>JACEFZ010002647.1:0-126143 GCA_014155875.1 Cepaea nemoralis
ATTTTGCGCGTGGATTTACTGTCCCTACTATCAATCGGCTGCAACTGACTTCGAAGCTGGTATCTTAGGATTGTGAACCTCCTTTCACTATGCCTAAGCCACAAATCCCAGACTAAAAGAACATAAGATACAAACTAGAATATGGGTTATATGTCGATTGCATAAATTCGTTAATTTTGTATTCTATATATGTTCTTTCAGTCTGCGCTCTGTGGCCTAGTGGTAATAACATACAGGGTGATGCGAGGGTAGTCAGTATGTATCTAATTACATTTCTAGATTAACTTCATAAGTGATGTATGAATGAAATAACGTATGAGAGGAAATAGAGAAGAAGGGCAGAATATCAGACGGGCCTTCGTGCCCAATTTTTAACCCTTCAAAATAAAATTCTTTCGTTCGTTCGTTGTGCTGAGGGAGATGGAGTACCTATGTGTGTGTCCGGAGTTCCGTGTCGACAATTTTCTTAATCAATAACCAACCTGTCTCATTATGACAGTGATGACTTAACGTAACAGTTGCCTGGCTCTGACAGAGATCAACATAAAAAACGTCATCCCCTTTCAGATCTTTCTTAACTGACTCAATGCCATAGGAAGATAAATCGGCTTAAGCGACTTCGCTTATTTGCCACGAGTTTATTTATAGTTTTCACTATGCAACCTCCTTTAATTTGATATATAATATAACGCGTCTTCTACCATATTAAGAACTTTTATGTCATAACTGTGACACAGCTTCCATCATGCATTTTTGCTTGATCCAAACCTACTCTTTTTATTCGGCACTGAATTAATTAACAGATTCATTGCCAAACAAAAAGTAGATTTCCACCAAACAAAAATGGTTGGCAGAAAATGAGACGCAGGAGTGTGTCACAGTTATGTCTTTAAAGTAGTTAATGTGGTAGCAGACATTTTGTATTATTTATCAAATACAAGGGGATTGCATAGGGAAAACTACTGATTTGGCATTTTAACTATAGTTTGAATTATAAACCCATGGCAGTTAAGAGAAGTTCAGATGAGACGATTTATCATCCCATAGCACTTAATCAGTTAAAGGTATAGCTATAAGGACCCTAGTCAACTATTTGAGGCGTATAGGTATTTGGTTCAAGCCCCATATTGTATGGACTAATCGGTGCTGGAAGGGTGATGGGAGTTAGTATAACTCCAGCCGTCTTTACGTCCCAAACTATTTATTGGTACTTATTGTATGCTTAGAAGTCGGCGCGGCCGATGGGCTTATCGTGTTCGAGTTTAAACTTACTGTGCGCTGACCACAGGAAAATTGGTTAATTCTACACACCGATCAGTTGTACTTTAACGTTGATTTTCTCGTTCAAATAGCTATGGCAAGCTCATATAATGCCTTGCCGGCTGGCGTGGGCGATCATGCCTCTCCACAAATAACGATCTCCGACGTCATGGATCATTTCGTGTATTGACTTCCTCCCGTGCCATGACATAAGACTGCCAAGAATCTTCTCATACTGTCTTCCTTTTTCTCTCTTTCCTCAATTCTTTCCGGTTGTCACGATATATTCCAGTTTTAGTCTTCCCATAACGTGGTCAAAAAACGATGACCACCTTTTTCTGATGTTTGGGATAAGTTGTCTTATGATAAGTTACTGTACGTAAAATTGCAGAGAAAATCAACTTGGGATTGACTACAAAGTCCCACAAAGAATATGCAACATTTTACTTATAAAAATGTGAAGCTCGGTCTATCTGTGATTCCCCCAGGTGAAAGTTGTTCAACTCCCCTAAACGTAATGGCCTTAAGCAAAAATTATGTCACCACTTTCTGAAGCACCTCCGACCAGGCCTAACCAGCGATAACCGCCCTAGAAATTATTGGTGTCAGTGGTTGAATGCCTACTTTACACTTAGCACCAGTGACAACCCACAGTGTATATGGTTAGATATCGTAAGGCATTGTCACACATAATTCATCAGGGATTCTCAAACTGGTAGAATGTCATACTTGTCTATCCCGTCGTACTCGAGTCATTACATCACACGCCGTCGTACCTTGGAGAATCGCTTATCCATATAATGGGTGTTCGGTATCAAACATGAATTAAAATCCTATTTCCATTCGTTTAACGTCGATCATGTCTCCAACCTTCCAATTGTTGGTTGGTGTGTGTGTGTGTGTGTGTGGGTGGGTGTGTGTGTGTGTGTGTGTGTGGGTGGGTGGTGGGTGGTGGTGTGTGTGTGTGTGGCCTGAACTTGCGTGTGTATTATGTGTTTGTTTCACTGTGGTATTCGGACTACAGTTTGGTGATGTTTTTTGTTGTTTTTTGGGTTTTTGTATTTGTTTCTTGTGTTCGCTGGCTTTGAATACAAGCGTAGTCTAATCACGCGTCGCTACTTCTAGCACACTGAGTAGATTTTTGTGTGTGGCTGTGGATTAACCTTCCCTATGACTAGTGTCCCTCGCCATCAGACAAACCCACTCCGACTTCTGAGGTAGTTATAATTTACATTTCCAAGTCAAGAACGAGAAGTCAACACTTTAGTCAAGCTGATCGGTGTAGGGGTTGAACCCGCTACTTTGACATCAGCACACCGGATGCTTAAGAACGAGCGCTCTTATCCATTTGTCTATACAGACCTTTAGTAATTGTTGTGATATTGGTTATATGTACAGAGAATCCTTGTTATTTCAGATTGCTCAATGAGAAGGCTTTGATCGAAACATTCGCTTTAATCTGTATGTTTGTTTTGGCTGTTGGGTTCTTGTAGTTTTTTACGATCATTTGCTTTTAATATCAACTGGGTAGCAATCAGACTCCTGGATAGTCAGACGAAAGCAGGTAGATAATCCTATGGCGGACGCTTGTGCATGTCACAGGGTAAACTACTGAGGTCTCGGAATAAAGCGCCGAGTTGACCATTAGTCTTCCTCACACTCTTTAAATCTCAGATGACATTCTGATAGCTATTTGGTACTATAGTTAGAATAATAAAATAAAAACACACACACACACAAACTATATACAGTAAGTATATATATATATATATATATATATATATATATATATATATATATATATATATATATATATATAGTGTGGGTATGTGTGTGTGAGTGTGTGTGTGTGTTTGTGTGTGTGTGTGTCCGACAATACGATCTGTTTCAACGATAAAAATACCTTTAATGGCAATAAATGCATGCTTGAGTGGAATCAATTCACGGTAACACGTCATTCAAACATTCCATTGCCGTTAGTGGTTGAAGTTCAAATATTCTCCTCTTTGGTATACTCTGCGCTTTCGAGACAGAAGCTTGAATAACATACCAATAAGCCGTTCTGGGCATGCACTTTATATCAAGTACTTTACACAGACACTGTGAAGAATAATGCACAATTAAAATAATAAAAAAGGATCCCTTTCACGCTATGAGGCGTATGTGGTAATGGCGCTATGTGTTGAATAATACTTTGGCTGCAATACTTAAAACACAGTCACACGTATTGTTCTAATATGGAGCATTTTTTAATCCCCACGGTAATTTCAAATGTAAAACAGATGGACGCAGATTAATATGAGTACCATGAGTTTAATACATGATTGACTTGTCAACATTACACGATCAGGACAAGAATATTGACATGACTGTGGGGTCTTGTGACGTGGCGAGATATAACAGATTAAGTTCATCGGCATGGCATATGATGGTGATGTTAATTGCGTCATTGGTCACCGTGTGAAAGCAGCTTTAACAAGCGTAAACACTGGTATTGATGTCCCAGCCCGTGTGGTTACAGGGGCCCAGGGAAGCAAATAATAGAATCAGTATAATTTGCCATACATGTCTTAAGAGACGGCTAAGGAAGTTTGGCGCAAAACTACCTCATCCCCGTAGAAAACGTTATCTGTAAAATCCGACCAATCATGAAGAAGGTTACTAGAGGCTTAGTGTCTATGAGTTGAGGATCTTTTCTCCTTTGAGAGATTAAAGAAGAAGAGGAAGGGGCGGGAGAAGAGGACTTAGAGAATAATGAGGAGGAAGAGAAAGAGGAGACGGGGAAGAAGAAGAAAAAGTGGAAGAAGAGGAAGAAGAGGTAGAGAAATAAGAAGATGATGAAGAAGCAGGCGAAGTAGAAAGGGAAGAAGAGGGAGGATATGGGAAGAGGAGGAGGAGAAATGATGGAAAGGAGGAAGAAGAAGAGGAAAAAGAGAATGTGGAAGAAGAGGAAAGAAAATTAAGAATAGATAGAGAAATAAGGAGATGAAGAAGAGGAAGCAGGCGAAGTAGAAGAGGAAGAGAAGGAGGAAGAGAAGGAAGAAGAGGAGGGGAAAGGAAAAGACAAGGAAGAAGAAGAGAACGAGGTAGACTATGAAGAAAATGATGAAGAAGTAGAGAAATAAGAAGATGATGAAAAAGCAAACGAAGTAGAAGAGAAAGAAGAAGATGAATTTATTCATTAATATGCAACAGTTCAGATTCAGGATGCAACAAACACGTGATTATGGTAACTCGAGGCAACTGAATTAACTGTTCAGGGAGCAAGACTGATTCCATCCATTGTATTCTATCCCTCTTACATTTGGTTTATTGATTACTTTTTCAGGTGACCAGTTTCAACACAATACCGATATTATGGTTACTTGAAAATGGAATATGTAAACGTTATAACGACAACACAGCGAAACAAAGAATTGGTGAACGTTAATACAACGAATATTGGATTGCCGTTATGAACGCAAGAAAATATCGATCTCATATACCGCTCTTTCGTGTTCTAAGAGTTAACAATTTGTTTAATCGATAATCCTGACCCGACTGCAAGAACGCTGTTAACATTGCCAAATAAGGTACGCGTTATCTGCCCTTTGATGTCTTCTCAACGGTAAAGACAAGTGGCTGTGACATTGAACATATGTCACAGCTATAAATTTTACCCTGCTGTGTGGTTTTGTATGCTTTTTGTGAAGGACTTTAATTTTGTATTCTGTGGATTAGCAGTTCTCAAACTACAGTTGAATTCAATCAGGTGCCGGATCCACAACGAAGTTTAGCAGCAATGGAATCTCCAACACAGTCTGTGTCTCTCAGCGATGATTGTACAATCTGTCAGACTGTTATTCGTCAATATCTTAACGTTATGTTCCGACTTGTAACGTTGTCTACCTTCAACATTGCCTTCCAGCATGATCATCATCAAGTTCCCTGCCAGCTGGCGTAGGTGTTCATGGCTCTCCACGGATCTCGGTCTTTGGTTTTCTGGATCAACTCTGCTGCTGATATTCCTCAATGCAACCGTCTCAATCCATCCAGCATCATTTCTCTTGGTCTGCCTCTGCCTCTCTTCCCCTCGATCTTTCCAATCTCTGTCTTATTGTTGTATATAATGTTCTAGTTTCATTAGCTTGTTTCAGGCAGTCGTTATTAGTTACTCTGGCAGTCCAAGCAATTCGCAACATTCGTCTCACGAACCACATCCCTGTTGCTTCTAATTTCTTCTTAATTTGTTCATTTACAGCATGGTTTTCATAATAATTAACGTGGACGAAATATTTCACTTGCCTCTTGTTTATTGTCTGTCATCAAGTCTCTTTTAATTCCAAGTTATTCTAAAATCTCCGTGTTTGATTATTTTTGTTTCCATGAAATACGACATTAGTTTAGTCGATGGATCAACATCACGACACACGAGTGTAACCCATAAGTACTCCGTTCTACTCCTAACTCAAGCCTGAGTACTGAGAATCTCAGCTCAATGCACGAACTCCTTAGCACCGGCGAGGATCCTGAAATACTTTGGGTAGATTTTTAACTCGAAATTTTGCCCGGGCAGCGCCGTTAGGCTACTTACTCTTTTTCCATTTCCAACTGCCAAAGGAGTTTTTACGTGCGCAACAATACACACGGGCGTTCGATCTCACTACTCAGAGACCAGGGGAAATTTTATTACTAGAAGTCCACGTGACAGAAATCCCGGCCCTCCTGGGGCTTGAACCCGGGACCTCCAGCACTCGAGGCGGACATCATATCTCGAGACCACTCAGCCCCACTCAACCATATGTATGCTAAGAGGAGCAAACAATTACATACGCTTTACATGACGCTGCAATCATTTCTGATCTTTGTCCTCCAAGCAACGAGATCAGCGGAGCACGTCACCGTGATCGTGTTGCATGGAGGGCAAATATTTTTAAAAAAATGGAATGAAGACAATGGAGGAAATGATTGCAGATAGATCACACACTAAGCGTGTGAGACGTCAGATGGTGTGTGATGGTGGAAATTACCATGTGTTGACATGCATCCATTGCAGATGAACATTTACAGTGCGAATTGGTCTGTTCATTCACATTCGCTACCGCCATGGGTTGTAGTTATTATGACTTTTGTGGAGCACAATGTAACAAACTATCGTCTGTCAAGACGGCAAGGTGCCAATGCAGTGTAAGAGGAGCAAATAATTACATATTTTTTTACAGGACATTGCAATCAACCCAGCTCTTAGTGGTTCCTTGTGATTTATTAGAAAATATTAGCGTTCAGTATCTTTCCATTGTTTTCTGAGCGAGAAGACGACAATCAAGTGTAGCTGATCGTTATGCGAAAGAAACCCTCTACTCCGAGTGTCAGACGCTGGGAGAAACGCTGAGATATTCAACCTCACTGTCACAAGATAATTGTTAATATAAGTTTATGCAACGTTGTAGTGAAATGCATACAATCTTCTTCAGATATCAGCAATCATATACAAACGGACAAAGGAATACGCATGTTATTATTGGAATAAGATTCTTGGTCTAATTACAAGTTGGTTGGTTTCAGTTAAATTATTTATAATTTTTTATATACATTATAAAGATGAATTGGACATATCTCATTGTTCACGAGAAAGTAAAATTGTATATACAAAGACCAAGAAGCAACAAACTCTTTGATCATGAAATGTGAAGAAAGGCATTGGAAAACATCGTGACAACTGGAAATATTGGGGGCAGGTAAGGTAAAGGCAGACACAGAGAATTTATGCTGTACCGAGACGATAAATTGAAGAAATATATAATGAGGACCGGCGCTGTGGTGAAGGGGTTATGAACGCAATTCGCAATCTCCCATACCGCTGTCAAAACACAGCTGCAAGAGATTTGGAAGCAGGGCGCCTTGCACTGGTTTTCATACAATGGTATGAGTGTTGGTAGTTTAGAAAGTAATGGCAAACTACTGAACATAAACTTACCTAGGGATTACAAACAGGCAAACAATGTTGAGTTTGATTGCAACGTCCTGTACATGGTATGAAACTCACTTTGTTTTGTTTTTTTAAATAAAATATAAGTAAACAGAGGAATTGATCCAGAACACCGGTGGCTGCGGCTTTGGAGGTGCATGATCGCCTACGACAGTTGTCAGACCACGCGGTAATTATGATGAGGCGAGGCTGATGATAAAGCCACCCTGCCTATCAATGTAGCCAAAGTATTTTAGTTTTTAATGGTGCTGGACGGAGTGACCAGACGATATGGTGGACACCCATAACTCCGAGAAAAGGACAAAAAAATCAGACGGCAGCCGGTACCATTAGTATTGGTAATCTTCGCTGGTTGTTGAAAGTGGGAACTATGTGCATAAGGGATTGTCCAGAATGCTCAGATGTGGACTCTTTGATTAAACTCAATTCGTCTCAGCTTATTTTATAAAATGTATTTTCTTATCCTTTACATGGCGTCGCAATCATCCCCAGCATTATTTGGCTGTTTGTAATTTTATAGGCAATTTTTACGTTCAGTAGTTTGCCATTGCCTTCTGAACGACCGACGCTCATATCAACGATATCAACGCAAGATGGTCTGCCTCCAAACAATCTGCAGCTTATTTCGAAATCTTGACGCTGTGTTTCGGGGAATTGTGAAATACGCTAACTGCCCCTAAATCCCACCGACGGCTATTTTTACAAAAGACGTAACAAATCAATATGTAGCAAGCCCCTTGATAAAGAATGAGTTAATGAAACAGACTAGTCTGATAAGAGCGTCACCGAAAACCTTTGAGCGTATTGTTTACAATGAGAACTGCTAAGTAAGATCGATATTCAGTCTACATGTCGTTAGTGAATTCGATCGTGTTTGCGAACGTAAGCAAGTCTCAAAGGTTAGGTCCTGAATAGAAGGTCGTTAACCGCACACGGAGAAGGTAAACTTCTTAGTTAACACTGCACATAGTTTTCTGTGTGGGTTTAAGTCAACGTTCACTGGATAAGTCTGCCATTGCATAGCAGTTATTAGAGTGTTACTGCTTGTGATTAATGCAATAGTAGTAGGGCGACATAAAGTTCGCAAGTTTAGTTTTATTTGGGGGTTTTGTTTTATGTTTCTGAATGAATTTGTTTAATTTTGGAGGTTCGGGTAAGTTTTTCTGTTGATTTTGTTTTACATTTGTAGAAGTAAATGTTTAGTTTAAGTGGTTTGAATATGTTTATCTGTTGCTGTTGTCTTATATTTGTAGAGGTAAATATTTCGTTTCATTGGCTTGGGTGAGTTTATCTGTTGATCTTGTCTTACATTTCTGAAAGTAATGTTAAGTTTCAATGGCTTCAGTGAGTTTTCATGTCTATTTTCTTTTAAATTTTAACATGATATGTATTGTGCGTGTGCTGTTTCAGTGTTTCCGTTTGTTTCTACATATCTGAAAATGTATATTTAGTTTCGGCTCTTTAAATGAGTTACTTTTTAAATTATCTTTTGCATTTTCGACGGAATATCTTTAGTTTCGGTGTTTGGGCGACTGTTTCTGATAATTATTTCGTCTTCTTTCGTCATTTATTCCCCATTTCGTCAAGGGCCCTTAACCAACTCCCTCCAAGTCCTCCTATACTTAGCTGTCCCTGGCAGCCCTGTTCTTGTCCTGCCCATAGTATTCATGTATGTCGCTATGTTTCGTCCCAGTGTGTTTTTGGATCTTTGTATGTCATCTCCTCCACCATGTCTGCTATGTTTCTGATGATCTCGATTTACTTTTTTAAAGTAATGTTTAGTTTCGATTGTTAGATGACTGTTCGTGCAGAAGTTAAATAACATCGTATTAGTGATTGAATACTCCTCCGCGGAGCAAAACACTACAGGAGGCATCAGATCGTCAAAAGAGTTCACCCTTCCTTGAATGTTTCGACCCTTTACCTTCCTTACACATTCTGGGGTGAGCCCACCCAGGTCATGACTCCGAGTGTCTTTTTCCTGTAGTGCATTCGTACCCTGTTTCGAGATGTTCGAGTCGTTTTCCTACCTGTCCCACAAATGCGCATTGTACTGCTTACCTTACCCTAGGGGAGACCATCGTGCACCCGGTGCTCCCTGCCCTCAAACATATCATAGCACCTTCGGCCATGAGAGACCAGCTTCTTCCTAACCCTTTCCCCTCTGTCGTCGCTTCACATCTGCGGTACACGTCACTGCCGCCATGTTATTTTCGTTTTCCCTGTTCATGGCTCAAGGAGCCAGTTTCCTGCCCTACCCGAGGACGCCAACTCTTCCTCTAGGTTACTTGGCCTGGGTTAATTCTAAGTTGATAATGACTTATATTTCTAATATGTTTAGTTTCGATTGTTTGATGACTGTTCGTGCTGATGTAAAATAATAACGTATTTTTAGCTTATTCTACACAGCTGATTACGAAAGTTCTTTCGCGTCTATTCACATGTAATAGAAGCTATAGCTTATTTAATTTCAATGCGGAATATGTTCTGGCGATAGTTTCATTGTCTTCATTATGTAAACACATTTGCTATCTTTATTATATCCAGACAAGCTGTTTTTCAACTACTAATTGTTGAGTGGTCCGGATAATGATGTGTTTTAATATACTGAAGAATTAAATGTGAACGGTGGCGATTTAATTATAGCATGTGAGAGAAAACGAGGAGAACGTCCCGTGGCAGAAACCTGCTGATGCTGTGTGAAGTGTTAGGACCCTCACATGTATAGGCCGGAGCGCACTGAGGGGTTGAGTTGAGTTGAGTCAAAAACCGATATCATTGCCCTCAAAACATTCCCATAAGCGCCCAGTCCTCATCTTTAACAGCAGCGAAGAGTTTCATTACCTATGGTGCCCCAATTGATCTCATGGCCTGTAAATCAGCAAAGAATGATCAAGACTAAAAACAATCATCCACAGCAAACAGTCTTTAAATTTTCACTGTAAATCTGTTGTTTTATAGTCTTATTTTAAATCTTTACTCTAAATCTTTACTTTTAGTATTTATTTTCAATCTGTACTTTAAATCTGTAATTTTAATATACATAATACTGAATATCATCACTTCAAATGTATACTTCAAATTTGCTCTTTCGATAGTTACTTTCAAACTTTACTTTCAATCTTTATTTTTGAAACCCGAGACCCTGGCTAAAGAAATTACACATCTTTAATCTACACAGTTCGCGGCGACTGCACTAGCCATGCGGTCTTAATTTCCCAGGCTCAAGACCCAGTGTCCTACACCGCTAGGTACTATAGGCTGTAAATGACAGTAATGCCAATGAAAGCGAGGCTGCGCACGAGTGCAAATTTAGGCTGCTAGGCTAGCGCTAAGCGAAGGTAGTACTGTGTGGCCTTCGTTTGTACTGTACGCGATCGTTTGTCTCCAACGTTAAACCTTGCTCTCTCTCTCTCTCTCTCTCTCTCTCTCTCTCTCTCTCTCTCTCTCTCTCTCTCTCTCTCTCTCTCTCTCTCTCTCTCTCTCTCTCTCTTGCATTCGCTTCTAACCCGAGGCAATGTTCTTTACCCGAGACAACAAATTTTCGAAGTTGTACGTAAACCGAATCGTTCGTGACCTGAGACGTTCGAAAATCGAGGTACCACTGTATATATATAATTCAACAGGGTTGTATGGGGAAAACTACTGCATTGATGTTTTAAGAACAGTGTGATTTGTAAGCCCGTGGCAGTTAATGGAAGTTTGAACAAGATGATATGTCATCCCATTACGCTTAATCAGTTAAATGGATTACATTTCTTTTTGAGAAAGCATGTTTCATTCTCATCTTTTTTCTTTGTTCTTTCTTGATATCCACAGGTCTATATCGCCGTGACATGGATTTATTTATGTTCTCTCAAGTGGCAGAGATCACCAAATGTCTTTACCTCAGCAGTGCAGCTGCGGTGAGAGGAGAGAAAATTCGAACTTTAGGAATCACACATGTAATAAATGTAACTCAGGAAATCCCCAACTTGCAGATGCCTAATTTAGAAAGCCTGCAGATCCACATAGAGGACTCACCCAGCGCCCGGCTGGGGATCTACTTCGACAGATGTGCAGATAAGATAGATCAGGTAGGCACTGGAATGTATTCTTACCATTGCTTTGATGTTATTGCTCCAGTGGTTCTTAGATCTTTGCGTTTTGACTCAATGTTATCTGGGTCTATATGAGTGCCGGTCGTTCAGACAGCAATGGCAGACTGCTGAATGTAAACTTGTCAAGAAATCACGTATAACCAAAAGCTGCCGGAGTTGACTTTCGACGTCCTATATCTGGGAAGCCGGGGGAGTGTAGTGACTTGGCGATCAACCGTAAGCCCTCTGGTCAAGGGTTTAAATCGTCTTGGGGTGGATTTATAAAATTAAGCTGGGCTCTCAGGTGGACCCAGCTAACATAGGTACCATGAAATGCCTTGTAAAGTAAAAGCGGCAGATTTCGTCATCTAATTAAGGACGCCTATGGCTCTCAGCTGAGGGACATGGCTGAACCCGTCGAAGTCAAAATCCCCCGGATATTAGAGTCTGGCCGTTATTCACCTTCTGCTGCATGGAGGTGGAATGCTGAGCCTGCAGCATCTGCAACCTACCTTGTCCCAGACGTACTGTTCATCCTTTTCTCTGGATAAATCAAGGCAGGTCGAGGGAGGGATTATGCTGTATGGGCAACACATGTTCTCTGAATTCAGCCCAGGCATTGTGCGATATAGTTTTAGATCCAGTCCACATACTTTCATTATTAAAGAAGGCAAGGTGCCATTATTGGACTAGACTATACAGTCACCAGTGGTTCTGCCAGGTACCTCCCCAGCGGCACAACTCTATAGTCCTTCAGGACTGAAAGAGGCCTACTATATATATTTTATTCCATATGTTGTCTTTGGTTATGTCAGCCTGCTGGAGCACATATCTGTTTGATTCTATACATTATTGTCCAGTTTTCAACTAGTTGTCTAAAAGGGTTGTTTTGACTCACTTGACTACACCTTCAGTAATTTTCTATGGCAATTTTATCTCTCTGATTATTACAAAGTTCTGATTACACGCCTGACGAGCAGTAGTAATGTACATTAATTTTCTCTCTCTCTCTCTCTCTCTCTCTCTCTCTCTCTCTCTCTCTCTCTCTCTCTCTCTCTCTCTCTCTCTCTCTCTCTCTCTCTCTCTCTCTCTCTCTCTCTCTCTATGAATATATATATATATATATATATATATATATATATATATATATATATATATATATATATATATATATATATGGCATTGTCTGGCGAAGGGGTTAACAACTTTCTCCGTAATCCCGTATATCTACGTGAGCAACACGAGATTCGGCAGCGGATCGAGTCGCGTTGGTTACTTACTGGGTATGTGAGCCGGTCATTCAGAAAGTAATGGCAAACTACTAAGCGTAATCTTGCCAAGAACATCAACAACAGCTGAAAAATGTTGGTGTTGACTACAAAGTCCTGTAAGGGATATGCAACGTTTTTAAAATTATATTGCAAAATGTGTACTGAGACGTTTATCGAGCTGCTCTGCAGAATGGCAGTGAATCTTGGAATGTTAACGAAAACATCTGGAAAAGATTGGAAGCAGATGCGATATGGCTTCTGAGATGAATGTTGCGAATACCTTGGAGTACGAGAGAACTAACAAAGGTATCTGGAAAGACTAATAAAAGTAGGGCATGATATATATATATCATTTGAAGTTGTATGTAGGCTTTCCATACCGGCCACTTTTTTATTAGTTTGCTCTCTAATGATAATGGATGGAGAGTCATCAACCTGGCAGAAGCCAAAGGACTGCAGATTAGCAGTACCAGACTACAAAGAAAGGATATACACAAACAAACTTGGAAATCATGTGACAAGAGAACCTATAATCAAATAGATCACATTTTAATTAACAACAGAAATGCATCAAACATACAGCAAGTCAGAAGTTATAGAGGAGCTGAGTGCCACAGTGACCACTTCCTCGTTGGAGCAAAATTTAAAATAAAACTTAAGAGAGCTTTCTATACTAAATTACAAATATTACACCCAACATATAACAGAGAAAAACTACAAGACATTACAGTCAAAGAGAAATTTACAGATGAAATAAAATGTAAACTTGAAACTCTGCAAAACCCTTCGGAGGAAAGCGTTGACCAAACTTGGTTGAACATCAAGAATACAATTCAATCTACCGCAGAAGAATGTCTCGGTGTGTTAACCACGCATAGAAAGAACAGATGGTTCAATCAAAAATGTGAAGAAGCAGTCATTAGGAAGAAGAATGCCAGACATGTATGGTTAAATGACATCAATAACATCCAAAAGGAAGAGCATTATAGAAATGAATGTAAAGAGGCTACAAAAATAGTCAGACAGCAGAAGCGAGAATATATGAGTAATATAATCAAAGATATGGAAACTAATCACCAGAAAAATGAATCCATGAAAATTTTTTAAAGAACTGAAGTCAATGAAACGAGGGCACCAACAAAACACATATGGTTTAAAAGACAAAAATGGGAATATGATAAATACCAATGAGGAAATGTGCAACACATGGAAAGAATATTTTATTGAATTACTAAATTGTGAAGCTCCAAGTAACATTTTCCCACAGGAAGAGGTTCTAACATGCGAACCACAAATTGAAGAACCTACATTTGAAGAAATCCTATATGTAATCACACGACTTAAAAACAATAAGGCAACTGGGACTGATGGAATTGCTGCTGAATTTATAAAGGCAGGTGGCCATGCATTACATCTAAAGCTATACGAACTAATAATAAAAATCTGGAGGACAGAAGAATTACCCCATGACTGGAAAGAGTCATTATTGATACCTATCTTTAAGAAAGGAGACAAGTTCCAATGTGGAAATTATAGAGGAATATCACTACTGTCCACAAGCTATAAGATACTATCCGCAGTATGCTAAATAGACTAAAACCATATTCAGAAGACATATTAGGTGACTACCAGGCGGGTTTTAGACAAAACAGATCAACAATAGATCAGATATTTATCTTACGACAAATAGCCGAGAAACATTGGGAATATAAAAGAGATCTCCATAACATTTTTGTGGATTTTAAAAAGGCTTATGATAGTGTCCATAGGAATAGTCTATGGAATGCTATGCAGGAATTTGGAATACCAAGGAAGTTAATCAACATGACCAGACTATGCATGGAAGATACTTATAATATAGTAACATATAAAGGCAGGAAATCAGACCCCTTCCAAATAACATCTGGCTTGAAACAGGGTGATGCACTATCGCCGCTACTCTTCAATCTGGCTCTAGAGAAAGTTGTAAGGAAGATAAAGGAGGAATGTGATATTGGAGGAACATCCAAGCTGCTTGGTTATGCAGATGATATAGATATTATAGGGCAAAGTGAACAAAAGACATTGGAAATATTGACTCACTTAAAGGAAAAAGCCCAACAGATGGGGCTGGTTATCAACCAAGATAAGACAGAATATATGGTAATTTCAAGAGACGGAATGGCTAAAAACTCTGGCCACATACAAATAGATAATATGACCATTAAAAGAACGGAAACATACAAATACCTGGGTACAATCTTCAACTGCTCCAACATCATAAGGGAAGAAATACAAACTAGAATCAACTCTGGAAATAAGATATACTATGCACTACAACATCTACTAAAATCAAAGGCGCTATCTCGTAACACCAAAATCACAATATACAAAACACTGATCAGACCAGTTGTGCTGTATGGCTCTGAAACCTGGAGTACAACGAAAGGAGACGAAGCCTTGTTACAAACCTTTGAGAACAAAATTTTAAGACGCATCTTTGGACCCATTAGGGATACACAAAGTGGAGAGTGGAAAAGAAGAAGTAACAAAGACATTTATGATCTGTTTAAGTTCCCGCTAATCACTGGTATCATGAAAGCTAATAGACTACAATGGCTGGGGCATATAGAAAGAATGGAAGATAATAGGGAAACAAAACTCGCTTACACTCAGGAAATAAATGACCGTAGACCCCGAGGTAGACCAAGAAGACGGTGGAGAGATAATACATGGACAGACCTACAAGCACTTGGAATCAACGACTGGCAAGAGAAGGTCCACCAGCGAGACGAATGGAGACGGATTGTATTTGCAGCAAAGAACCTCAATGGCTCGGAAAGCTGAAGAAGAAGATATATATATATGTATATATAAGAAAGAGAACATATAATGAGATATACAGAAAATATGTCAGGGATCCTGGTTGGTGGATATGATATAAATAACTTACGTTATGCTGATGACACCGTCTTGATAGGAACAAATCAGAAGGATCTACAGGAAATGATAGATACAGTGGTTGTAGAAAGTGAAAAAATAGACCTTAGTTTCATTAATAGAAAGACATAGTCATGGTGATATCAAAGTAACAGGTTGTACTTAAATGTGAAATGAAAGTAGAGGACGTTATTTTGGGGCAAGTGCAGAAATTCAAATATCAAGGCACATAGATAACATAGGATGGAAGATGCATCACTGATATAAAGAACAGAATAGGACAAGCAAAAACTGCATTCTATCAAATGAAGAACGTTTTGTGCAATAAGTCTCTGTCCTTGAGAGTTGGAAAAAGAGCTCTTGCATTGTTATATAGAACCTGTTCTAACGTATGGCTGCGAATCCTTGACAATTAGTAAACAGGCGAAAACATCCATGGAAGCCGTGGAGATGTGGTTTTATAGAAGAATGCTGGAAATTAATTGGACAGCCAAAATGAGCAATCAGGACGTTTTAAGGGAAGCAGAGTTGCAAAGATAATTTATCACAAACATCGGAAAGAGGCAGTTATCGTTTTTTAGCCACGTTATGAAAAGACAAAAACTGGACGCCTTGTGACAACCGGAAATAATTTCGTAATTTGTGGAGAGACATAATCGCCCACTCCAACCAGCAAGGCACTGAATGATGATGATAAGAAAGAGACAAAGAATTGTCTTTGGTCAGGTAAAGAGAAGAGAAGTACAGAAAAATATCGTGACTACTGAAAAGTTCGGTGACAGAAGGAGCAGAATCAGTCTGAAAGAAATGGTGTTAGATAGTCATGGAGAAATAAACATAATTTATCCACAACATCAGGGACAGAGATCTGCGGTGTTAAATAAACAGCTACACCATTTGTCAGGGCACATAATTATAAAGATGTGATATTTCGCTTTTGCAAGGGGATCCGATCGCCTCTCCCTTTTGGCTAAGATCAAAGTGCAGATTTATCTGCAACAAATCTGGCCATGGTGCAGAGGCGATAATCCAAACTGCAAACTATAATCATCAAATCACTGTCCACTAACACTGACAGTCGAGCCTTGGTGGACCACAATGGGCCGAAAGGCATATAGTTGGAGTAAGAGGCCTTTAAATAAAAAGGTGAAAGGGGAAGGAATAATATTCTAAAACGATTGCTTATGTATGTGTCTATGGGTATTCTAATTATTTACAGTGGAGACCATTTTAATAGTTTTGTTTCATCATCACTCGGCTTAGCTAGAAGATCTGCGTACTCTCTAATAAATCTTTTACGGACACACCAAATCAACGACAACTTGGAAGGAATGATTTAATGGTACTGTTAAACAAGAACTATTAATGCAAATATAAATCTTTGTTATCTTGCAAATAACATGAGATTTGAACACAATGCATCTTTACACGTTAATTATGTCTAGATTGGGACGCAGAGGTGTTTCCAAGGCACCAGGGCCGGGTTATATACTGGCCAAGACCTATTGACGCGTCCTCGTCGAGCGTCCTGGGCAACAGGTCCCTTCGGGGTCCTGGCTAAAGTCAGTAGGATCGCCGATTCCTCCGAAGTCGGAGAGTGTCTGCCTGTACGGTGAGGAACCACCAGTCTGCACACCAATAAGCCAGACATGGGACAACGGATACTCACGCAAAACTCAGGTCCTGCATGACATCACACTGATGTTGGACAACAGGATGCCTTCATCCGACATACAGGACTTCGCGTTGGAGCTCAAGCCAACGAACACAAGCAAGCAAGCAAGCATGTCTAGATTAATTATGTGTGTGTTCATTCTTTCGGTCAATAAATGCTATGTTCATTTGATATATGTTTGTTTTGTTTTCTGTGCTAACACATTATGTAGTCATTTTTCTATTTTCATGTATGTATTCATTAGTTATATGTTTATTATTTCGTATTTATGTCTTAAACTTTCGGTGATCGTTCTTTATAAGTTCTTACTTTCAAATTAAACTATTTGTATGTTTATTATGTGCATTCTTGTTCTTTCTGTGTTCAATATTTATATGCTAACTCTATGTCCATTATGCTTTTGTTGACTTTTTGAATGTTTTACCTATCTGTGTTTTACTTTTTCTGTGTGTTAGTCAGTCTGTGTTTGACATTTTCTATGTTTTAGTCTTTCTTTTGTTTATTATGTCTGTGTTTTACTCTTTTTATGTTCTAATCTTTCTGTATTTTACTATTCATGTGTTTTACTTTTTTGTGTTTTACTCTCGCTATGTTTTATTCTTTTTATGTTTTACTCTTTCAGTTTTTCACTATTGCTATGTCCATGATGTATATATTGACACTTGTTACGTTTTACTCATGTATGTGTCTCATTCTTTCTGTTGTGTTCTTGATATGTTATACCCTGTATGTGTTTTATTCCTGTTATGCCCATTGTGTAAGTTTGTACTATTTATGTATTAATCAGCCTAAATTCAGAGTTTCTATGATCATTATTTATATACTAACTTTATGTAAGTTCATTCTTTCTTTGTTAAGTTTCCCCTTGTTATTTATTCTACCTTTGTTTATTGTTCATGATTCAGTTATCAAAAACCTTTCCCCTTTCATCCACCACAAACACTCACACACATCCACACACTAACACACACACACACACACACACACACACACACACACACAAAGGCATATTCTTTAACAAAGAGCAGCATGCGTTAGCGAAATCGCTAGGGCTTACGCTGATAATGCCATGAATGCGGTGGTCTAGGATTCGAGGCCTACGTTCATCGTTCTATAAGAGAGGAAAAGACTAGCCACTAATCCCCCGGACATTCAGTCCTGTAAAATGTGAAGGTCGTTGTACATCACAGACCCATAACGGGTGCTTTTATGAAGCCACGGTAGGGCAGTGGCTGGACGCCCGCCTGCCAAGCCAGTGGGCATGAGTTCAATCTTGGGCGGTCTCAAGATTTTACAACTGACCCTGGCTCCCAAGTCCACCCAGCCTAAAATGGCTACCACGAAACGTCTCAGGAAGTAAAGGCGACTGGTGTGATACCAGACGTATCATCCAGCTAGTGCCGATTTGGTTTTAAAGCATATACGTCTAGTATAGAGAAATTAGACGTAGACAGTCACAGTTATTTGGACATGTTATGAGAAGAAATAAATTGGAGAATTTCGGGACAACTGGTAAAATTGAGAGGAAAAGAAAAAAAAGGAAAGGCGAGAAGTAAATACCTGGATGGCTTGGCCACGTTGTATGATCGAGAAAGGAACACAGAGCTGATCCACGACTTGGTGATCGTGTGAGATGGAGAAATATGACCGCACATGCTTATCGGCATGGCATACAATGATGATGATGAGTAGTATAGTATATTTCCAATGCAGTTTAAGTAGTGTGAAAAATTACCTTTTATGTTCACTTCCACGACCTATGTAAACCAGTTCCCTTCTATCTCCAGGTTGAAACAAGAGGCGGGAAAACGCTAGTCCACTGTGTGGCAGGTGTCAGTCGCTCGGCTTCAATATGCATCGCGTACTTAATGAAATACAAACGGATGCCCCTGGACCAGGCTTACAGACACGTCAAGAAATGCAGGTCAGTCATCCAGCCAAATGTGGGGTTCTGGAAACAGCTGATCGAATTTGAACGACGGTTGTTTGGGCGTACCACTGTGAAAATGGTGCAATCTTCTGGAGGTTTGGTTCCCGATATATACTTCCAAGAGGCCAAAAGCTCATTTTGGCTACCCAGTACTTCATCTCGTTATGGTTACTGATGAATATAATGTTAAGCAGTTGTAAATGTATTTTTATGTATTTATTATTGATGGTTTTACAGGAAAATGGTGAGCAATTCTTTCACAGTCAAAGTGAGCAATATACATGTTTATAAAGAGGCTTAGACACATCAGAACGAGGCAATGAACATGTTTGGCTACATTATGTGAAGATTAAAGCTAAAACATATTGTGACAACTGGACAGATTTGTGGAAGGAGAGACAGAGGAAGACAGCGAGAGATACTTCTTGACAGGCTTGGGTCATGAACGAAGGGGTGTTAGAGCACGGCATGATCCAATGCTGCTGAAGAGTACAAGATGTGGAGAAACGTGATTGCCTACGCCTGTCGGCAAGACACTTAATAATGGTGATGATATTTATTTTACTTATAATAACTCTTAAATGATGCAAGAATTTCCTCTTGATTGACATTTAGTATGAACTGCTTTGTTTCGTTTTATTCCAGTTATAATTTTTTTTTTTAATATTCTCGTTGTTACCACCAATTACACCAGTTTGACGTAAATATTGACTTCTCCTTCAGATAGCAATGGCAAACTACTGAACGAAAAATTGTATGGTAAATCAAAAACAGTTAAAACCGCTAGGTTTGACTGCAACGTCCAGCAAAAAGGCATGCGCTGCTTTTCTTTATTATATCAACATTGTTGTGAATACAAAACTTGGAATTTTTAACAGTATGCGCACATTTAAAGCAAGGGACAACTTGTAAGAACCATATGGGAGCCTCTGTGTGATTTGAGAGCTAATATTATGTTGGGCTATGAGTTTTGCCAAAGTCTGGCATGTTGTTTGTCGATTAGAGTATTTATGTGTGAGTATATTTAACATACTGACCAATACAAAGATGTCAATTGCTACGAGAAAAAGAGTGTTGAGGTGCTACATAGAGCCTGTACTTTTATGGATGTGAAGCGTTGACAATGAGCAGTCAAGCTGAAAAACAGCTGATGGCTGTGGAAATATGGTTTCTGACGAAAATGCAAAGAATACCATGGTCAAACAGAAAAACTAACGACCAAGTCCTACAAGAGACAAATGAAAATCGTAAACTGATTAGAGAAATTAAACGTAGACAGCCAAAATTGTTTGTACACGTTATGAGTAGAAATAAATTTGTTTAATTAAATTAATTTTCTTGGTAAATGGCAAAGTGTTTTTAAAATATTGGCTAGAATGAAGAACAAAATGTATATATCTTGTATATTTTAAAGTAATGTATTGATCTTCAATTAAATATATATTTTAATATACTGATATCATTTGAGTGACTGTGTTTTAATTGACATGGGCTCACAATTCGATTCGGTTTTCGATTGGTACCGGGAGAGGCCCTGGCAAATAAAGGTTGTCGACAGTGACCAGGACACCAATCAAGTGCCTATTGCGCTACAAATATGCAGCTAATATCACATACCCAACACTCCACAAGAGGTCTACAAGGGTAAAAAATGTTGTAGATTCTACCAGGGAGCTTCAAATGAAAACCGTAAAGTTTTTATTTATTTTATTTTTTCGGTTAATATATTCTGTAAAAGTAAAGAACACATGTACCAGTTGTCGATGAAGTCAGCACTGCGTTCAATGCAAGTCCTCCATCGTCGACCCAATGCTTGGATTCCTGTATTTAAAACATAAGATAATTATCTTGGTCGTGTGTGTAACCACACATGCACCACCTGAGGCACCTCTTCACATAAGTGTTGAAACTTCCTACTCCACTCATACACTTGCTGGACTTACAGGCATACATCACCAGACTCGGTCTTCATTAGCCGATAAATTCCTATGGGTTTCACCCATTACTTATGAAAAAAAGAATAACAGAACGCTGTCCCTCTTTGATGCATGTCATAAGTGGGCGACCATCTTTAAACTGTCTTCATAACGTCACTATGTTCGTCTGCACCGTGGTGACACCTGCTTATCACTCTTTACATCATTAACAACAATATTAACAGGTTACAAGATAATGGCATGGTTATTGTAATTGCTATCACACTTTTAAGGTTTTCATTTGAAGCCCCTATCGTATGTTATAGGCGAATTTGTTCAATTTAAGATCATTGGAAAATGCTACAATTTAGTATCTTGAACAACCAGAATATTTCACTCGGTTCTGTTCAGTTCTGATTAGTATCACCACACTCCGGACATGTCATTAAGTGATATAGTCTCCATAATAAACCCTTTGGAACTCAGATGTAAATAATGCCAGTTTCGTCTTGACTTGAGGGTGCTTACTCGTGAGCTTGGTATGTTGCTCTGTTTTGGTTCCTGCATGCCTCAGTCTAGAGCAAATGGGTTCAAACCCTAGGAGTGGCAGGGTTATTTCCCCTGACCTATAGGCTTTAAGGATAACCCAGCCTCGTGTGAACCAGGCTGTGAAAGTAGATTAGTAAGAAAACAGGCCTCCTCACCCTTATTTTGCCGACCTGGTCTTGACTATTTGAAGGCCTCTAGCACTTCACATAGTGGCATTATTAAAAATGGGAATACGTTGACTCATTTATGTGCGTGTGTATGAGCGTATGTGTGTGTGTGTGTGTGTGTGTGTGTGTTGAGAGTACATGCGTGTCCGTATGTATATGTACATGTGTATGCGTAAGCATGTGCATGTTCGTGTGTTATCATGAGAACATGATTAAAGTGTACAGTTATTGTCTGCACCGGTGACTGTTTATCGTGGTGTTGTTCATATTTCACATTGGTTTTCGTATATCAAAGTCACAACGTAGATGTTGCTTTATTTTTTCATTCATTCTTTGCCGATGTTGACTGTGATATTGAAAGAAAAATGTCATTTCCCAAAACAATGTTTTCTTTTTTATTATTATTATATATCTGATTATTTGATGCATAATGTAAATTGTTATATTTGAACTGGCTATGATTAGAAAATTATTGCGTGTACATATCAGTTGGTAAAAGAGTGCGTGGTTGAGACACGATTGGTTGGGTGGTTGGTTGGTTGGCTGGTCGGTTGGCTGTTTGGGTGGTTGGGTGGTTCGATGGTTGGTTGGCTGGCTGGGTGGTTGGTTGGTTGGTTTGTTGGGTAGTTAGTTGGTTCGGTGGTTGGTTGACTGGCTGGTTGGTTGGTTTGGTGGTTGGTTGGTTCGGTGGTCGGTTGACTGGTTGGTTAGCTGGTTGGTTGGCTGGTTGGTTGGCTGGTTGGTTGGCTGGTTGATTCGGTGATTGTTTGGCTGGTTGGGTTGTGTGGTTGATTGGGCGGTTGGCTGGCTTGTTAGTTTTGTGGTTGGCTAGTTCAGGTGATTGATTGATTGGTTGATTGTGAATCCCCTTGAAGACTGCAGCTTTTAACTGACATATCCGATGTTTTGGCGTTTAGATCGCCAAGAACATGAAACGTGTTGGAAGCTATCAGCGCGAGGTTGGGTCTAGATTTCCCTCCGGATCAGGTATCACAGCTCCACCTCCAGATGGACTGTGTAACAGAGCTTTCCTTTCCCTTTCCAAGCCCAGAATCCAGCGGGGTGTGGAAGGAAGGTTGTGGAACTTCACATCTGCGAAGAGGCAAATAGGATTTTGCCAGGTCGTTATTCAGCAGTCTCTGTGGCGATGGTGTTACGGATGCAATTCGTAATCCCGCAACCGCGTTGGAAACGCAGCTGTGAGCGATTTGATAGCAGACCACCTTGCGTTGGCTTTCATACAATGGTATGTATATCGATCTTTCAGAAAGCAATGACAAACTACTGAACGTAAACTTGCCACGACATCACAAATGGCCAAAAATAAATGCTGGGATTGACTACGACGTCCTCCAAAGGATATGCAACTAACTTTAATTCAGCACAACGCAAATGGACCGGCTGGGATTAGGCCTGGGGATGGTTTGTAGTATTTCATTGTCAACATTCTCAATCTCAATGTCCAAGTGACGTGGCTGAGGATTAGATATGCCTGTCTATTACATTATGAGGATGTGGATTATATTCCTCGGTAAGACAGGGGCTTGGTCTAGCGAGGGTGAAATACAAAGTATTGTTTGCATACGGCTTAGCAATTGCTTGTACAAGCAGCCATAATTCCTTAACCCCGAAAACCTTCAGTGCAATCACCAATAGCGGTACAAATGATGTAATGATTGCGTTGTAATGGATATTTTATTTGCTAGAATGCACATATATTAATATATAATCTGTGTGAAGGTGTGTTTCACTTGTCTATGGAGCCTGGCTTGAAAGATGGCTTCGGCTTTACTTTGATGGACAAAGCCATTAAAACATCTCTAGCTTTACTCTGAATCACGGAATCAGCAAGAGGTGAGGGAGTATGATAGCCACCTTGTCCTGTAAGGTCATAGTCTATTACATGTGATAAACTTACCATTTAACACATCTGTAACATTATTTATGTTTTGGACAGTTACATGTATTTATCACATCTAATGTAGAAACTTTCCTCATCCTTTTCATCTGAGTTTTCACATGCTGCCATCTTTTCAATTTGCATGAATCTATAATAATCCCATCTGGCTTGCAGCTGCGACTCCAATCCTCCAATGACCATTATTGCAAACAGTCTCTTTCATGTGTACGTATAATAAAGTAACGGAACCGTTTTCAGTTCTCATAATCTATAATAATTCCGTCTCGCTTGCAGCTACGATTCCAATCCTCCAATGACCATTATTGCAAACAGGCCCGTCCGTGTGCACGTAAAGTAACGAAACCTTTTTCCATTCGCATGATCTATCATAATCCCTGCTCGTTTGTAGCTGCGACTCCAATCCTCCAATGACCATTATTGCAAACAGTCTCTTTCATGTGTAACGAAACCTTTTCAACACCTTAAGGCGCGTGTGATACATGGAGTTAGGTCCATATCTTTAGGGCCGCCTTTACTTCCAAGAACATTTCTTGGTACCAGTTTTAGGCTGGCTCAACCTGGGAGTCTAGATCGATATCGTTATTTTAACCCTTCCGTCTAAAAGGATTCGAACACACGGTCACCGGGCCTGCAGACAAGCTCTCTATTTATTACATTACCTCGGCTCTTTCCATAAATATCCTTCTATAATTATCTATAATAAGCCGGTCTCACTGGCCTAGGGGTTAACGTCTTTCTCCGTAATCGCGTATATTCTCCTGAGTAACGTAACACTGCGCGAGAATCGTTAGCGGTTCTCGCCGCGTTGGTAACTTACGGGGTATGTGAGCCGGTGGCTCAGAAAGCAATGGCAAAGTACTGAGCATAATTTTGCCTAGTACATCAATAGCAGCTGAAAAATGCTGATGTTGACTGCAACGTCCTGTAAGGGATATGCAAATAATAATAATAATAATAATAATAATAATAATAATAATAATAATTATAAACTCACCTACATTTGCAGCTACTTACTCTTTCAGACCTATTTCCTCTTTGCCCATTCATCTCCTTCTGGGTCTAACCTCTATGGAACAATTTGGTAGCTTCTTCAATCAGACGTGCTGAAGTAGAATCTGAAGAAGATTGTAGCAGTGGCACAAACACGTCACAGTTGGTTTTATTTTCCATGTAGTAGACTATACCAGGAGCTCCATAGTCGCATGAAACTGTGTATTCACCAATGCCTTTCTTGCCATTCTGCAAGATTCTAGTTGTTTGAAATGGCATTAATTAAATTAATACTGGTTTAGGAATACCAATTTATAACTGCATAATTGCGGTGATTCACGATGTGTCCTATTCCACACAATACATACTCAGATCATTGTTACATAAACAGAATGAATTAGTTTATATCCAATCTCATCCTATTTTCAGTTACTATTTTCCCACCACATCCATCTTATTTTTATTTAATGGCTGCATTTTGTTTCGTATCTAATGAAATGGTAGATAGTTTTGAACAGCATATTTGTTAATATAACCTCAGAGGCATCTTTGAGTGAATGTCTCTTCTGGGGATGCCCTTACAATTACCGATTAAAGAAACTGAACCATTTGATTAATACGTTTTCCTATATCATTATGAATTGTTTCATGACTTGTTGTTAGTTAATGATTGTACATTTGTATAATCTTTGTGTCGGGCAATGGACGCAAGACGCATTTGGGCAAGTGCCAGGAAGTCTAAATCACATTATGTTTGTTATAATGTTATGACGAATTGGCAGCCAAAGATTTATTCCGTACCAAGACTAAGCAAAATAAGCCAAGAATTACATCAGACACGTTAGAATTTAATGAAACAACCAAGGGAACTGAAAAGAGAAAGGAGGAACCAATGACAACAGAGACAGAACCTATACAAATCTATCACGCATTATATTATGCAAAACGATATGGAAATATGGTATAAGGCCAAACGATTGGAAGAGACTATCTTCATTACAATACCAAAAAATGGCAACCTGAAATTATGCACCAACAATATAACTGTTGCCTTGATCAGTCATGCAATTAAAATTCTACTAAATAGCATAATAAATAAATAAAATGTTTGCATATCCTTTACAGGACATCATTGTCAACATCAGCATCTTTCAGCTGATTGTTGATTTCTTGGCAAGATTACGCTCAGTAGTTTGCCATTGCTTTCTGAGCGGCCGGCTCACATACCCCGTAAGTTACCGACGCGATTCGAACCACTGCTGATTCTCACCGTTACTTACGAGAGTATACGAGATTACGGAGAAAAGTCGCTAACCTTTGAGCCAGGAAACCGGCAAATAGCATAATGGGAAGACTAAAATGGAAGAAGAGATGAACGTGGTTCACGCTGGATTTAGACAAGGAAGAGGAACAAGAGATTACATACTCAACATGGCATTTAATAATAGAGAAGTGCAGAGAATGTAATGTAAACATATTATCAAGTTTTGTAGATTATTCAAAGGCATTTGACTGTGTATAACATCAGAAACTTTGGGAAATCATGAGGGATATGGGCTTTCCATCACATGTAGTACAACTCATAAAGATATTATATCTAGACCAACAAGCATCGGTTAGAATAGATAGCGAGACATCAGATTGGTTTGACATCAAGCAAGGAGTCCGTCAGGGCAGTGTGCTGTCCCCTATTTGTTTAACCTGCAGGCCGAAAATATAATGAGAATGTCAGAGATGATATAACCAGAGAGTAATATGATGCCCAAAATATCGGTGGTCATGAAATACCAGAGATTCGATATGCTGATGACACTGTATTACTATCCACATCACAGAATGGTATAGAAAACCTAATAACCTCAACCCAAAGAAAGAATGAAAATCACAACGTATATCTTATCATAGCAAAAACAAAGATAATGCATACAAATAAAACTACTATGTAGAAAGAAATATATGTTAATGAGGAAAGATTGGAGGTGGTGGAAAATTTCGAATATCTTGTTCATTGATTACCAACAATGGTGACACATTGAAAGAAATTAAAAGACTGAATATCTATTGCTCTTCAAAGACTAAAACAACTGAATAAATTGATGAGTGGGACAGATAGAACTACAAAAATTAGATTTTTAAGAGCATGCATCTTTCCCATTGCAATATACGCCTGTGAGACCTGGACACTTACTAAACAAGCTGAACAGCGCATAAATGCCTTTGAATATAAATGTTATAGACGAGTTCTAAGAATATCTTGGATACAGAAAAGAACAAATGCATCCATACTTAAAGGGCTGAATATTGAAGAAGGTTGGTTACTAAAGACGAAAAAACAAAGAAAATTGAAATAATTTGGTCACTTGAAACGCCACGAAAATTTGGAGAGAACAATAATGGAGGGGTATATGCCTGGGAAGAGAAGAAGGGGAAGGCCAAAGAAAAGATGGGTGTAGGGTGTAGCGGATTATCTAAAGATGGGTGTTTCGGACGCGGGACACCCTGCTTATCATCGAGAAGTTTTCCGGAAGATTGTTATGGGAGCGAGATTCTGTAATGGTCATGCTAATGAATGAATGAATGAATGAATGAATGAATATTGCTCCCTGGTTACATCATCTCTGACATTTATGGTAACCGTTGAATTCAATAAACGAAGAGAGCAACGAAAACTACTACTTGCCACTTCTCATGTCTTATAGTAATGGTACCCATCATTCCTAGGTAAACAGAACATTATAAGCAACAACACATTGCTACGGAACTCTTACACATATCACTACATGGTAATGGGCAAAATGTCCAAATTCCATTAATTTCTGGATCTGTGACAGCAGCAGTGTATTGATAATAATATATAACGAGAAAGAACTAATACAGTGGTTCTCAACCGGTGGGGAATCCACGCCCCCCCCTCCCTTTCGGGAGGGGGGGGGGGAATTTAGGGTTTCCGGTGGGGGGGGGGGGGGGGATTAAGATTATTTCAAGACAGCGTTGATACAAGAACCGATTACTTTAATATTGTTTTTACCCTCCATACTTTACGGTTCTGTACTTCTCTTCTTCTTCTTCAGCGTTCCGAGCCATTGAGGTTCTTTGCTGCAGATACAATTCGTCTCCATTCGTCTCTCTGGTTGTCCTTCTCTTGTCAGTCGCTGATTCCAAGTGCTTGTAGGTCTGTATATGTATTATCTCTCCACCGTCTTCTTGGTCTACCTCGGGGTCTACGGTCATTTATTTCCTGAGTGTAAGCGAGTTTTGTTTCCCTATTATCTTCCATTCTTTCTATATGCCCCAGTCATTGTAGTCTATTAGCCTTCATGATACCAGTGATTAGCGGTTACTTGAACAGATCATAAATGTCTTTGTTACTTCTTCTTTTCCACTCTCCACTTTGTGTATCCCTATTGGGTCCAAAGATGCGTCTTACAACTTTGTTCTCAAAGGTTTGTAACAAGGCTTCATCTCCTTTCGTTGTACTCCAGGTTTCAGAGCCATACAACACAACTGGTCTGATCAGTATTTTGTATATTGTGATTTTGGTGTTACGAGAGAGCGCATTTGATTTTAGTAGATGTTGTAGTGCATAGTATATCTTATTTCCAGAATTGATTCTAGTTTGTATTTCTTCCCTTATGATGTTGGAGCAGTTGAAGATTGTACCCAGGTATTTGTATGTTTCCGTTCTTTTAATGGACATATTATCTATTTGTATGTGCCCAGAGTTTTTAGCCATTCCTTCTCTTGAAATTACCATATATTCTGTCTTATCTTGGTTGATAACCAGCCCCATCTGTTAGGCTTTTTCCTTTAAGTGAGTCAATATTTCCAATGTCTTTTGTTCATTTTCCCCTATAATATCTATATCATCTGCATAACCAAGCAGCTTGGATGTTCCTCCAGTATCAGTCCGAATTCGAGGCTCATGTATCTGGTTCGTAACAAAATAGATTTTAGAAAGGTGGGGATGTTAACCCCACGCTTCAACCCCCAACCTGGAGGACCAGGGTGTTTCTCTTTGTCTGTTCTTTACCCTTTGACCTGTCCGGCTTGGGAGGCCCTGCTGGTAGCTACGCTACCGCCGGCATAGCTCTCAGGGTCATTGAGAAGCTCAAGCTCCCCCACCACGACAAGGTGGAAACACCATCGGGGGAGTCTGTGCTTCTCGCCCTTCTGAAATTCGTTTTATAACGTAATTAGACCTGCAACACAGTATTGGTGGCGGATAAATCAAAAGGCCTACAACATTGTAGTAACAGAGAGTGCTAAAGAAAGGACTCTCCTTGAATATTAAAAAAAAAACAGTAACAATGGTGATATCAAAGTACATGGCGACACCATGCCAGAGTAACTAACAACGATTGCCTGAAACAGGCTAATGAAACTAGAACATTATATGCAACAATAAGAAAGAGACAAACATCTTTCTTCGGTCATGTGATGAGAAGAGAGGCATTGGAGAACATCGTGGCAATTGGACAGATCGAGGGGAAGAGAGGCAGAGGCAGACCAAGAGAAGAGATGCTGGATGAACTGAGACGGTGGCATGGAGGATTATCAGCAGGAAAGTTGATCCAGAAAACCAAAGTCCGAGATCTGTGGAGAGCCATGAACGCCTACGCCAGCTGGCAAGGCACTTGATGATGATGATGAGACCAGCAAATCACGTTTTATGTAGATGTCTAGACTTGTTCTTCTTCTTTTCTTCTTCTTTTCTTCTTCTTTCTTCTTCTTCTTCTTCTTCTTCTTCTTCTTCTTCTTCTTCTTCTTCTTCTTCTTCTTCTTCTTCTTCTTCTTCTTCTTCTTCTTCTTCTTCTTCTTCTTCTTCTTCTTCTTCTTCTTCAGCTTTCCGAGCCATTGAGGTTCTTTGCTGCAGATACAATCCGTCTCCATTCGTCTCTCTGGTGGACCTTCTCTTGCCAGTCGTTGATTCCAAGTGCTTGTAGGTCTGTATATGTATTATCTCTCCACCGCCTTCTTGGTCTACCTCGGGGTCTACGGTCATTTATTTCCTGAGTGTAAGCGAGTTTTGTTTCCCTATTATCTTCCATTCTTTCTATATACCCCAGCCATTGTAGTCTATTGGCCTTCATGATACCAGTGATTAGCGGGGACTTAAACAGATCATAAATGTCTTTGTTACTTCTTCTTTTCCACTCTCCACTTTGTGTATCCCTAATGGGTCCAAAGATGCGTCTTAAAATTTTGTTCTCAAAGGTTTGTAACAAGGCTTCGTCTCCTTTCGTTGTACTCCAGGTTTCAGAGCCATACAGCACAACTGGTCTGATCAGTATTTTGTATATTGTGATTTTGGTGTTACGAGATTGCGCCTTTGATTTTAGTAGATGTTGTAGTGCATAGTATATCTTATTTCCAGAGTTGATTCTAGTTTGTATTTCTTCCCTTATGATGTTGGAGCAGTTGAAAATTGTACCCAGGTATTTGTATGTTTCCGTTCTTTTAATGGTCATATTATCTATTTGTATGTGGCCAGAGTTTTTAAGACTTGTTCTAGTACGTGTTATTAAATTTAGCTTCCATTTTTAAGTGTACTGTGTAAAGTGAGAGGGGGAGGAGAGGAGATTTATAGAGAGGAAATACGAAAGGGAGGATTGACGTTCTGAACATATGGTCAAGGGGTGCACGGGCCAAAAATGGTTGAGAACCACTGAACTAATAATTAAATAATCATATTTTTAATTCTTCAAGACCACTTTTACTGTTCTGTATAAATGAACTTTAGAGGAGACAAACTTGCGAGAGAGCAAATTTGGCATATGTCACACACACACACACACACGCGCGCACGCACACACAAACACACACACACACACCCACACACATGTGTTCACACGCACACACGCTCACACACATTCACTCACACACACACGCTCACACACACAAGCACATGGTGTGCTTGACAAATACCGTGAGGTGTTCCTGTACGTCCACAGATCTCTACACCTGCTATTCTGGATCAGTTATATTTATGTTGTATTTCCACACCACAGTCTCGGGCTACCCTGCTTTATTTTTTTTTTCTCCTCGTCTGCCTCTGCTTCTCCAACCGTTGAACTTTCCAGTCGTCGCGATGTTTTCCATTACATGGTAAAAGAACGCTGCTTGTCTCTTTATTAATATACTGTGACTCTTTCATTTACCTTTTCCGTAATCTGGCAATCCGTAATCTGTTAGTTAATCTGGCAATCCAAGGTCTTCACGACATTCGTTTCAGAAACCACATCTCAATTCTTTGTCATACAGCAGAATAGGTTCAATATAACGCTTCGGTGCTCTATTTCAAAACCACATTGAGACGTGGATTTAAAACAAAGACCAAATAATTAACAAAAGCTCTCAGATCCACCCAGCATCCAATGTGTACTAAGACATGTTGTAGGAGGGAAAGTTGGTCGGTGCGATACTGACCACAATACCCATCGAGCCTGTAAACATTTGGGTAAAGCACCAGATACTCAATACCCCTAAGGCTTTGAAGTGGGTCCTTTATTTTGAATTTGTAGTCGCATATCCTTTACAGGACGTAATAATCAACCCCAGCATTTCTGGCTGTTTGTGATTTCTTGGCAAGTTTATGTTCAGAAGTTTGCTATTAATTTCTGAACGACCGGCACTCATGCCTTTATATGGGAAACTAATGCAAGGCGGTCTCCTTCCAATTCGCCCGCATCTGTGTTTCGAACGCGGTATGCGGATTTCGAATTGCATTCGTAACTCCTTCGCCACAGAGCAGGCTTATTTGAGTATATTTGCCAAATTTGTCAACAACAAGCAAGGAGCAATCCATCGTTGCGAAAAATTGAGAAATATATTGCTCCTCTAAAGGATGTCATCTTCTTATAATACACGCAGTGTAGCCTTGGTCATCGTGTATTACACAATCTTCTGTCCCATGTAAGCCACTGATTTCTTGCTTGCTTGCGTTTGCTGGCTGTGAACTCCAGCGTGAAGTCCTGTAGGTCGGATGAAAACATCCTGTTGTCCAACATCAGTGTTATAGCATACCGGACTGAGGTTTGCGTGAGTATCCGTTGTCCCATGTCTGGCTTATTGGTGTGCAGACTGGTGGTTCCTCGCCGTGCAGGCAGATACTCTCCGACTTCGGAAGAATCAGCGATCCTACTACGTTAGCCAGAACCCCGAAGGGACCTGTTGCCCAGGACGCACGACTAGGACGTGTTAGTAGGTCTTGGCCAGTATAGAACCTGGCCCTGGTGCCTTGGACTGATCTTCTTTCATGTCATGATACCAAACTTCCCAGAATCCTCTCTCTTGGTTTCCCATGCCTCTCTTCCGACTTTCCCGTTGTCAAGTGATACCCTCAGGTAAAGGTGAAAACAAAAATTAAGAGGAGCGTTGTGTACAATCACATGTTAGAATTCCATTAGCAATTGGTGGGTGCCCAGAAAAATGTCAATACCTACCCACATACAAACCAAAAGGAATACTTTAATAGGTATGTTTCGTGTAAAGAATACCATGACAGTAGGAAAAACAAATCAATGAGACGGTTCTTCAAGAAACAATTCAAAACCGTGAATTGATTAGATACGTAGACAATATGCATTTTGTGAGCACGCTATGTTGAGAAATACACTTGAAAGCTTAGTGTCAACTAGCAAACATGATGGGCAAAGGGAAGACAAAGAGATACATACCTGGATGTCTTGGCCATATGGCATAGACTACGACGACGAAGACGACGACTACGACGACGACGATGATGATGATGATGATGATGATGATGATGATGATGACGATGATGATGATGATGATGATGATGCATCAATTGTACACACTTTTTAATACTCGTGTGTGCTGTTGTGTTCGTGCTCTGTGTTGGAACCTCCTTATGTTACCTATGCGAGGAGACAGACGAACTAATTGAGGAATCCTTGATGGACAGGAAAGTTGATGCAGACATTGATGGCCACGAAATGCACAGATCTCGTAGAGGACTGGGAAGTAAATTTGATAGCCGGACTGAGGCTACTAAAGAAACAGATGAGATGATCGATTTCATCTTTGGATATTTCAGTGATTCCCACACCGTGAACTACGCACCTTTATTTACACCTCAGGACACCACGATATCTAGTATGAGAATGGAGGAGGAAGCAAACACTGCGGTCTTCCGCTGGCTGGTGGACAAACAGGACACGTATGTCGTGATTGTAACGGACACACAAAGCATAATGAGAAAGGTGCAGCGTCGGGCAGTGAGAAGCTTCCATTCAACGGTCAAAAATAGAAAGGGTCTGTTTTGTCCCCAGGACATGCTGGTGTGGTGGGAAACGATCAGGTGGACATATTGGTTGGGTCTGCACCTCTTCGTGAGCTATTGGTGCAAGGTAAGACAGATGTGATCAGGACCCTTTGGAATCGTGTGTATATTGCAGAAGAACAGATAGATCATCACGGTTTTGAGAGAATGGTGCTGCGGGATCCGGGATGTGAGGAACGGTTATGGCCGACACTCAGGTCTCCGAGGAAAGGCCAGACATACACATAATCAGACTGCAACTGATACCATTTGTATTGGAACTCTTCGCTGTCTGTTGCACATGAAGACGGGGCACGTTTGGTAATGCCCCGAGTGCTGTGATTTCGGTTTTTGAGGCAACTGAACTACCTCAGGTTATATATCTCCGTGCGTGAGCCAGACTTATTATAGGCGATCCATAAAGAAACTCGTATAAAAAAAACAACCCATGTTGGTGCCCATAATGACAACTATGATCCACCCAAAGTATTCTCTGTTAAACTCTGCAGAATAAAGGGTGAAGAGAAGTTCAGCTAGATGTTTCCAAGTCCAATAGTAACGGCAAGGTTGGCTCTCCTGTCAAAGAACATTAAAACACGCAGGAGTGCCTTCAAGTCATGATGGCGGGGGAATGGGGGGGGGGGGGGGGGGTATTTATGTACAATGAAAGCATCATCATCATGTGACATACCGGTAAGCGTTGGTGGTCATGTTTCGCCATCTTACACGATCACCAGAGTTCAGGATCAGCTCCGTGTTCTTGTCTAGACCATGTGGCCAGACCATCCACATATTAACTTTTCTGCCTTCTCTTGTTCTTTTCCCCTCAATCTAGCTAGTTGTCACTAAGTTCTCTAGTTTATTTCTGCTCATGAACGTTCCTAAAAATGTGACGGTTCTCCGTCTAATTTCTGTAATCAGTTTACGGTTTTCCTCCGCCTCTTGGTAGGTCTTGGTCATAGGTCTTTCTGTCTGCATTTTCCTCAAAAACTAGACATTTAATAGAGGGGAAAAACACGTGGCTAATTTTTATTTTAATTATTTTTTTTTCTCCCGGATCAGTTGGGTTGAGTTGAGTCAAGAACCGACATCACTGCACTCAGGACATTCCCATACTTGCTCCGTCCCCTCGTTCAACAGCCAGCGAAGAGTCATACTACTAATCGTTCCCACCGCTATCTGATTAAACGTTCTCCTGGTCTTCCATCTGTTTTGAGATTCTTCCAGAACCCCTGCCGATCCCCCGCAATCTCATTCTTGCCACATATGGGTTCTCAGTCTGTTCCTCCGCCTTCTCCACCTGGTCCCACAAGCGCACAAATCAGTCTGATGGATTAAACATTTTAAGGACATAGCCGATGTCTACAGAATGGTTCCTTTATACGATTACCGACCGAAAGACCCCCAGTTCAGATAACACCACAGCAGAAATGATTAAAGCTTTAGATGAATACAGTGGCGTGCAGAGGTTCTTTGATGCCCGGGGCCAACCCTTTGATTGGATGCCCCTAAATTGTTCTTTACCTCATTCATTCCTCCTTCCCTCCGACTGCACCGTGCTGCCCCCTCTCCCTAACTGGATGCCCCCCTCCCGGCTGGATGCCCGGGGCCGTCGCACCCCCCTCCCTCCCCGCACCCCCCTCTGCACGCCACTGGATAAATATGGAATAGATCAAGTCACCAGACTGCTGAACACATGTATATGATACCGGAGATATACCTTCTGAATTATGTAATTCTGTATTTATTGCAATCCTGAAGAAATCAGGAGCCTTGGAATGTGATCAACATAAGACAATTAGTATAATGAGTCACATTAGGAAGATTTTGCTACGAGTTATCATGCAAAAAGTGAGAAAGAAAATGCAACCTGAAATAGGGAAAGAACAATGTGGGTTTGATGAAGGAAAGGGTACAGTAAATGCTGTGTATATGCTGCGATCAGTTATTGAACGTTCTATAGAAGTAAACAAAGATATACATCTTTGCTTTATTGACTTCACAAATGCTTTCGATAGAGTAAGGCATGTCAACATGGTAGATATGCATGCAGGTCTACAAATTGATGGGAAAGACATTAGACTTATAAAAAACATATATTGGAAATGCCAAGCTGCCATAAGGATTGATACTGAAATAGGACGATATCAGACTATTAGAGAGGTATGAGACAGATATGTGTAATGTCTCCACATCTCTCTTCCCCCCCCCCCCCCCCCCCCTATACAGTGAAAATATTTTCAGAAATGTAGAAGATATAAATGGAATAATCATTGGAGGACGAAACATTAATAACATTAGATATGCAGATGATACAGTATTGATTGCAGACAATGAGCAGGATCTGCAACAATTAGTAGATGCGGTTGTTGCACACAGTGAACAACTGGGGTTAGAATTAAATTGTAAAAAGACACAGATTATGGTCGTCACTAGGAAGAAAGAAGCACCATAATGTAATATACAAGTAAATGGGAATAGTCTTCAACAAGTACATCGATACAATTATCTCGGAACAGTCATAACATCTGATGGGAGATGCCTTGAAGAGATTAGAACAAGAATTGCCATGGCGAAAGTAGCTTTTAGCAAGATGAAAAACATACTGATTAATAAAAAGATGTCAACTGAAACGAGGAAAAGAGTGTTGAGGGAATACATAGAGCCTTTCCTGTGTGTAATACAAAGGGCCTCTACTTTTGTATGGATGTGAAACTTGGACAATGAGCAGTCAAGCTGAAAAAAATCTGATGGCTGTAGAAATGTGGTTTCTGAGGAAAATGCAAAGAATTTCATGGAGAGGCAGAAAAACAAATGACCAATTACTACAGGAAACAAATGAAAATCGTGAAGTGATTAGAGAAATTAGACGTAGACAGTGAAAAATTTTTTGACATGTTATGAGAAGAAACTGAAATGGATTGGAGAACTTGGTGACAACTGGCAAGATCGCAGGAAGAGACCAATGGGAAGACCTAGAAGTAAATACCTGGATGTCTTGGCCACGTGGCATGGTCGAGACAGGAACACTGAGCTGATCCACGACTCTGGTGATCGAGTGAAATGGCGAGTCACGCTTTCCGGCATGGCACATGATGGTTGAATGGGATTGTGTTTTCTGATTTACCTCCCCTTCATTTGTTACCATAGTGACTGTAGTGGCTACAAAAACATGGCGGCCACTGTAGTGTCCCAATATGCTGCTGATTCAGAAAATGTAAACATGCCCATCTCAGACACATAACAAAGCCGAAGTTTTGTTGGAAGACATGTTCCAGATACAAGCTGGTATAAAATAATTATTATCTTCATGAATTTCAATGATGATTGTGCGCGACAGGGAATATCATTGAATTTAATGGAAACAGTCATTATATCAAATTCAAAGTAACTGAAATAAAATTAATTAGTTCATCATGTGTCAAGCCTATATTATATATGATTATAAAAGCGTGGGCGGTCTTTGTTTCGCCATCTCACACGATCACCAGTGTCTTGGGTCAGCTCTGTGTTCTTGTCTCGACCATGCCAAGTGATTAGCACTAAGCCATCTAGATATTTATGTCCCTGGCTTCCCCTTCTTGTACTTTTCCCCTCAATTTTGCCAGCTGTCACCAAGTGTTCTGGTTTATATCTTCTCATGACATGTCCAAATAATCTTGACTGTCTTAGACTGATTATAGAGTGCTAATTGGTTTATACTATTTGAGTTGAATTGAGCTAAGTAACAGCATCACTGCACTCAGGACGTTCCCACACGTGCTCCGTCCCCTCATTCAACAGCCAGCAAAGAGTCATACTGTTAATGGTTCCAACTGCCATCTGATCAAAAGTTCTCCTGGTCTTTCTTCACAGTTTTGAGATGTGCCCAGAGCCCCTGCCGGACCCCGACATATTATTCTCTCCATATACGGCTGCTCAGTCTGCTCCACCACTTTCTCCACCTGCTCCCACAGGTTGTTTACAAATATGAGTATATTATCATATGCCAGGTTCACCTTAAAGTGTTTTTATGGTCTCTTGCCGTTTATTTACTATGTTGTCAATATACTTCAGAGGTCACAGATTGCAAGAATTGTATGGATTTTTTGCCCTGGCCATGCGGGAGTGCAGAGGAATGAACAGGCTGATAGGCTGGGAGGGAATACATCTCTTGGTGGTAGATTACCTATGCACAAGGGAGAGATGGTCGTGTGCCTGTGGGACCAGGTGGAGAAGGCGGGGGAACAGACTGAGAACCTGTATGTGAAAAGAATGATATTGCAGGGGATCAGCAGGGGTTCTGGAAGAACCTCAAAACTGATAGAGCAGACCAGGAGATCTTTCAGTCAGATAGCAGTGGGAACGATTACTAATATAACTCTTCACTGACTGTTGAACGAGGGGACAGAGCACGTATGGGAATGTCCTGAGTGTAGTGATGTCAGTTCTTAGCTCAACTCAACAACACACAATGTGCCTAAAGGCAAGCAAAAGGGTCCATTACATAGTTTACTCTTATATACATTTTTGTTTTGTTTTGCATATTCTATTTACAGGACATTGCAGTCAACCCAGCATGTTTCAGCTGCTGTTGATGTTTTGGCAAGTTTTACGTTCAGTAGTTTGCCATTGTTTTCTGAGCGACCGACTCACATACCTTTTTGTAAGAAACCAACGTGATGCGATCTGCTGCCGAATCTTACGCAGCTGCATTTCATATGTGGTTATACGAGATTACGAACAGTGTCCTTAACTCCTTCTCCTGGGTAAAGGAGCCGGAGACCGGCTTTATTTTAATTAAATTAAGTTGCATGTCCTTCACAGGACGTAGCAGTCAACCCCAGCATTTTTGCTGTTCGTGATTCCTGGGCAAATTTTACATTCAGTAGTTTGCCATTGCTTTCTGAACGACCGGTTCCAATACCTTTTTCAAAAAAACCAGCACAGCTGTGTTTCGAACCTGGATATATGGGCTCACAAACCGCGTTCACAAGCCCTTAGCCACAGAGACCGGTTTTTATTAATATTTATATATATATATTTATATATATTAATATATATTAATACCACTCATTAATCTGAATAATTAAAGGTCATTTAATTTTCAGGTGAGGACTTCTAGTATTCATCTTGTGTCAAGATCAATGAGATGTTAAAACCACCATGGCATATAAATTTATTCTGGGCCGTCACATAAAATCACTTCTTAATGATGCTGAAGAGAAACAGAAGAAGGACATCAAGGATTATGCTGGTGGACACCTCAATGAGTCTGTTCTTTTAAGAGCACCTGTGATAAACAAGCACAGAACTTGGGCAAGTGCTCATAAAGAAAGAATTGATTTAACCAAACCAGTGTTACCACAACATCATCTTCGGACGGCAAGAGAAGAGCGGTCAGCACAGGATGCATTATATGACTTTGCTCTTGGAACTTCAGGGGTTATACCCAGTGCCCTGGGTAGTGCATCCCAAATGCCAGAAATTCGTTACAGGTAAATATCATATTATTGTGCTCCCCACCAGCACAAACTGTATTTTATACAATGTTGAATAAACACGAAGCCTCAAACAATGTGTTGCACAATTGATTGCCTGGCTTATTTTGCTACATCTTGCCGGGTGCAAATTGCGGAGTTATATCCATTTATTCACTTCATATAACTCTGCAGTATGCACCTGACGAGATGCAGCAAAATACGCCAGGCAGTCAATCGTGCAACACATTGTTTGTGACTTCTGTGTTTGAATTCACTAAGGGAATAGATTGTTTTGAATATCAAATAATTTATCCAATAACTCTTGACAGTTAGAAAAAGAATTCTTTACTGTTACGTGCACCATATTTAAGAGTGTAACTGTGAATCCTAAAGAGTTGTTACATAATCACTAATTAGTTGCATGCCCTTTGCAGGACATCACAGTCAGTCCCAACATGTATTGCCTGTTTATGATTTTCTAAGTAATTTTACTTTCAGTAGCTTGCCATTTCCGGTCTCCCTGGTGAAAAGGTTTACAACTTTCTCCGTAATCCCGTATATCCATGTGAAGAACACAGCTGTGTGAGATTCGGCAGTGGATCTCGTCATGTTGGTTGCTTACGGGGTATCTGAGTTGGTCGCTCAGAAAGCAATGGCAAACTACTGAGCATAGTCTTGCCAAGAACATCAACAACAGCTGAAAAATGCTGGTGTTGACTGCAACGTCCTGTAAAGGATATGCAACCTTTTAAAACAAAGCTTGCCATGGCCAGAACTTTTTTTTCCCCCTTTACAGTGAAAATATTTTTAGAATTTCAGAAGATATGTGAAGAATCACCATTGGAGGACATAACATCAATAACATTAGATGTGAGGATGATACAGTATTGATTGCAGACAATGAACAGGATCTGCAACATTTAGTAGATACAATTAATGAACACAGTGAACAACTAGGGTTAGAATTAAATTGCAAGACAACACAGATTATGGTCGTCTCTAAGAAGAAAGAAATACCACCATACAATATAAGGATACATGGGAATATTCTTGAACAAGTAAATCGGTACAACTATCTTGGAACAGTCATACCATCTGATGGGAGGTGCCTTGAAGAGATTAGAAGCAGAATCGCTAAAGCAAAGGTAGCCTTTTGCAAAACGGAAAACATACTGACTAATAAAAAGATATCAGTTGCAACGAGAAAAAGAGTGTAGAAGTGCTTCATAGAACCTGTACTTTTGCATGGATATGAAACGTGGACAAGGAGCAGACAAGGTAAAAAATATCTAATGGCAGTGGAAATGTGGTTTCTGAGGAAAATGAAAAGAATACATTGGACAGATAGAAAAGCTAATGAGCAAGGCCTAGAAGAGGCAACTGAAAGCCACAAACTGATTAGAGAAATTAAATGTAGACAGTCACATTGTTTTGGGCACGTTATGAGAAGAAATAAACTTGAGAACTTGTGACACCTGGCAAGATTGAGGGCAAAAGAACAAGAAGGAGGCAGAGAAGTACATATCTAGATGGCTTGACCACACGGCATGGTTGAGACAAGAACACAGAGCTGCTCCACGACTCTAGTGATTGTGTAAGAGGGTGAAACATGGCTGCCCACACTTATCGGCATGGCACGTGATGAATGAACATGAACTGATGAGTATCTGGAAAAGAATAATGACTGTAGAATGTTATTGAAAGATATCAGGAGACAAACAATGTTCTTTGGTCACATAATGATTTGAGAGGCTTCTGAAAACATAGTAAAGTTGGAAAGATCAGTAGTATGTGAGGCAGGTGCAGATTGAAAGAAATTATTCTGGATGGACAGGGGCATGACATGGAGGAATTTCATCAATAAAATTGATCCAGAATATCAAATACCAAGATCTGTTGACATGAATGCCTATACCAGTTAGCAGCGCACATAATGATAATGTTAACATGAACACTGGTTCTCTTATTTTTGAGTGTGTTCTTATCTGAGAAGGCTAAATGTTTAATCCACTGCTCGTTTTTTATTGTGTATAAATGCATACCAAGGACACTGTGATGCATACCAGATCTGCTGTAAGGCATCTTGTTCCTGAATTCTAGCCTATTCATTGACTTTGTTATGACAGAATCACTCATGTGGAGCTTATGGAGAGAGCTAAACAGATTACAGTGCATCTAGAAGTGAGAACAAGATGCTAGAACTGGATAGGAGAACAGCAAGTTAAATGAGGTGTGGCCAAACAAGAACACTATGCAGGAAGAAAAAGAAGATTAATAAACCAACACAGGATTGGTGTCGTGAACTGGATTTACTGAGGAGAGGATCTGAGCACTTATGGACTGAATGGTTTGATGTGCAATGAAGATGATCTGTCGACTAACTCACTTACTGGGTAGGAGACACACTGAGAACACTTGAAGATTGTATAACCAGAAAGTCTCTTGTCTGGAACCAATAGGATAAGTGCAATGGAGGGAGATTTAAAACACATTTGGAGAAAAGAATTAGAGACAGTAATTTATAACATGGGGAGCATATGTAGTAATCTGCAGGAGTTAGCAAACAATAGAATGCTTTTATTTAGCAAAAGATAGAATAGCTTCGCTTGAGTTGGTTAAGAGCCTTTGTTTCATTAGCGGATAAAGGGCAGAAGAAGGATTCATTGGCAATGAAATAACAGAATGTCAAAATATATGTTTTGATGAAGGCCAGTTTCAAAGTGCTAATATAATTCCTCTGGTTTCTTAACTGAACACTGCACTCTGGGCATTCCCACACATGCTTCGTGCCCCTTCTCAAAAGCCACCAAAGATTTCCTGTAACTACAATTCAGTAGCAGTGTGATTAAAAGTCCTTCTATCTTTTCCCTTACATGTTGTCCAGGCACTCTTTCGAACCAGTCTGTCCAGATATGGATACTCTATCTGACCAGTTGCTCTCTACACCTGGTCCCAGATAGGCTTTCTACTCCACACTTATTGTACAGTAGCTCTTCAGCCAGAGAGACAGCAATAGCCAATCTTATCTGCCTGTTCAGTATTTTCCTGCCAATATGTAATTAAACTGTCACAAATAACCTCTTTCATTATGTTAAGTTATACAATGTTATGTTGTTATTTTGTTCTTTGTTATGTTATTTATCAATACAGTTTGGCCTCCCATAACATTTATTTAAAATCATTGCAGGTTTATCAAAGACACAGAGACAGAGGAACAGAAAAGGCCAAGACAAAAGAGAACTGGGTCACTTTATTCTGAGCTGGATGACAGGGTTCTAGTTGAGGAGATCCCACTCCATAACCTGACAAAATTAGATCATCACATGCACCATAAAGCTACATTGAATGATGCTTGTGATGACTTTGAAAGAAGGAGCATGTCACCAACTTTCCTTTTGAGTAGAAGAACTCAGCTAGAGTTACCTGCCTTACATAAACATTCATTTCCACCAATGCATTCTCACAGTAAGTTCTGAGTATGCTTAAAATCAAATTTATAATGTACTAGGTGCCTGCATAAAATAAAGTCTGGCATTACATTCCTTCATGGCACTGACCTTATTGATTCGTGATCATTGTCTCTGTAAAGAGTTCCTCTGCCTGCTGTCATGAATTTCAGACCATAACCAACAATTATCTGTTAGCTGCTCTCAAGCTCAGTCCATCACCTACTCACATGGTTTCACATTATCCTGGTTGGGGGGAAGTAAACAGGTATTCCTCCTTGCCCTAGGGTATCCAGTAGGCTAGCAGAGAGAAGAAGGTGTCTTATTTCTCCAATGATAGGAAATACTCTTACCTCACCACCCTAGTGAAATGTGGTTTCTAGGGAAAATGCAAAGAATACCAAAGATGAATCGAAAAATTAATAAGACAGTCCTTCATGAAATAAATGAAAAGGATAAATTGTTTAGAGAAATTATACATCGACAGTCAAGATGTTTTGGGCACTTTGTGATGAGAAATCAGCTTGAAAACTTAGTGACAACTGGCAAACTTAATGACAAAAAAGCAAGATGAAGACAAAGAAATAAAGTAGGTCAGCATGGCCAAATGGATAAGAACATATGTTCTTAAACATCTGGTGTGCTGATGCTGAGGTAATGGTTCAACCGCTACACCGAAAAATTGGACTAAAATATTGACCTATCGTCCTTGACTTGGGGACGTAAATTACAAGTACTTCTGAAGTTGGAGTGGGTTTACCTGATGGCGAGGGACATTGTTTATAGGGAAAGCTAATCCACATGCAAAATTCAGTTCAGCACTACTAGAAGTTCTGTTTACCATTAGAGGGATGCAAATGTTCTTTTCACCATTAGAGGGATGTAAATGTTCTGTTTGCCATTAGAGGGATGTAAATGTTCTGTTTACCATTAGAGGGATGTAAATGTTCTGTTTACCATTAGAGGGATGCAAATGTTCTGTTCACCATTAGAGGGATGTAAATGTTCTTTTCACCATTAGAGGGATGTAAATGTTCTTTTCACCATTAGAGGGATGCAAATGTTATGTTTACCAGTAGAGGGATGTAAATGTTCTGTTTACCATTAGAGGGATGTAAATGTTCTGTTTACCATTAGAAGGATGTAAATGTTCTGTTTACCATTAGAGGGATGTAAATGCTCTGTTTACCATTAGAGGGATGCAAATGTTCTGTTCACCATTAGAGGGATGTAAATGTTCTTTTCACCATTAGAGGGATGTAAATGTTCTTTTCACCATTAGAGGGATGTAAATGTTCTGTTTACCATTAGAGGGATGTAAATGTTCTGTTTACCATTAGAGGGATGTAAATGTTCTGTTTACCATTAGAAGGATGTAAATGTTCTGTTTACCATTAGAGGGATGTAAATGCTCTGTTTACCATTAGAGGGATGCAAATGTTCTGTTCACCATTAGAGGGATGTAAATGTTCTTTTCACCATTAGAGGGATGTAAATGTTCTTTTCACCATTAGAGGGATGTAAATGTTCTGTTTACCTTTTTTTTCTTTTTTTCCACATATTATTTACACGACATCTCTGTCAACATCAGCATCTTTCAGCTGATTGTTGATTTCTTGGCAAGATTACGCTCAGTAATTTGCCATCGCTTTCTGAGCGACCGGCTCAAATACCCCGTAAATTACTGATGCGGAGAGAACCGCTACCAATTCTCGTGCAATGTCACGTTACTTACGAGAGTATACGAGATTACGGAGAAAGTCGTGTAACCTCTAGACCAGAGAGACTGGCATGTTTACCATTAGAGGGATGTAAATGTTCTGTTTACCATTGGAGGGATGTAAATGTTCTGTTTACCATTAGAGAGATGTAAATGTTCTGTTTACCATTAGAGGGATGTAAATGTTCTGTTTACCATTAGAGGGATGTAAATGTTTTGTTTACCATTAGAGGGATGTAAATGTTCTGTTTACCATTGGAGGCATGTACATGTTCTATTCATCATTTTATTTTTATGTTGCATATCCCTTTCAGGACGTTGAAGTCAACACCATAATTTTTCAGCTCCTGTTGACGTACTAGGCAAGTTTCTATGCTCAGTAGTTTGCCATTGCTTTCTGAACAACTGGCTCACATACCTCCGAAAGTAACCAGCGTGGCACGATCCTACTCCTGAATCTTGCAGCTGCTGCTTTCCCCACGTGGATATACGGGATTACGTTAACGCCTTGGCCAGGGAGACCGGCCATTAGAGGGATCTTAATATTCTGCTTACCATTAGAGGGATGTAAATGTTCTGATTACATGTAATGTATATTTATTGTCCATGTTACGTTTTAAGGTCAGCTTTTGCGGCTAAGTGGTTAATGAAATGAGGTTTCACAATCCCCCGAAATACTGAGTCGAGGGTTCAAAATTAGATCGCTTTGTGTTGATTTCAGTGGTATGAGGCGTGAACTTTTCAGAAAGCAATAGGAAACTACTGAGTGTAAAAATTGTCTAGTACATCACAAACAGGCAATAAATGCTGGGGTTGACTGCAGTATCCTGTAAAGGACATGCTTGTTACATTTTTTAGAGAGTTACTTTTTGTATATTTTTTATACCACAAAGTGTTAACCCATGTTTATCCATGTTGATTGACTTGAAATAAGTTAACTCACAAAGAGAACTGCTTACTTGTGTCAGAAGAAGAGTCCACATTCTGTGAGCATGTCTTGAGAAGGGGAGAAAGCTGAAGTATGTCATCACAATGGGAAAGCTGAAGGGGAGGAGAAGCAGGGAAAGACCAAGAAAGCAGACGCTGGACAGTTTGATATCAAGGCATGGAGGAACATCGGTATTAGAAATGACCAACAGCACTTGAGGCAGAGGGCTGTAGACAGACATGATCACCAACAGCACATGGCATTGACTATAAGAAGAACATCCATATTGATACAGTATCCGTGGATTGTTTTTCTTTCCACTGAAATATACATCTTAGTTACATTATGAAATTAAATGGCATTAAACAAAAAGAAAACTCACATTCTTTCATCTATGTAACTTTGCTTCTGTATGTTTAAGGCATTACAAAAGCAGATCATTGCAGAAATATGAAACCTGGTGATGCCAATGTGCTGCATAAAAATGATGCTTATGAAAACCTGAAAGTTTTTCCAGGAGAGAAAGCTGCAAGTCATTTTAAGCAGACGCTCCAACAAGTATGTATGTATTACACTATGATCATATAATAAACACATTTCATGATTTATCATCATCATCATCATCATCATCATCATCATCATGTGGCATGTCGATAAGCAAGGGCAGTCCTGGTTAACCATCTCACTTGATCAACAGAGTCTTTGATCTGCTCTATGTTCTTGTCTTGATCATTTAAATAATAGTACAATTTTTATACATAAACATAGTGGATCTGCTCTATGTTCTTGTCTTGATCATTTAAATAATAGTACAATTTTTATACATAAACATAGTGGATCTGCTCTATGTTCTTGTCTTGATCACTTAAATAACAGTACAATTTTTATAGATAAACATAGTGGATCTGCTCTATGTTCTTGTCTTGATCACTTAAATAATAGTACAATTTTTATACATAAACATAGTAAGTCTGCTTTATTACAGTCATGTATTGCATGTAAATATAGTTCAGCAAGGAAGGATCTATGAGAGGACAAACTCAATGTGTTAACAACCAATATATTACTGCAATGATCAGCAACTACACCTTACATCGACTCTTGTTTAGCATCAAATTTAGAACTGATCAGAATGAACACAAACTAGCAGAGTTCTGATGTGCAGCAAACTACTTCATAATTGAGACAATCTTTATCCTACTATATGTCGTCATACAGCGAGTTACGTTGCAATGTTTTGTCAAATCCTGTGTCACAGCACATCCAGTTTTGATAAGCAAGTTTTCGGGTTTGCTTGTTCTAGCTGGTAACTGTCCCCAGTCATTCTACAAGGCAGCACGTTTGTGTCTCACTTCATTTGTCACTATCCTAGGCCTGTCCAACATGAGAGATCCTACCAGTATGTATGCTGCTGTCAGCATAGCTTTTAGGGTGGTTGGAACACTCAAGCTCCTCTACCACTTCAGGGGTAGACACAATACCAGGGGAGACAATGAACATCCTCACCCTTTAATGTCTGCTGGAAGAGACTGAGAGCTTATGGACTTGTCCCAAGTGCAATGTCATTGATCATTGATCCTTTATTATTTGTAGGAGTTTGAAAACAAGAATGTGGATACTGCTGACCCTGTCCTTCACGACCTGCAAGTAGCTAGCAATGTTCTGGATGACATCATACAAGAGTCACCAACTTTCGGCTATATCCTGCATTGTATAAAGGTTAGGTTTTTTTATGTGTGGTTTATTCTTTCAAATGCTCTTGAGTTGTTGTTTTTTTTTTCAATCCAAGTATCAAATGAATGAACATTTTGATTTCTGGAGACTAGGAAATTAGACAGCCATGGCCTTAGTGATATGCTGAATCAAAGTGTCAGCGTTCCTTTGACTTGCCAGTTGTAAACTTGCTGCCTGACTTCACTCTCCAGTTGGGAAATGACAAGACATCAAAGAAAGGAAGTTCTTATGCTACCTCATTACATTTCATGTAGCAGGCCCTTTGCCAGATAGACTCAATCTTGTGCCAGTTCGTTCAGATCACATAATTTTATACACAGATTGTCTCTCTAATATCTTGTGTCTGGTCTCATGTTAATCAACACCAGCCACTTCTTCCTCATGAACCATGTCTTCCCTTGCTGTTCTGTTGAAGCCATTGTGATGTTTAACATGGTGAAAGTATCTCAGTGTCCAAGACATAATGCTGCGTATAAACCAGTTTTCTTTGATGTTCAGGACTAGTAGAAAGTCATTATTTCTCTTCTTCTTGGACCATGGTATTCCAAGAACTTTTCTATAACATTTAATTTCAAAGCCATAATTTTCTTCTTTAGTGAAACTACAATCTAGTATATCTGAAACACTTACCACTTCATATCTCTAAAACAGCACCAGATATGGAACTACCTTCACTTTTGCCTTATGGTTCAAGGATGCTATTGAAAATGTATACCAGTTCTCATTCAAGAATATTTCTGTTACCAAGCACTGGACCAAAGAAAATTACCTGAAAATGCTTGAATACGCAACAAGCACTGTCTACAATGATAATTGGTGAACCAAGAGGTGAAGAAAAATTGCTAGCACTGGACAGAACATATTTTGGTAAAACCTGTGAATAATATAACTAGAAAAGCCATTTTCTGCTTTCCGTAGGGCTGAATAAATAGAGAAAGACAAGAAACGAACAAACAATCAAACTGTATTTTCAAAGGGTAACAAATTGGGCACACAGGCCCGTCTGAGATTCAGCCTTTCCAATCACTCATCTTTCGTTCATCAATAGTGCATGGTACATTCACATAGGAAAAAAACATAGTCGAATGAATGTTGTAAACATAAACAATGCATATTACCATGTTATGACACATATCCCCCACCCACCCACACATCCCCCACTTACCACACATCCCCTCACACATCCCATTCACACCCCCCCCCCCACACACACACACCCAGGCACACATACATCCCCCACCCACACACATCCCACACTACCCACACACAATCCAGGCACACATACATGCACCAACCCACTCACCCCCCACCCACACATCCCTCACCCACACACCCCCCCCCCCCCCCCCCACCTACACACATCTCCCCACCCATCCCATAACCCACACACACTCACCCACCCACATATCCTCCACCACCCACCCACACACCCCCAACCACCCAGCCAAGCACACATCCCCCAAGCACACATCCTCCACCCACATATCCCCACCCACACACTCATCTCCCTGCCAACCCACACATACCAATAAACACATCAATAACAGAAGTAGAAACAGAAATGAATAATATGGGGAGAACATGGGAGGAGCTGCATGGGATAGCTAAGCTAAGGAGTGATTAGAGGGAGTAGGTTGAAGACATGCGCTAGTGAAGGATAACGGTGAAAGAAGAAGACATCCCATATGTAAGCCTTAAAGGTTGAGAAGGATATAGCATGGTTTAATAACTTGAAAATATCATATGAGGGTAAGTTAATAAGTAAGTCACAAATGGCTGTAGAAAAATAACTAACTATGATAACAACTTTAAACCAGTTTATTTTTAAACATACATTGTCCCTTTATTTCTCAACATAATTTCCACCAACATTGATACACTTATCACATCGTTTTATCAGTCCTTCCAAACCGGCTGCATAGAACTGCATGCTTTGTTTTCATTTACCTGCCATCCCACGGAACTGTATGACTTACTTATTGACTCGCTCTCATAACTTTTTCTACCCTGCCATGTACCGCTTTATGGGAAATCGCTAGAGGCTAAGTCCACTGAAAACCCACTTTGGCGGGAGACATTTCGTGAGTGACACCGAAGTTGAATGTGAAGTGAAAACGTGGTTTGAAAACAGAGCATGCAGTTCTATGCAGCCGGTTTGGGAGGACTGATAAAACGATGGGATAAGTGCATCAATGTTGGTAGAAATTATGTTAGAAATAAAGAGACAATGTATGTATAAAAATAAGTTTTTATCATATTTAGTTATTTTTCTACAGCCATTTGTGACTTACTTATTAACTTTCCCTCATACCTTAACTTATTGCTTTGTCTTGAATGGAAACAAATTATCATTACATTTGATAGTAAGTGAAACTTACATAGATAGCCTGCATCGTCATCATCATGTGCCATATCAATAAGCTTGAGTGATCATGATTCGACACATCACATGATCACAAAAGTCTCAAAACAGGTGTTAGCGCTTGACCCAGTTATACCATTGGCTGAACTATTCAGGTATTTATATCTTGATCTTCCCTTACTCTTTCCTCATCAAGTTTATCAGTTGCTAAGTTTTCATTGGCTGAACCATTCAGGTATTTATATCTTGATCTTCCCCGTACTCTTTCCTTATCAAGTTTATCAGTTGTTGCTAAGTTTTCAAGTTTATTTCTCCTTATAACATAATCTAAATAATTCTGCCCTGTCTAATTTCTCTAATCAGTTTACTGTGTTTATGTGTTTCTCGAATGACTGCTTTATTCATTTTTGTATATTTCCATGGCATTCTTTACATTTCTCTCAGAAATCACATTTTTACTGAACCCAGGTTGATCCAGCCTAAAATGTCTTAGGAAGTACGCAACCAACATGATATTAACTACATCACCCACTAAGTGCTGATTAGTCTATAAAATATGGGTCTAACACAATATGTGATATGCCTTGAGGTATATACAAGGGCCTATTACTTACTTACAGAGTTGTCTTAGCTTGTCTGCTTACTGTCTATTTTTCTCATGCATGCCCCAATATATACCAGCTCTGTAGCAAAGAGCTTACAGATGCAATTCGTAATCTCGCATACCACGTTCGAAACACAGCTGTGGGCAATTTGGGAGCAGACTGCCTTAAGTTGATGTCCTGTACAAAGGTATGAGTGCCGGTCATTCAGAAGGTAATGGCAAACTACTGAACTGAAACGTGCCAAGAAATCACAAACATCCCAAAAATACTGGGGTTGACTGCAATGTCCTGTAAAGGATATGCAACTAACTTTTAACTAGCCACAGTATTTGTTCAATATAGCACTTAAACACTCTTTTCTCACTGAGTTGACAATCTTTTAATGGTATGTTTTTCATCTTGCAAAAAGAATATTTTGCCATGGCTACTCTTGTACTAGTATCTACAAATTATGTACTTAACATGTGAAAACTCTCCTATTGATCACATTCCAGGCCTCAGAAAGTTTCCTAATATTATTCTGTCCATTTCTGCATATCCTTTCCCAAAATACAGACTGAGTATGACAACTACATCAGGAAGCTTCTTGAAAACCAGCCCCCTGATCTGGATTATCTTCACAGCCAGATAGACCAGCTGATTTCCAGAGGAACATCTAGACCTGAGGAGATGGTTGCAGCAAGGCACAAACTGCAGGCACTAGAGACAGAAGCCACAAATTTATTACACATGAATCAAAGGTTGGAAATAACACATGTTTCTGTTTACTTTCCTCTCTGGGCATTGAGGTCCGCTAACTTTGAGGTGTCTAAAGCCTGTGGAGAAAACAAAACCAACCTAGGCCTAATTCCAGGCAGTTCATATTTGCTGTATAACTCTGCTGACTTCCGTCTATATATTCATATCTGACAGTTCGCACACCTTTGGCTACACAACTCTTATTTGACACTTTTACGGCTGAATTGTGCTCAACTTTTGTAGATAAAGAGCACCTTTCAAAACCCAACTAAACCCAACTTTTGTGCATTCTTGACAAGAAAGGAGTTGTGTTTTAATGTTATTTTATAATTTTATGTGTTTTCTTTAGATCTGTTTGTGTTGTCCCATCCCTGATGAAGATTTATATAATCAAAACGTCGTTTGTTGTGTCATATTTTAAACTGTCTCTTGTTTTGAGGGATTTTCACTCTGTGATTTATATTCACCTTTGTGGAATCCATTCTAAGGTATGTACACTATGTCCTTATTTAGTATGTCTCATCTTTTTGCAAGAGCTATGCTTACCAAACTCTTTGTATTTCCTATTGTCATATCCTGCTGCAGTCATTGCTTCTCTTATCTCATATTTTCTGTGCTGAACCACGACCTGGTTACAATCTCCTGTATCTCTCTACAGATGTAACGTTTTTGTCTCAGTCTTGCACACCTTTCTGGTTTCTGAAATTAGAGAGGGCAAGGAGACTTCTGTAACACTATCCTCATTTAGATGATACCTCGACACGTGGCTAGGATAAATGTCTCTACAGCAACCTCACTGCGATAGATTCAGGGGTGAGATATCGTGAAAGCTAATGCATCAGACTTAGAAGTTAAAATTCTTTCTCAGATGGAGCATAGTATATCAGAGGTTATGTCGTCCATCCTTGACTCAAGTCATGGTTTTGACTGTTTAAATTTCCATAAAAATTAGCAAAAAAGAAAGATATACTTTTTTCAGTTCCTGGGGTTGTGAATTGGACATCTAGCCATCTTTGACAAGGGCAAAAAAACTTGGAGTATCCGTGTGCACTATCTGCACATAAAAGTCCTTCTTCTTCTTCTTCTTCTTCTTCTTCTTCTTCTTCTTCTTCTTCTTCTTCTTCTTCTTCTTCTTCTTCTTCTTCTTCTTCTTCTTCTTCTTCTTCTTCTTCTTCTTCTTCTTCTTCTTCTTCAGCATTCCGAGCCATTGAGGTTCTCTGCTGCAGATACAAGCCGCCTCCATTCGTCTCTATAGTGGACCGTCTCTTGCCAGTCATTGATTCCAAGTGCTTGTAGATCTGTATGTATATTATCTCTCCACCGTCTTCTTGGTCTACCTCGGGGCCTACGGTTATTTATTTCTTGAGTGTAAGAGAGTTTTGTTTCCCTATTATCTTCCATTCTTTCTTTATGCCCTAGCCATTGCAGTCTATTAGCCTTCATGATACCAATTATTAGCGGTGACTTAAACATATAATAAATGTCTTTGTTGCTTCTTCTTTTCCACTCTCCACTTTCTAAAAAAGTCCCTCTGCTGTTGGAAATTTAAAAAGAAAAAAAGATCAGGCCAAATAGATCCCTACCTCCATTGGTGCAAAATGTCTAAATTAGACAAGCTGCGCACAACACAATGTGTAGCCTGGTAATTTTGCTACACAGAAAATTGGAGTTTCATTGATGCTACAGAACTCGTGCTCTGTGCTGAAATTCTCTTTATATGATCTATGGGAGGAGACTGGAGCATTCATGGGAATATCTGTGAGTGATCTATGATAGTGGACTGGAACATTTATACAGATATCTGTGTGACGTGAAATAGATCTTTTACAAACTAAATAAAGTCATTTTTCAAACCGTTAACATCCAACTTGACTTTATCATTTCAGTATGAAAAACAGTTACATGATAATAGTAACTCCTGTATATGTGTAGGACGTTGTCAAGGAGATTATTCACACAGAATCACTGCAGTGGTGCTGTGATAATATAGTGGCTAATTCATAATGATGATGGCTTGATGGTTCTGAGCTCACATTCACATCAGTGTTAGGTTGTTTTTGGTGAGGTGTATATGCATTTGATCAGTCCACCAAGTTTTGTGCTTTTCACTTTTGTGATACTGACCACATTAACATGCAAGTGCTGTTTAGTTTGAAAAATATGGAACAAGTATTAAATTAATGAGGAGTGACTGGCCGAGTGGCTAGAATTCCAGGCTCTACTTCAAGAGACTTGGGTTCAAATCTTTGGTAAGGTGTGGATTGTTTTTCTGTCGGGGGCAAAAAGAAAACCCCAACCTGCATAGTTCGCAGTGACTGCACTAGCCAGGCGGCCTTAATTCCTCCGACTCAAGACTCCTCTGTCCTACACCGCAAGCTACTATAGGCAGCAGACGACAGTTTTCTTGTTTTCCAGTAAATTAAAGGACCCTTTGAGGTGTATTGGGTATGTGCTGTTGCCCTGTATTATTATAGATTGATCAGTTCTCAATGTATACTGGATAACACCAGATATAGAACTAATGTAAAATGTACAAACATTTTCTATATTAGGATAGAAATTCTTGTGCTTCCAGTAATTCCATATAGTGGGTGATGGTGAAAGTGACTATGTGTTCTCATGCATCCATTGTGGACAAACATGTACAGCATGAGTTGGTCTGATCAGTCACAGTCGCTATCGCCTTGGGTTGTAGTTATTATGCCTTTTTTGAAGCACAATGTAACAAACTATCATCTGTCAAAATGGCAAGGTGCCAATGAATGAATAAATGAATTCCAGTGCATACAGGATAACACCAAATATAATTAGTTCGCTGCATATCCTTTACAGGACATCACAGTCAACCCTAGCAGTTATTGGCTATTTGTGATTTCATGGCAAGTTTATGTTCAGTAGTTTGCCATTGCTTTCTGAATGACCGGCACTTATAACATTTTATAAAAATCAATGCAAGGCGGTCTGCTACAAAATTGCCCTCAGCTGTGTTTCAAACACGGTATGCGGGATTACAAATTGTGTCCGTAACCCCTTCGCAACAGAGCAGGCACAGAATATAGAACTAATGCAAATGTGTAAACTCATATCTCTTGTCAGGTTTAAGAAATCTCACATGATAAGATAATGCTATTACAGTTCTTATTTTTCTTATTACTAAGTTTAAGACTGTTGCAGACATTTTCATGTATTGTTTCTATTATAATGTGAAATTAAAGCAAAGCAAATAATTTCGCCCGAGTCTCACAGAGGTCCATAAGGAATGTACAAACAAACGAACAAACTTTATTTTAAAAGGGTTAAGAATTTGGCACGCAGGCCCATCTGACATTCTGCCCTTCCTATATCTTTCCTATTGAGGTCAGCATGGCTGAATGGATAAGAACGTGTGTTCTTAAACATCTGGTGTGCAGATGTCGAGATAAGGGGTTCAGCCCTTACACTGGGCAGTTGGACTAAAATGTTGACCTCTCGTCCTTGACTTGTGGACGTAAATTACAAGTGCCACTGAAGTCAGAGTGTGGACACTGTTAATAGGGAAAGCTAATCCACATGCAAAATTCAGTCCAGCATTAGAAATAGTATGTACGGATTACGCTTGAATTCAAAGCGATCGAGTGCAAAAATAAAATTGTCTGTCCTCTCATACGTTATTTCATTCACACATGACTTATGAAGCTAATCCGTCAAGAATAGTAGCACTGTAGCCTATCTTACATGCTGTGAGAGGTGACTAAAGATGGCTGGTGTCATACTGGCTACCATATTCCGGAGAAATCTTTAGCTACAAATTCCACCCAGCCATCAACACATCTACAAAGGGCTTGGTGTGAGCTGGCTGAGGACCTAAGCTCCATGGGAGATGAAAGGCAAAAGAAGAAGAATAATACATGGATTTACAGATGCAGCTTTCTAATTATGAGGGACAAGTAGCTAAGAGTTTAGGTTGTCTGCCCCTGGCTCATTTAGATCTGGTTTGGTTCACAGTTTTGAATTTCTCTTTTTCTCAGTGTCCTTGCAGTCATCTTTTCCCATTTTTTAAAATCATTCTTGGTTCTCTGTGTTTGTTTCTCCTTCATCGTTCTCTCCTTATTTCATCATCTTTGTCTGTTTGCTTAATCCTGTGTCGCGTCCTTACATTTTTACATTTATTTTTTTTTCTTCTGTCTGTCCTAGTTTCTATTTCTGTCTTTCTTAGTTTCTTTCTTTCGTACATACTTTCTAGTTTATTTATATCTTTTTCCTTCTTTGTGTGTTGGTTCCCCTTTCTTTTTTGTTTTTGTTTTCTTACCATCTTCTTAGTTTCTGCTGTTTGCATTTTTGCAAAATATGAGAAATATATGGTATGCCGTATTCTTCTCCTTAACAATTCTTTAAAGTCGAGAGGATTGTCTTCATTGCACCAGGTTTTATCCCATATGGCTTGGTCTATTTTTGCAGGGCAGCCTGCCGAAAGTGTCGCACAAAGCACAAACTCCACAGCTATAGCGACGACCCCCAGGAGTCTCTGATAAAATTGCACTCATGAACCAAAATACGTAGCCCGGAATTGAACCCACAACCTAGGGAGCACAAGGCAGATGGTATAACCACTTCACTACAGAGATACTGGGGTAGAGGAGAAGACGTCTAGCCTTCCCAGACAAGGAGTGAAGAACTGAAAGAATCTGTGTGCACACTGCACACAATAAAATGTCCACGGCAGTTGGAAATGAAAAAGAATAGGCTGCTGTCCAGGCAATCGTAAAAAATTAGAAAATAAACCCACAAAATATGTATACCATGTGTTATTCTGATATACAGACTAAAGAGTTTGTGTGCTGTGCTGAGACTCTCCTTGTGATTTATTGCAGGAGACTGGAGCAATTATTGTGATATTCAGTGTGCAGTAAAAGTGATCCTTTACCAAAATTTAAAAAAAACCAAAAAAAAAAAAAAGAGAACAAATTGTACTTATATTTTGCAGATTAAAAGAGCAAGTGAAGTCAGAACTAGACACTTTAAACAAGAATCCTGAAGTACCAGGTAACACATGAAATATGAAGCAAAATATAAGAACATTGCTAGTTGATTTCATGATCTCAATCAAACATTATGTTTGAGTTTATATTTTCAGCACTTAAAGATATTACTGCATTTGTGAAAATACTAATTATGTAATCATGAGTATTTATTTTATTATGTTTGTGTATTTAATATTTATATGATCATCAACATGGAAAATGACTTAAACAGTTACTAATAAATTACAACCTTTCATTAACTAATAAAAAATAGAAGGACTAAAATAGTATGACAAAATCACTCCTGAGTTGCTTAGGGAGAGAACTAGGGTGAATATCTAGTATGAAGATAAAGAAGCCAAAGATGATGATGATGGTGATGATGATGACAGTTTAAATGATGATAGTGATGGCAATAGTTAATCAAACTGTAAGCAAATGAATATATTTCTTCACGCAGTCAAGAAACCTGTGATAGATGGCAGTCTAGGAAAAGAACAACCTGTTGAGCTGTCGAAGGCATTGGAACATATGAAGGTAAAGCTCTAAAATATGATCTACACCTAATTATAAAATAATAAAATTGTCCCAAAACACTTTCCTGCTGACATGACAGTGCCATCACAGTTTGTAGACTTGAGAGCAAGGAGGAATAGATGGCCAATCTTTCCCTCACTTTGACCAGCAGTGAGCCCAGGTGTCTGGCCTGCGTCCAACCAGGCACATGACATTAGCAGAGCAGTTGGTTATCACCACGGCTGGTGTGCCTACATGTGCCCACATTGGCACCTTTCCGTCTTGACAGACGATAGTTTGGTACATTGTGCTTCAAAAAGGCTTAATAACTGTCATATGGCAATAACTACGATCCATGGCGGTGGCGAGTGTGGCTGGTAAGGCCAATTCTTGCTGCAAATGTTTGCCCACAGTAGGTGCATGTGAAAACATGGTCATTTCCACCATTTTGCACCATCTTACGTCTCTCGCGCTGTGTGTGTGCTTTATCTGCAATCATTTTCTCCTTTGTCTTTATTCCATTTCTGATAGTTGCCCTCCATGCAACACGTTCAGCGGCGACGTGCTCCCTTTGTGCATTATCAATGCCTGTATCAATCATGTCCCGCTTACACACATCTTTGTATCGTAGTAGAGGCCGACCCTGAGATCTCCTACCCGTCTGTAATTCACCAAAAAAGATGTCCTTTGGTATTCTACCATCATCCATCCTCCTAACGTGTCCTATCCATCTAAGTCTACGAAGACTGAGCATGGAATACACCGTCACACAACCTGATCTTTCCAATACTTCAGTATTTGTGATTTTGTCTTGCCACTTAATACCAAGTATTCTTCGCAGACACCGCATATATTTCTATAACAATTTGTAAATTTTGCTTGTTTAACATATATGTTGTAACACAAACTCATATGAAGTATTTCATACCTCGGAGGCCAGCATGGCTGAATGGATAAGAGAGCTTGTTTTTAAACGTCCACAATGCTGATGCTGAGGTAGTGAATTGAACCCCTACACCGGTCAGTTGGACTAAAATCTTGACATCTAGTCCTTGACTTGGGGACGTAAATTACAACTACCTCTGAAGTTATAGTCAGTTCTTTGATGGCGAGGGACACTGGTAATAGGGAAAGCTAATCCTGATGCAAACATCAGTCCAGTGCACTAGAAGTAATAGCACATATGGACTACATTTAAGTTCAAAGTGAGTGACTGAAAAAGAGAAAAGAATTAGATACCTTGTTTCTCCCTGGGCCTAATTCTAGCCATTTTGTGTGTGCTGTGCTAGATCATGACCTTGTTAAATCCTAATATATTTTCTAGTAGCCGTGGTAGTGGCAAGATGCTCGCCTGCTGGTCCAGTAATCATGTGTTTGTATACACATCAGGGCACATTTTAAATATTGACCTGGATCCCAGGTTGACCCAGCCTCAAAAGGTACTAAGAAATGTCTTGGCAGCTGGTCTGATATTGTCCACATCACACATCGAGTTTCAGTTGGTCTATAAAACTAGTTGAAACAGTCGTGATGGAGAATTCTGAAGGCTATCTGTGAATGTGATGAGAAGAGAGGCATTGGAAAACATTGTGATGACTGGAAAGATCAGTGGGAAAGGAGGCAGAGGCAAACCATGAGAAATGATGCTGGATACACTGAGATTGTGGTGTGGAGGAATTTCATCATTGGAATTGAACCAGAACACCAAGGATGGAGAGACATGAATGCCTACATCAGTTGGCAGGGCACATGATGATGATCTGTGAATGACTGCTGGCTGAAGACACAGTAACAGATAAAACAACATAGTTAAGGATGTTTGAGTTCAGATCAGCAAAGAGGGCTGTTTGAGAGGACAGGGAGTCTCCATGGTGAAGTGGTCAAGGCGTCTGACTCTGGCTCCGAAGGTTGTGGGATTCGATTCTGGGCCGCATCCTTCGGTTCACGAGTGCATTTTTTTAGACTCCTGAGGGTCATCACTAGAGCTACGGAGTTTGTGCTTTGTGCGATGCTCTTGGTATTCGCTGGAAAAGAGATGGAGTCATATGGGATAAAACCCGGTGCAATGAAATCAACCCTGTCGACTTTTAAGTGACTTTTTTTCAGAGAACAAACTCAGCGTGTTTATATCAAGTGTGTTTCTGAAACAGTTAGCATCAATCATGTGTGACATCTGCTGACAGAGATGGAGATTCTGTGGGTCTGCCCTGGAATGCTACGAGGTTAGTTTTCAACACTAAAGAACCAAGTTATTTTCTACACCAAGAGCCAATGTACTGTCAACACCAGGAACCAAGTTATTTTCTACACCAAGAGCCAATGTACTGTCAACACCAGGAACCAAGGTATTTTCAACACCAAGAACCAAGATATTTTCAACACCAGGAATCAAGTTATTTTCAACACCAAGAACCAAGATATTTTCAACACCAGGAGCGAAGTTATTTTTTACACCAGGAACCAAATTATCTAATTCCATTAACACAGAGACAGATTGAAACTAGAAACCAAAATAGTATCAATGTTATCTCAGGCACTTTTTTCAGATTGCTGTCCCCTTATCACTTTGGCTACATTCCTAGTGCTGCCATACATAAATAGATACAAGTACATGCCTCTTTCTTGTTTTTAGGTCTACTGCAAACTCAAAATCTGAATCCTGCATACACTAGATTTGTCCAACACCCACAAAGGAACAGTACCATTGTCAGTGGGACAGTAGGACCCACAAAGTGATGGTGCTGCCCATATAGAGACAGAACCACCCACAAGGGGGCAGTAATGCTCAAAAGAGGACAGTGCTATCTCTAGTAGGACAATACTGCTTAAATGAGACAGTACCACCCACTTGTGCAAAGTACCATCTAAAAGCGGACAGTGGAGCTTTTTTCCCCACTACAAATATTTTAACTATGAAAACCATGGCAGTAACAAAGGCAATAATAAATATGGCAGAGGACACATGTTCACCCATGCATGTTTTCTCAGCAACTCCATGAGTATGCTAAAGAAGATCAAGAAGGACTTAGTCAGAAGACGATGGCTTGAATTTCTTAGGAGGTCAAGGCTGACTAATATATGTTTCATATTTCTGCCAGAGCATGCGGGTATAAGAGGAAACATGTGATTGGCTACTGTAGAGAGTAGATGACCAATGAGCTGACATCCTGAACACACTCAAGGGAGGCAAGATGGGTAAATAACTCCAGGGATGGACGTGATTCTGTAACTTTGACCAGACTGCAAAAACATCAAGTCAAGCTAGACTAGAGCACCAGGCGGGGAGCCTAGGAAGTCAACCAACACAAAACTGGTCTTGTCAGTCACTACACACTGAGGGAGATAGTGAGGAGAGGATCTAAGAAGTTATGGACTAAAGTTTGATGTGCAGTGAGGATGATCTGTTGACTAACTAACTAGAGGAAAGTATCACTCCCCAAGGGAAGAATGTTACTCACAAGGGGAAAGTACTGCTGTCAAGGGATAATATTGTTAACTTTTAGAACCGCTGAACTATATGATCTAGTTAGTTAGTTAGTTAGTCGACAGATCATCCTCATTTCACATCGAACCATTCAGTCTGTAAGTGCTCAGATCCCCTCCTCAGTAAATCCCACAGTGTGTAGCGGCTCATGACACCAGTTATGTGTTGCTTCATTAATCTTCTTTGGCTTCCTGCATAGCCTGACCATGGTTGTAGATTTGCTGTCATTACTTTGTTCTCGCAAATGACTTACTTCTCATAGAGCATTCAGTTTATCAGCCTGATCCATGGCTCGTCCACCTTCCACAGTAGCCTTACCTGCAAGCTTGTCAGCCTGCTCATTTCCTTGTACACCCGCATGCCCAGACACGAAAAGGAAACTAATCTTTGCCAGCCGTGACCGCTTCAGAGACAACCACTTTATGATCTGGTCTGAGTCAGCCAGGCTAACTTGTTCACTTGAGGTTAAGCTTATTTGTAGTGAATTTAAATATTGTTGTTGGTTTGCTTGTTTCTGTTTCACACTTGCACTATTGTTTTGCTTCTGACCAGACACTGATTCTAGAACAAATGGATCAGCTTAATGGCCTGCATCATCAAATCAGAGGAGAGTATGTGTCTGTGACTGTATGCACACATCTGCAGCAGTGTATCAAGGAGACAGAGGTAGCTAAGGTCACTGTTTGTGTGGACAGGCAGCAGAAGAAAGAGAATATGAATGTTGGCACTGGTTGGTTGGTTGGTTAGTTGACTACTGTCTGGTTGGCTGGCTTGTTGGTTACTTGGTTGGTGGTTGGTTGGTTACTTGCTTGGTTGGCTGGTTTGTTGTGTGGTTGATTTGTTAGTTGACTTACTAGCTGAGTGGGTGGGTGATTGGTTTCTTGGTTTTTCTGTTTGCCTGGCTAGGTGGCAGACTGGTTGGATGGTTAATAGGTGGGTGAGTTGGTTGGTTGGTTGAGAATCCTTTGGAAGAATGAGTTTAAACTCTGAAGTCTGATACACTGAGCTGTAGAGATGCCCGCACATTTGAGTTGACTGCTGCTTTCTTTAAATATATTCATATTGACACCTGTATAAGAAGAAGAACAAAAACATCCACACAAAGGAAAGATTTCAGGCTTGTGAGATTCTGGTATACACAAATTTTGACCGTCTCCCATTATACAGAGTTTGTGTAATGTATTTAAGTTCTCCTAATATTGTCCATAGAAGTCATGGAAGATTAGTGGATAGTGCATTTGATTGGCAAGACAGTAGTTCCATTTCAATCTCCAACAAGGTCAGGGTTATTTCTCTGACCTATACAGCTCTGGGGTCAAACCAGCCTAATAAAAATGAGTACGAAACAATTGTTAGAATTTTTTAGGAGCATGGGAAGGCTGCGGAAGGAACCATGAGAGATAAGATTAGGAATAAGGAAATGTTATCTAAATCCTCAAAACAGCCTGGCATCTGTTGGAATGAGGTTGGTGCAGAGATATTTCTTCTACCTGGTACCAAAGTACTATGGCCATGAAAACTGTTTCAGAGCCCAACATCTACTCTCCAAGGCCTGAAACCAGCAGGGTATGCAAGACTGTACTGAAACTTCACATCCACGGCTGAAATGTGAGCTGTGATCACACAGAAGCATGTCCACGGCCTGACAGCGAGAAGCATGCTTTGGCAATGGCCAGGAGAGAAAGGTCTCTCCTACACCAGAGACACTTGAGGAACAACTGTGGTCGAAGGCAGACTGGTCGAGATTCGTTCAGTATAAGCAATGGGGACAGTCATCTTACTGCCGTTACGTGATAGTTTTAATCACCAGTGTTGATATGTATTTTATTGTCATTGAGAGTTGTGATAGATAGCTGTGACCATGCTAAACATTGTAAACACATCAGAGCAATAGATGATAGAAAACAGCACAGCATTCTGTTCAGTACTTATAATTAATATGTCACAGTATAAACAGTCACTCATAATTCAGTTCACTCAACAACATACGATACTATACTAATGAAACTTGAGGATACACTGTGTCAACCAAGATTTTGGGCCATGACACTTTCAATGTCAAAGCATTACTTCTGACATTTTAACATGTTAACCACAAGTAATCTTGTATACCACAAGCAGTAATTATGGTCCACCAGTCAGTTCCCATGAAACTCCATGGCACATACAATGTAAACTATCTCATGATTCAGCACAACACTTATTGATTGGTGGGGACTAGGCCTTGGGTGAACTGGAAAAAGACAGTTAGCAGTCCTGACCAAAGTGCATCATAAAGAAAATAAAGATGTTGGAACATTTGCTTAAAGACAGGGACATCTTCTGATGATTAGAAGCTTCCCATGTTGTATGCTCCTTAAGTGTAGATTTACTTCAAATGAGCTTTATAACCAGACCAATGGCTGATCTAATTGGATAGGAAGTTTACATCATCATCATCATCATCATGTGCCATGTGGATAAGTGTGGGCGGAATGTTTCGCCATCTCACACGATCACCAGAGTCATGGATTAGCTCTGTGTTCTTATCTCGACCATGCCACGTGTCCAAGCCATCCAGATATTAACCTCTCAGAATTCCCCCTTTTCTTTTCCCCTCAATCTTGCCAGTTGAAAACCAAGTTCTCTAATTTATTTCTTTTTATAACGTCTAATTTCTCTAAACAGTTTATTGTTCTCATTTACTTCTTGTAGGATTTGGTCATTGGTTTTTCTGTCTGTCCATGGTATTCTTGTATAATTGTTCAGTATAATTGTTCAGTATAATTGTTCATTATAATTGTTTAACTATAATTGTTCAATATATATGTGTGTGCGTGTGGGAGAGAGAGAGAGAGAGAGAGAGAGAGAGAGAGAGAGAGAGAGAAAGAGAGAGAGAGAGAGAAAGAGAAAGTGGGTGTCAGAGAGAGGGAGAGAGTATGTGCGCACGTGCGTGTGTGGAGAGAGTGATTGAGCTAGAAATGGTGGGGGAATGTGTCAGTGCATGCATTCGTACGTGTATGTGTGAGAGTGAGTGAGGGAGTGTGTGCGTGCATGCGTTCATGTGCATGTGTATGTGTATGTGTGAGAGAGTGTGATTGAGAGAGAGAGTGTGTGTGTGTGTGTGTGTGTGTGTGTGTGTGTGTGTGAAGGATTGTGTGTTAGAGAGTGAGACAGTGGGAGAGTTGATGTGTTAGTGTGTGTGTGAGCGTGCGCATGCGTGTGAGTGTGTATATGAAAGAATACAGAGAGAGAGAGAGAGAGAGAGAGAGAGAGAGCTGAGCAGATGCATGTCGTGTAACATGCATGTTATGTAACACGCGAATCCATATGTTTGTGTATTCTCATCTGTCATATTATCAGTTAAATACCATTTGATTTTATCATGCATAATATAAACTCATGTTCATTATTGTAGTTTGAGTGAGAGAGTCAGTAAGTGTGAATGAGAGACAGAACGAGTGAGCGTGAGAGTGAATGAGTGAGCGGGAGAGTGAATGAGTGAGCGGAAGAGTGAATGAGTGAGCAGGAGAGTGAATGAGTGAGCGTGAGAGTGAATGAGTGAGCGTGAGAGTGAATGAGCGGAAGAGTGAATGTGTGAGCGTGAGAGTGAATGTGTGTGTGTGTGTGTGAGAGAGAGAGAGAGAGAGAGAGAGAGAGAGAGAGAGAGAGAGAGAGAGAGAGAGAGAGAGAGAGCATCACTATTTTTACGTCACATACATTTTATGTACACATTTTTCTCCATGTTTAACATTTTTATGAGACTGCTCATGACAAGTGTCAGTGTATGTGTGTGAGTAAAGTGTGGGAGTTTGTTCATACTAGTTTCAATACTAACGTGAGACATTTTGTATGTGTCTAGATGTGAGGAAGTGTGAGTGTATGTGGAGGATGTGTGTGAGTGTGGGGATATGTGTGGGTGGGGGTTGTGTGGGTGTGGGTATGCGTTTGGATGGGTTGGGGTGTGTGGGTTTTGGTGGGTAGTGGTATTTGTGGGTGTTGGTGGGATGTGTGGATGGATGTGTGGGGGTGAAAGTAGGAGTGTTGGAATGGGTGTGGGGGATGTGTGTATGGGTGGAGGATATGTGTATGGGACGGATGCGGGGGATGTGTGTTTATGTGGGTGGAGATGTGTGGATGGTTTGAGGTAGTATGTGTGGGAGGCGGGGTTGTGTGGGTAGGGGATTGTGTTGGGTGGATTGGGGATGCAAGGGCGGGTAGGGAGAAGTGTATGGTGTGTGGGTTTGAGATATGCGTGCGGTGTGTTGGTGGGGGATGTGTGAATGATGTGTGGGTGGAGGGTATGTTTGTGGTGGTATGGGTGGAGGATAGTGTGTGGTGTGGGGGATGTGTGTGATGGGTACGGGGAATGTGCGTATGGGTGGGGTGTATGTGTGGGTGAGTAGGGATTGTGGTGGTTGGGGGAAGTATGTAGTGTGTGGGTGGGAGATGTGTGTGTGTGGATGGGGAATGTGTGGGTGGGGGTGTTTGAGTGGCTTAGGGATGTGTAGGTGGGTGAGGGAGTTGTATGTGTTGGGGTGGGATGTGTAAGTGGGTGGAGGGTGTGTGTGGGTAGGGGTATTGTGATCGAGAGATGTTTGGTTGGGGTGGGTGTGTGGGGGTGCGTAGTGGAGGATGTTTGCGTGAGTGAGTGTCTGTTGGTGGACGGGTAGGGACTGCGTGTGTGGGTGGGGAGAGGTGTGTGGTGTGTTGGTTGGGGATATTGTGTGGGTGAGGTATGTGTGTGTGGGTGGGGGATTTTTGTGGTGTGTGAGTGGGGGTATGTGGGGTGGATGGGTAAGGGTATCTGTGTGGGTGGGAATATTGTGTGGTATCTGGGTGGGGGATATGTGTGTGGTGTGTAAGTGGGTATGTGTTGGTGAGGGATGTGTGTGTGTGGTGCGTGGGTTGGGAATAATGCGTGGTAGGGGGTGTATGTGATGTGCGGGTGGGGGATTGTGTGGTGGGGGATTAGGTTATGGCATGTGTGGGTGGGTGGAAGTTGTATGTGTGGGTGGTGGGGTGTGTGTGAGTGGATTGGGGATGTATGGGTGGTTAGGGAGATGTGTGTGTGTGTGTGGGGGGGACATGTTATTTGGTGGGGATGTGTGTGTATGGTTTGGGGATGTGTGAGTGGATGTGCGATGTGTGGGTTGGTGGGGGATTGTGTGCATGGGTGGGGAATATGTTGCCGATAAAGATGTGGCTGGGGGATGGGTGGTTTGAGGTGTGGGTGGGGAGAGGATGTGTGGGTTAGGATGTGTATGTGGATGGGCGTGGGATGTGTGGGTTGGTGGGGGAATGTTTGTGGGTGGCGAGTGTGTTTTGGTTGGGGGATCAGGTGAGGGCAGTGTGTGCGGGTGGGGGATGTTCGGGAGGGGGATGGGTCGGTTGGTGGGGTATGTATGTGTCCCTTGGTGTGCGTGTTTGTGGGTAGGTGGGGTGTGTATGTGTCCCTTGGTGCGCGTGTGTGTGGGTAGGTGGGCGTGTTGTGTGGGTGGGGTGATGTATGGGTAGGTGGGAGATGGGCCTCATAACATGGTAATTAGCCTTGTTTATGTTTACAACATTCATTTCACAATGTTTATTTTTTTCCTATGTAAATGTATAATGCTCTTGATGAACGAAAGACGAGTGATTGGAAGGGCCGAATGTAAGACGGGCCTGCGCGCCCAATTTGTGACCCTAATAAAGTTGATTTGATTTGATTTGATTTGATTTGATTCTTTGCATTTTCCTCGGAAATCACAACTCCATTGCTATTAGATGTCTTTCAGCTTGTCTGCTCCTTGTCCACGTTTCAAATTCATATGAAAGTACAGGTTCTATGCAGCATTTAAACACTCTTTTTATCTTTGTAATTGACATCTGTTTTTTGGTCAGTATGTGTTTTGGCTGTCTTCACCATAGCGATTCTTGTTCTAACATCTTCAAGGCACTTCCCATAAGATGTTATGAATGTTCCAAGATAGTTGTACCAATTCAGTTGTTTAAGAATAATCCCATTTATCCGTATATTACATTGCAGTATTCCTTTCTTCCTAGTGACTACCATAATCTGTGTCTTCTTTCAATTTTATTCTAACTCTAGTTGTTCACTGTGTACAACAACCTAAATGTTGCATATCCTGTTCATTGTCTGCAATCAATACTATATCATCTGCATATCTAATGTTATTGATGTTATTCCTCCCAGTGGTGATTCCTTTTATATCTTCTATATTTGTAAAAAGATGTTCTCAGTGTATAGAGATAAAAGATCTGGAGACATTATCCCTGTCGCACACCTCTCTTAGTAGGCTGATTTTGCCCTACTTTATTCTTTTCATCTGTATTTCAGCTTGTTGTTTCCAATATGTTGTTTTTAATAACTCTAAGGTCATTACATTAAATTTACCTCTGATGGGGTGAAACGTGGTACAATGAAGTTGATCCTCTTGTCTGTTAGATTTGTTGAAAAAACTATGGCAACATTACTTTGTTACTTTTGACAAATTTTGTTGCTTTTGACAAATTTTGTTGCAGGTTGAAGTTCAGAAGCTGCTGAAACAGAATGAATATTTTGAGCGAAGCATTGCAGAGATGGAGTCTGAATTAAAGGAAGCAATTGTACAAGCCGACACAAGTGAAAAGGATGCAAGGTATATAGATACTTCTTTTCTAGTTTTTCAGCTTCTCAAGTGTCAGGAGTGAGTTTGTCTCTTCATGTCTGCCATGGTGGGTATTGGGTTAATACGGTTGTTGATCACAAGCTGGACTAGAGGAATATTTATTGTTTGACTCGTCTCATTGTTTAGGTGTTTAAGGATGCTACTCTCTTGTTGTCTAAGTAGTTTGTTCCTTCACAATTATTTGACTTTTCCAACCTTCAACCAAACTCCACCATTTTGTTGTCTAGGTATTTAATCTATGTTTTCATCCAGGGGTTGATTCTATTATTTGTTGCAGTTATAGTTGTAATTGCCATTCAAATGCCATGTGGGCACTTTTACACCTTCCTCCATTTTGGAACCGCGAACAACACTCTTATAAAATACTTCACAGGTCATCGTAAGGTTTTTCATCATCTATTTTCTCTTTAAATTGACAATCACATTCTCACTAAATACAGTCATCTGCTTCTGTAAAATAACTCAATAACTAAAACTCTACACATCTGGCGGCAATCTAAATGTTTGTGTCACCAGCTCACATTCTGAACCGTTCACATCCACGGCGTTCTCAGCTCAGAGTGCCCCGTTTTCAAGAGACCTTTCTCTCTCAAGTTCAGTCTGAATGTGCTACTTGTTCTAGGCAATATGCATGCCAATCATGACCAAAGCTCACAGTATGTTTGAATAATAAAGACACAAAAAATAGATTGTACGATTTATTTCCTTGATTATTTCGCGGCATCTCGTACATACTGCAGAAATCACACAACATAAAGTAACCTGACGAAATTACAGCGAAAATATGCCAGGCAATAAATCGTGCATTCTATTGTTTGTATCTTTGTTATCCACATTCACTATGGGAGAATAGAATGCATTTCCATTTGTGAAGATGTTAAAGGTGAGAGGATCCATTTCATTGCACCAGGTTTCACACCATTTGGCTTGGTCTGTTTCTGCAGAATGGCAAGCCACCTACTGAGAGCAGCACATAAAGCACAAACTCCATAGCTCCAGCGATGACCCCATAAGGGTATCCAGAACTTACAGGGCAACCAAAAAAATAAAAAAAATAGAGGAAGATCTAAAAACATACAAAGAAGAGGGATAGAGTTTTAAGTTAATAATTTTTTGGGGGGTTCTCGCTCATTTTTTAAACTCAAGCATAGTCCATACACACTACTTCTAGTAAGACTGGACTGAATTTTGGTTGTGGATTAGCTTTCTTTATTACCAGTATCCCTCACAATCAGGCAAACCCACTCTGACTTCGGAGGTACTTGAAATTTACGTCCCCAAGTCAAGGATGAGAAGTCAACATTTTAGTCCAACTGACAGGTGTAGAGGTTGAACCCCTTAGCTCAGCATCATCACACTGGATGTTTTAGAACATGCATTTTTATCCATTTGGCCATGCTGACCTTAATTGTATGAAATGAACTCAGATAATAACAGTTCACATGTGCAGCTAACCAGCTCACAGGAAAAATCCTTCCCCAAACTCTTTGACTTCTACTACAAGAGACTGACAATTCATATGCTCGCCTCAATTGCGGTGACAATGATTCTTCATCATAATCATCATCACTGTGACATTAATTATTCATTTTAACTGTAATCATCTATTGAATGCCATTTGTTCAAGTTAATCTAGGTTTAGCACCATATATCAAATTTGTCACAAGGAAATTGAAATAAATGAAATCGCAAAAGATCCTTTTATACACCATAAACATATTTGGTATATAATCCATCCATCATGTGCCATGCTGATAATCATGGATGGTCATATTCTTCTTCTTCTTCTTTCGTTCGCCTGAAATATGTTTATAACTGCAATTTTGTCTCTTGTATGAATCTAATAGTCTTTTTTAGTTCACTCAGCAGTCCATAGAGTTTATCTTCCACTGTTGTCTCTCTAGGCCAGAAGGTTCGCCTGGATATGTTGTAGTTTAGGCAATCCTGGGGTATGTGCCATGTCACTCGATCACCAGAGTCGTAGATCAGCTCTGTGGTCTTGTCTTGACCATGCCATATAGCCAAGTCATCTAGGTATTTACTTCTCTGCTTTCCCCTTACTCTCTTCTCCTCGATATTGCCAGTTGTTACCAAGTTCTCAAATTTATTTCATCTTATAACATGACCAACAAATTTTGACTGTCTACGTCTAATTTCTCTAATCAATAGCACCTCAACACTCTTTTTCTCATTGCAAACATCTATTTACTGGTCAGTATGTTTTCCATCTTGCATAAGGCTACCTTCACCATGGCGATTCTTGTTCTAATCTCTTCAAGGCATCTCCTATCAGATGTTATAACTGTTCTGAGATAATTGCACCGATTCACTTGATTAAGAATCTTCCCATTTACTTGTATATTATATTGTGGTGTATAATACCACCCCATATTTGTATGGGTCATTCTACGCATGAAGGGTGATGTGATCAGTATGATGGTACCACCTGTACATCCCATGATGGACTTGGGGGAGTAGTTACATTTTTAATAATTCCATCTTGAAGAGGATTGCAACACATGACCACCAGGTTTTAAGGCAAGCATGCCAACCACTGCACTACTACAGCTTCCTGATATTTAATTGGGTGTCGTGTACTTTGTTTCATCTAGTTAAACTACAGTTAAAATAATACATTTGTTCTTGACTTGTTCAGATTATATTCACCCAGAAAAAAACATTTAAGGTTTTCACTTGAATCCCCCTCGTAGTTAAATTGCAGTTAAAATGATACATTTGTTTTGTACTTTTTCAGAATATATTCACCCAAAAAAAATTAATTAATGGTTTTCACTTGAATCCCCTTCGTAGTTAATCTACAGTTAAAATGATACATTTCATTTTTACTTTTTCAGAATATATTCACCACAAAAACATTTAAGGTTTTCACTTGAATCTCCCACATAGTTAAACCACAGTTAAAATATTTCAATGTGTGATCTTTCAGGAGGATATGGCGAAAGGTCAACTCCACGAGGGGAATACCTGGAATGCAGAAAAGTACGGGGACCGAAAGTGATGAAGATGATGATGAGAGCAAATGGAACTGGTATATTTCATAATCAGATGGATGGTCTGTCTTACAACATCGACCTAGTCTTAGGCGTGGCAGTGTTCACAGAAGTGTCATGTGGTAACTACAGCAATCCATGTTCTTAACCTGAGTTGTTGTGTGTGTCATGAATCATATTTAGATCAAAGGTAGTTGTCTGTCCTTTACAAGATGTCGCAATCAACCCCAGCTTTTTTCAGCTGTTTGTGATTTTCTAGGCAGTTGTACATTCAGTAGTTGACCATGGCCATGCAAAGTGATCTGTTCCCAAATTGCCTGTGGCTGATTTGAATCTAAAATGTTGAGATTGTGAAACTACAATCACTGCTTCTTAGCCACAGATGCCAACTCATATTTACTAGAGTTAGTGAAAGAGGATAAAATGCCTTTGTCCGATGTTATCATGATCTTGTTCTCCCCGTGTTTCCAAGTAACCTCCCTGTCTGCCTAAGTGAATTGCCCAGTCTGTTTAAATGTGCCTTGTTTTCTATTAACTGGTGATCTTCCAGGACAAAGTAGTTAGGCCATTTGCTTCAAACTCAAGACTTTCGTGGGTCTGCTTTCAGACACTGTCCTTCACACTCAGAAATGTGTAGGTCCGTTTTCAGATTCTATCCTTCACACTCAGAAGTTTATGGGTTCATTCTCAAACTCTGTCCTTCACACTCAGAAGTTTGTGGGTTCATTTTCAAACTCTGTCCTTCACACTCAGAAGTTTCTGGGTTCATTTTCAAACTCTGTCCTTCACACTCAGAAGTTTGTGGGTCAGTATTCAGACTCTGTCCTTCAGCTTGTGAGTGTTTTTTCTTTCTGAGACCCCAGAATTCATTAGTGGAGCCTAGAAGTTTGTGCTAAGTGTGATGGTTCAGCAGGCAGTCAGCTGCTCTGAGGAGAGTGACTGAGTTATGAGTTAGATGTAAAAAAAAAACCGGTGCAATGAAGTTGATCCTCTGCCATTAATACCCCTTTTGTTATGCCCTGATTCCATGCATGTTTGCTGGGACTTCAGAAAAAAGGCATATAATCCCTTCTCTACCTCTGCTAAATATAAGTCACGACAATGTGAGAGTAATAATACAAAGGAAGCAAAGATCAAAGTATTAACAGCAGCAAACTTTGCTACATCAAAACCAGAAAGAAAAGACAATTTCAATTTATGGGGCATGTCAGTGGAATAGGTGCAATAGGCAAGCTAGCCTGAAGTGGGAGAATTCTAAGCAAGATAAGCAAAGGAAGACAGAGAAGTATGTATAACTATTGCTGATGTACAGTATATTATTATTGATGTATAGTATACCACTGCTTATCTATACTAGGCTATTTGCTGGTGTATTATATACCATTGTTGTTATTTAGTATACCATTGTTGGTCTATAGTATACCATTACTAGTGTATTGTATTTCATTGCTGGTTTATTGTATGCCATCTCTGACCTATACTATACCATTGTTGGTGTGCCACCCTTGCTGCTGGTGTTTACAGTACCATTGCTGGGGTATACTATGCCATTGTTGGTTGTTGCTAAGCCATCACTGGTGTATATTCTATACAATTGCTGGTGTGTACTATATCATTGCTGGTGCATACTGTACTACTGCTGGTGATTGCTATACTACTGCTGGTTATAACAGACCATTGCCGGTCATTGCTATACCATTGCTAATGTATAATATACCATTGCTAGTATTTGCTATGCCGGCTTCCTGGCCTAGAGGTTAGCGACTTTTCTCCGTAATCTTGTATACTCTCGTAAGTAACGTGATGACAGTGAGAATCAGCAGTGGTTCGAATCGCGTCGGTAACTTACGGGGTATGTGAGTCAGCCGCTCAGAAAGCAATGGCCAACTACTGAGCCTAATCTTGCCAAGAAATCAACAATCAGCTGAAAGATGCTGATGTTGACAGTGATGTCCTGTAAAGGATATGCGAAACAATTTTTTAGTATATGCTATACTGGTGTATACTATACCAATACCGGTTATTGCTATACCATTGCTGGTGTATACTATACCAATACCGGTTATTGCTATACCATTGCTGGTGTATACTATACCAATACCGGTTATTGCTATACCATTGCTGGTGTATACTGTACCACTGCCGTAGCATGCAATATTATTGCTTGTGTATCCTAGCAACATTTTGATCATGTTTGAGGAAATAAATACCACTATCTGAAGCAGTCACCATGCTGTATGCAGGGCTAATAACTGCCCTTGACCTAGTAAATGTATCGGACTCTGGCTCAGGCCTTGAGCTATTAGGTACATGGTGCTAGCTGTATGTATTTATAGATCACCTGACACGTGAGTGGTCATGTGGTCAGTTGGCTTCCTTTACTTTCCAGGACACTTCCTCATACTCATTTAGGCTGTGTCAAGTCAAATTTATTTTTTAAATTAATCTCGATGGGGATTCAAACTTATCAAGTCCAGGCTAGCAGGCAAGTGTGGTAGCTGCAGCACCACAATTGACTCTAAGCTTTCAGGCCTTCTAAAATCTTCCTGCATCACCAGCAGTGGTTCAAGTGCCGACATGATAATTAGAAAGATATTAGAACTTCACATGATTTAACTGGGTCAGTGGTGAAGGGTAAAATATCATCAAGTGTGACCTCCCGTTTGGACAGAAGGACTGTATATCGCCATAATAGGGTCATTACTTGTTTTGTTTCATGGTATCTTAATTTCAGTGCTCAGGGAATGGAACTTTACATTATGATACTTGTTCATTTGATTGTGGATCAGGTTTGGTCCTAACATACGTTTTGCTTGGCACTGAATCAGTTAAGTTTAAATGTAATTTAGCCACAGTGGCACAGTGGTTAGTGCACTTTTCCCCCAAGGTATTGGTCAAGATTCCATCCTCAGTATACCCGAGACATTGGTCAAGATTCCATCCTCAGTATACAAAAAACATTGGTCAAGATTCCATCCTCAGTATACCCAAGGTATTGGTCAAGATTCCATCTTCAGTATACCCAAGATATTGGTCAAGATTCCATCCTCAGTATACCCAAGATATTGGTCAAGATTCCATCCTCAGTATACCCAAGATATTGGTCAAGATTCCATCCTTAGTATACCCAAGACATTAGTCAAGATTCCATTCTCAGTATACCCAAGATATTGGTCAAGATTCGATCCTCAGTATACCCAAGACACTGGTCAAGATTCCATCCTTACTATACCCAAGATATTGGTCAAGATTCGATCCTCAGTATACCCAAGACACTGGTCAAGATTCCATCCTCAGCACTTGCAGGATTCTTTTTTCTGACCAATACAACCCTGGAGTTGACCCAGTCTCTTAAAATTGGTGCTGGATAATTTTCAGAAGTTTCCAGAAATTGTCCGGGAAAGTCAGATTGGGAACCGGACACCCGATCCTCATTATGCTGTGACTATGTGAAGGCCTAATGTTTCACAACTCTATGGCAGTGTCTATCAAGGGACATCTTATATCTGTTAAGTGTAATTGTTTTTGTTGGAAATAAATGTTTGATGTCACTCATGTGTTATTCATCTGTTTCTTTTAATATTGTTTTATTGAAATATATAAGTGTAAACATTAGTCAAAGAGTATATATGCTGCTGAAGATGTTAAAGCCATCTTACTGAGAGCATGTCACAGATGTTTCAAGTGTGTTTTTATTTGCATGTTTAAAAGTTTGCTAATGCAAATACGAATTTTAACATATTGAAGACTACATCTTCATATTCGTTTCTTTAGAGGATTGTATGGCAAAGTCAGCCAGCATAGCCATTGTAGCCATTTCTTCTTATAGCCCATGCCGTGTGGTGTTGGTAATCATGACTGTCCACAGCCTTCTGTCTCATGTACTGCCAATCATTTCTGATACTGATTTTCCTCCATTTCATGATATCAAACTGTCCAGCTTCTTCTCTCTTTATTTTGCCCCTATCTTTCTACTACTAGTAGTTGCTACTACAAGAGAGTGCACTGTACTGATTTTACATAAAGGTTATCTTTCCCTATTATCAGTGTCCCTCGCTATCAGGAGAACCTTCTTTGGCACCATCAACTACCAGCACTAATGCTACATTAAAGAGTGTTGTATAAGAGAGCAAGAGGACGCCCAAGAAGAACATGGATTGACAACATCAAAGACATTGTACAGTCACATGGAATAAGACTAACTTGTGCCACTCTCTGGAGCTAGAACATCAACTATTCTCTATTATTCTATATCACTTTCAATTCTTATTTTCTGTGGCATCAATAAAGGTGCTGCTCTTTCGACATTGCTGAACTGCTAATACTGTATTTATACGTGTACTCTTGAAATATTACAGAGGTGGAGTAATTTCTGACTGATTAACAAATATATTTAATAACACATTATTCCACCTATGGTATAGTATAACACATTATTCCACCTATATTATGAGAATGGAAATCACCACCGCCACTCAACAATAGCATCATCATCATAAGTTCTGCCAAATGGTGTTGCTGTTATCTTTGCAGATCTTAGTTCTAGGTTATCAGGGTCAATTATTTTGATGCCATTCCTCTATGCCTCCACCTTAAGTCATCCAGTATTTATTTATTTTGGTTTGCCCCTGTGGCGTATACCGTTTATCTGTATAGTCGTCAGGATATTTTTAATGCTTCTTTTCTCATTGCAAGATCAAAGGGAACCTCAGCACTGAAATGGTTTGACATTACCTCACTTGTCACTGGCTCCATTCCATGCTTCGTAACCTTCAAAATGAATAGCTGTGTTGAGTGGCGGTCTGGCCATAGTGTTATCTGTCCAAAGGAAAGTTAGCACCATGAACCCCGAATGAAGTGGGCCCCCTTAAACATTTTTTCTTTTGCATATCCTTTACAGGACATCGCTGTCACCACCAGCATTTTACCGCTGTCATTGATTTCTTGGCAAGATTACGCTCAGTAGTTTGCCGTTGCTTTCTGAGCGGCCAGCTCACTTATCCCCTAAGTTACCAACGTGGCGAGAATCGCTTCCAATTCTCACACGCTGTGTTACCCTATGTGGATAAATGGATTACACAGAAAGTCGTTTAATACCTCGGCCAGGGAGACTGGCCCCTTAAACATTAGTGTGTTAAAAATGGTATTGACCTTTCAGTCCTGGCAAATGGTACCTGAGAGTTGCTGCAGATAGGGATCACCCCCTGCATGAAGTCATGGATATGGTCAAGAGTCATAGACTAAGACGAGGCTGGTCCTGGATGGCACAGGCAGAAATATCTATACGTCAGGTGTGTGATCTGGAGACCATCAATCGTGAAAAAGAGTGGGTTGAAGTTCCAGAAGACATGACGGACTGGCAAAATGTAATAGGTACGTGAGTGCAGAGAATGAGCAGCGGGCCGCACTGAGTTTAAAGTGCAACAACTGGTCCAGAGTAACACGCATCAAGGTGACATAGTCATCTACACCGATGGGTCAGTGGTGAGAAACAGACATAGTGGTTGGGGTTTTATTGCAAAGGCTAATGGACGAGTCTTGAAAAAGGAGACTCTGGCATATGAGACTACGACCTCCAGCATGAGAATGGAGGTGGAAGGCAGTAACAGCGGCATTCCGTTGGTTAGAGGAGACTACTACAACACATATCGTATTCATTACGGATTCACAGAGTATGCTTAGTAAGGTGGAGAAAGGATTGTTTCGTTTGGAAAGGCTATCGTCGCTTCAGAGGTCTCAGATTGTGAGTATTGTATGGAAATTTTGCCCTGGCCATGCTGGGGTGCGGGGGAATGAACAGGCGGATAGGCTGGCAGGGAATGCACCTCTTGGTGGTAGATTGCTTATGAACAATGGAGAGGTGGTCATGCTTTTGTGGGTCACGAAGAGAAGGTGGGGGGAACAGATTGACAACCCGTATGTGGAAAGAATGAGATTGCGGGGGATCGGTTGGAGTTCTGGAAGAATCTCAAAACTGAGAGGGAAGACCAGGAAAACTTTAAATCAGATAGCGGTGGGAACGATTAGTAGTATGACTCTTTGCTGGCTTTTGAATGAGGGGGACGGAGCACATATGGGAATGTCCTGAGTGCAGTGATGTAGGTTCTTAACTCAACTCAACTCAACTCCTGGCAACCAAAGAAGAAAAAACAACAAAGATTCATATAAAAGAACACCCCCTGAAACAAGTAAAGAGCTTCATTTACGTAGGAAGTATAATATCATCAAATGGCAAATCAGAAGACGAGATTGAAACTAGATGCAATAGGCAAACCAACTCACTGGACAAATGACACAAATAGTAAAGAACAAACATGTATCAGTAGTTACTAAGAAAACACTCTACAACACACTTGTCCTAATAACTCTATGCTACCAATACCAAACCTGGAACATGACATTCATGCAACTGTAGCACTTCAACACTCTTTTTCTCGTTGCAATTGACATCTTTTATTTGGTCAGTATGTTTTTCCATCTTGCAAAAGAACGAAATAGCAATACTAGAACACGAAGGAAAAGACATATTAATGATATTAACACCAATCATCACAATACCAACACCTCAGAACCAACTAATACAACTATACTTTCAACAAGAAATAATAACCGCTCTCAAAATACCAGAAATAAATTGTACTAAGACCCACTAGAAAATAACTGTTGAGGCAGTACGCCTTATTTTACACCTTTATGCCTTATGCATGTCTGCTAAATGTCAGATAATAAATAGCATATTCACACCATTCCTCTACTACCAATGTCAAAACTGGACATTATCTAAATCACATTTGCGAAAAACCAACACCTGCGAGATGAGGTGCTTGAGGAGAGCTGCCAACTTAACTATCCGAGATCCAATAAGAAACGATGTTATCAGGCAGATAGTTGTTCCACATATATTAAAGACGGAAGATCAAATGGTTTGGCTATCTCGATAGATTGCAGCACCGTCAAACTGTCAGTACTGGCCCTGCATCAAAGACAATCCGCTTTGAGAGCAAGTGGACGTCCGAGAAGAAAAAGGATTGACATCAAATACATTGTACAATCAGTCTTAAAACTGAAAATTAAAGGAATTGACGGAAAGGCCGTTTGCACAAGGCTCTAGGCTACCATTTGTTGTTGAGAGCCAATATATACAATGATAACTGGCCTGTGGCAGCCTAACAGTCCACTGCATCTGCGTCCGTCTCCAGTCGTCTTGCCATGCTCGCCACTGGAACCAGATGGACGCAGACGAGAGAGTGAGGTCGACGGGGTTGCGCAACCACTACCTCGCTATAATCCAAACTAAAGTGCAAGTCATTCGTTCTTCATCAATAAAAGATGCAATGAATGAATGGTCCTCGTCATTCATGACGGACGAACATATATTGAAAGACAAGATCAAATGGTTTAGCCATCTCATTAGAATGCAACACCATCAACTACCAGCACTAACCCTATATCAAAGACGATCCGCTACGAGAGCAAGAGGACGCTCGAGATGAAAATAGATTTACGACATCAAAGACATTGTACAATCACACGGAATGACATTATCTAATGCCACCCATCGATCAATTAATTATTTCTCCCGACGACGCTTGACGGCAAAAGTGGAATATGATGATGACGACGACGACGACGATGATGATGATGACGACGACGAGACGACGACGACGACGACGATGATGATGATGATGATGATGATGATGATGATGATGATGAGACGACGACGACGACGACGATGATGATGATGATGATGATGATGATGACGACGACGAGACGACGACGACAATGATGGTGGTGGTGGGTGGTGGTGGTGGTGGTGGTGGTGGTGGTGGTGAAGACGACGATGATACCTTATGCAAACCATCAACAATGCCCAGGGAAGTACTGTACTCTTTGGATATCATCTTCCGTTTTCAATCTTATATTTGGGAATGATCAGTCAATTGTCGTGTGCATATTTGTATTTAATCTTTTTAAGTGAATTATTTATTGCAGAATGTGTGCAGTGGGCACACGGGCACCACAGACTTTATTGATTCTCCTCTCTGCAACTTTGCGTGAGAACATGCTCTGGACCATCACAGACCCTGTATGTAGGTGACCTTTGCCCAAAACCATGTAAAACTAGCCTGGACAACATGGATGACTGGTATGGCGATACTTTCTTTAAGGGCTCTCGCTTCCCAAGGGGCCAGAACCGACCCATGAAGTTTCACGTCCCTGTCTATCATTCGAATGACCGCCTCTTCTGGTTGCCCTGGCCAGATCAAAATGCAGATACTACACTTTTATCTTAAAATGTTTTGCATATCATTTACAGGACATCGCTGTCAACATCAGCATCTTTCAGCTGTATGTTGATTTCTTGGCAAGATTACGCTCAGTAGTTTGCCATTGCTTTCTGAGCGGCCGGCTCAGTTATCCCGCAAGTCACCAGCGGGGGTCGAACCACTCACAGCTCTCGCCCTGCTACGAGACTCTGCGTGATAAACGGGATTACGGAGAAAGTGTTGTAACCCCTCGGCCAGAGAGACCGGCTCACTTTTATCTTAGCGGGAAAAAATACGCAATCAAACTAGGAAGGATTCTATAACATAGATCCACTAATGGGTCGATGTCTGGCTTTGATTCTGTCGCTGCCCATAAATGACCCATATTCTCCTTCCGATGGACGCTTCTAGAATCTTCTAGCTCCTACCGAGCTAAACATTGATAAGCTGGTACCCAAAAGCAGGGGCTGGATAGTGTTAATTTAGCTGTTTCATTCAGTCGAATTTTCTCTCTAGCTAGATTGCTACTCTCTCTAGTACACGTCTATCCATCAGTCTATCCATTCATCACCTAACCATATATCCATCTACATTTATACACCTCCATCTACATAACCCAGCCCCTCCCACATCTATATATCTGTCTGTCTGTCTGTCTGTCTGTCGGTCGGTCGGTCTGTCTGTCTGTCTGTCTGTCTGTCTGTCTGGCTGTCTGTCTGGCTGGCTGTCTGTCTGTCTGTCTGTCTGTCTTGAAATACTTGAAATTATGAAAGACAGAGATAAAGCACATAAAAAGCGGGATCTCAGCGCATACCGTACTCTTAGAAACAAAGTTCAATATACCATACGACGGGAAAAGAAAAATTACTTTAAGAACTTAGTAATGGATAAAACAAATAGTAAGGATATATGGAAGGCAATTAACACCTTGACAAACAAGTATAACTTCCAAAATTCTTTACCATCAAATCATATTACATGCGACCAATTCAGTAATTTTTTTCAAACTGACATAGACCAGTTGAAGGCTTCAATACCTAATTCTCCTTGCATCTTATCTTTACTGTCATCGTTTTGCGAGAATAGATGCTCCGGCGATATTCTTTCCGACATACCGCTAATGACAATCACTGAAGTATTCACTTACCTCAGTAACCTAAAAAACAAAACCTCATCTGGGTTAGATGGAATCAGCAACCGGATTCTACGTTGTGCTGCGCCAGTGATCTGTATATCACTAACCTATGTATATAATCAGTGTCTCACCAAAGACCACTTTCCATCAGCTCTCAAAATCGCTAAAGTGTACCCTCTTCTTAAATCTGGTTCATTGCGCAATGCTCTCCCGAACAATTACAGACCCATTTCCTTACTATCATCACTATCTAAGCCACTAGAAAAACACATCCATAAAGTAACATTACAGTATTTAGTTCGCAACAAGCTTATTGTTGACAGCCAATCAGGATTTCGACCAAAATATTCTTGCCATACGGCCCTAACAAACATGATAGAAAATTGGCACCAGAATATAAACAATAGCAGCCTATGTGGAACTGTGTTTATTGATTTCAAGAAAGGATTTGATATGATAGACCATGTTATTTTAATTAAAAAACTTGAGACAATGAAAATTGACCCTAATGTAGTCACTCATATATCATCTTTTCTATCAAACAGAAAGCAAGTAATAATAAAATATATATAAAATAAAATAATAAATGTCTGTCTCAAACCACTACCTTCAATACTGGAGTACCGCAAGGCTCTATTCTTGGCCCTCTATTATTTGCCATATATATTAACGATCTACCTTTGCATCTTTCGTCGTCCTGCGATCTATTTGCAGACGACTGTACAGTGTACACAAATGCTGAAAACTGTATTTTATTGGAGTCGTCTTTACAACAAGAATTAAATAATGTAGTTAGGTGGAGCTATTCAAACCGTATGCAAATTAACATCACTAAAACAAAATCAATGTTACTAACAACCAGACAAAGACTTCAAACTCTAAGCTCACACACATCACTTCAACTTCACATCGATAACATGCCAGTAGAAAGTGTAATTGAGCACAAAACATTAGGCATAATCATTGATAGAAACCTAACCTTTAATTCCCACGTTCAAGCGCTTATTAAACAAACAGCGAAAAAAGTCTACCAACTCGCCAAAATTAAAAACTTCCTTGATGAGGACACAAAGAAACTATTCTATACTTCTCATATACAGACACACTTTGACTACTGCTCTATAATCTGGGACGGTTGTTCTAATTCAAACACAAAGCGACTTTACTCACTCCAGAAACGGGCCATGAGCCTAATTTATAACAAACATTTATCTGACAATCCTAGCCTGTATAAACGCCTTCAGTTACTACCACTCCGCAAACGCCTGCTTTTCAATAAAGCTAAACTAATTCACAAAATCCTGCATCGGAATGCCCCAAATTACCTTTGGCCATTGTTTAAATATAATGCTAGACACAGTAAACGTTTAAGTATATTACACGTTCCGAAGCCTAGGATTGACTTATACAAAACAAGCTTAACGTACTCTGCAGCTCAGCTGTGGAACAATCTTCCACAAGAAATCAAAGACATCACCAATCCCTATTCATATAATCGCAAATTACTCGAACACTATCTCAGTACGGATTATCTTCCCCCTTAATAATAGAGATAATAATAATAATAACAAATCCCTAGTATAACAGCCAGTCCCCTTTTGATAGGCCAGTATATTCCACATGGCTAATAACAAGTGTCAGACCATTGTCTAATTTTACTGTGTCGTGTAGTTTTGATGTTCGCATTTTGCCCATGCCTTTATAATGCATATCTTTTATATTGTTGCTGTTCTCTGTTAGCCTTGAATGATGTGTGAATGAAATAATGTATGAAAGAGAGTGATAGAAGGGCAGAATGTTAGACGGGCCTGCGTGCCCAATTCTTAACCCTTTGAAAATAAAGTTTGTTCGTTCGTTCGCTCGTTTGTTCTGTCTACATACCTACCTTCTTATCTATCTATCTATCTATCTATCTATCTATCTATCTATCTATCTATCTATCTATCTATCTATCTATCTATCTATCTATCTATCTATCTATCTATCCATCCATCCATCCATCCATCCATCCATCCGTCCGTCCGTCCGTCCGTCCGTCCGTCCGTCCGCCCGCCGGCCGGCCGTCCGTCCGTCCATCCATCCGTCCATCCGTTCGTCTCTCTCTCTCTCTCTCTCTCTCTCTCTCTCTCTCTCTCTCTCTCTCTCTCTCTCTCTCTCTCCCTCTTTCTCTCCTCTACAGTCGCAACCTATTTGAACACTACCTCAGTACAGACCACATACCCTTCTAAACATAATAATGGTAAATTATCTCAAAAGACAACTAGTTAATAAACATTCCCATGTGTATGGCACGTTACGTCTTCCTTAGGTATTTACCATGTCCATGGTAAACATTGTCTCAGTGAGTCATGTATTATTGATTATCTTTCATGCGTATTAATGCATATTGTTCTTTTGTTGTCTAAATTAGCTTCATAAGAGATGTTGAATAAAATAATGTATGAGAGGAATTAGAGAAGAGTGGCAGAATGTCAGACTGGCCTGCCTGCCCAATTCTTAACCCTTTGAAAATAAAGAGTGTTCGTTCGTTAATTTGTTGCCTCTCTCTCTCTCTCTCTCTCTCTCTCTCTCTCTCTCTCTCTCTCTCTCTCTCTCTCTCTCTTTCTCCCCTCTCCACCCTCTCTCTCCGTCCATCCTGTCTATTTTCCGCCTGCCTGTATGTTTTCTGTCTGTGTTTATCTGTGTGCCTGCTCTGGTTAGCTACTGTGAAATTGCAGTTAAATCAAAACATCATCCGTCAAGGCATAAAGTGGCTTTGACTAATCTCGTACTTTGTAACAATAATAGTCAATAGCTCGTAATACATTTCTCATTCTCCCGTGTGTTGCCGGAACCCATAAGGGAAGCAAAGAATAGCAACACTGTAGCCTACCACGCATGTCGTAAGAGGCGACTAAGGAGGCTTGATGGTTACTGCTACTGAGTGAGTGCGTGGCGCGACACTGTGAGCTGTGAGTTTCGTGCAAAATGCTTTTGAATCTGCCTGAGGTTTTTTTGGAACGTGACTGCATGTTCGTAGTGATGGTAGGTGGCTATCTCCCAGAGTTGACCGGTTCTTGCCTTATGTAGAAATGCGTGGCTGCTGGGCTTATGGTTGACTGCCACTGCCATCAGCGATGAACTGTGTTTTCGTGGACTGTGTGGGTGAACATCTAGGAAACATTCAGATGGGAAAATGACTGCCGATTCCATCAGAGATGAACAGGGTGTTTCGTGGGGGACTGGTGTGATGACATTCTGGTGGCGGCATTATGCACAGTGTATCTGTGCGGGCTGTTGTTTGTCAGACTCCTGTCTCTTCCACCTTTCACATTGGGCAGTGGGGAGCGTTTTGTGTGATATTCACTGGCACAGGAACGGAGCATAATGGGGACGACCCGTTGCTGTGAAGTTGGAACTGCGACTAACTAACTAACTAACTAACTAACTAACTAACTAACTAACTAACTAACTAATTAACTAACTAACTAACTAACATTTCTCATTGGTTGCTTCTCACGAGGCAACGGGTTTGTTTGATGTTTCTCTCCAGTCAGTAAACAAATGCCTTCACGTCTCTCTCTCTCTCTCTCTCTCTCTCTCTCTCTCTCTCTCTCTCTCTCTCTCTCTCTCTCTCTCTCTCCGTCTCCCTCTCTTCCCCCTCTCTCTCACTCTTTCTCTCACCCTTTCTACCCCCCACCCCATCCCCCGCTCTCTCTCTCGCTCTCTCTCTGTCTGCCTGTCTCTCTCTCTCTCTCTCTCTCTCTCTCTCTCTCTCTCTCTCTCTCTCTCTCTCTCTCTCACACACACACACACACACACACTAAACTATTTGTTGAATTGTCAAGAGCGTCATGAAAACTGAGCTATCAGACCTATACAATTACAGGTGAATTCCAACGCATTTTCATATCTATATATATAAAACAGAGTGTATGTGGCTTTGTTTGTGGTTAGCTATGTATTGGATGCGTTCGATAACGGTACATCCGATTGAGATGAAATTTTCTACACGTCTTCCTTTCATTCCTGTGCAACCGACTATAATAGTTTCATAGTGTAAAATCTTCTACTTATTTAATAACATTTACTTTTTCATTTTTCTATGAAACAGATAGACAGTTCTATATAGCAGGGGGACTTCACTCTAGAAAAGTTATTTCAAGGGACATAACTTTTAATAACATTTCTATATACTTTATAGTCATATTGTTGGACTTACTTGCACTATTGTTAAACTCTTTGTCTATAGTTATTTTCAGGCATATGAGTTATAATAAATAATGATATAATCTTTAAGGCATTTTCAAAGTTTGCATAAAAATAATGCATAATGCATAACATTGTAACCCATCTTTTTCTGCTTACAGAACTTATCAACTGTCATGTCGGTGATTAAAAACAGTTTTCATTAAAAATAATGAATGGTGTGTGGAAGGACATTCTTTTAAGTTACTGTGCGCCAGGAGCTGGCCGAAACCACGCCGGGTCAGATAGATAGACAGACAGACAGATAGTCGGGAACGGAAGCTTATTTGACTACTTATATGAATTAAATGACATGCTCCCCACCAGGGACTGGGTGAAGCCGGGACAGACAGACAGATAGACAGACAAACAGATAGTCGGGAACGGGAGAGGTTATATGACTACGTATATGAATTAAATGAGATGCTCCCCACCAGGGACTGGGTGAAGCCGGGACAGACAGACAGACAGACAAACAAGCAGACAGACTGATAGATAGATAGATCCCCTCCAGGGCCTGGGCGAAGCCGGGCCGGGTCAGCTAGTTCAACGCATATTTTCATATTTTCTGCCACAGTGCAGATGTAATTAAGGCGGCAGCAAAGAGGACTAGTGGCGAAAATGGTAAACCGTCTGTCTCGTGTCCCAGAGGTCCTGGGTTAGTTTTCGGATTCCGTTATTCATTTTATTTTCAGAACCCCTGGTGGTCGCGGCAGGAGTTACGAATTAATGCTCGCTGAGCCGCTGTCAGCTGGAGGATAACTGGTCTACAGATAGTGACTAGGTCATATGGGATGACATGCAGTGCAATTAAGTCTATCTTCTTGCTTTTAATCATTTTCTTAACAGATATAAAAAAGTGTAATCGGTGTGCCGACACTGAAGAGCCTTTTGCATTGCACCCATTCATTATTTTCGGAAAACACCGCATACGTACAGAAATGACCCTTTTATGCTTCTGATTCATTGCAAATAAAAAATAGGTCTGGACCAAACATGGTGCGCACTCAAATGAACAAGTATTATAATGTAAATTTCCGTACACTGCGCATTGCAATTGCGGAAGATACCACTAAATTAAACAAGACGACGACCATAGATTGGCGATATATCGCCCTATTGTCCAAATATTAATAACATTTGGTGGAACAGCGGTAAAGCTGTGGAAATGCAAACAATATAAAATTACACAAAGTAATGCAGCTTTACAGAACAGAATTACGAAACATGCAGGACGTAGTGGCGATTAGCCTTCATTTTAAAATAGAAAATGACGTAAGATCTAACTAATGATGTGGGATCTAACTAATGATGTGGGATCTAACTAATGATGTGTGATCTAACCAATGATGTGTGATCTAACTAATGATGTGTGATCTAACTAATGATGTGTGATCTAACCAATGATGTGTGATCTAACCAATGATGTGGGATCTAACTAATGATGTGGGATCTAACTAATGATGTGAGATCTAAGGCTAGTCGCCGCAACGTCCTGTATGTTTGTAATTCTGTTCTCTAAACCTGCATTACTTTGTGTTATTTTATATTGTTTGTGTCCAAATAAGATATCATATTTGGCGATATATTATCCTTTGGCAGTGAATCAGTTAATGAGTAAGAAGCACATAATGATAGTCCCATATTTGTATAGACCAACCTGCACTCGGTGGTTATTATGGGTAGCATCACGCCGGCCACCTTTATTTCCGAAGACAATTTCCTGGTACTAGTTTTAGGCTGGGTCGACATGGGTGTCTAGGTCAATTATAAAATAATTCCAATTCGCCCTGAATGCGGATCGAACCTACGACCAACAGAGAGCTCTAAATATCCAGTACCGTGCGGTAGATTTTCTCAGTATGATGCACGCCTTCGAAATGCCGCCCCTTAGATGGTTTTTCCTTTAAAACTGCCGCCCTTTATGAAGCCCCCATACGGGTGACGCTTGATGCGGCCGCCTCTCTATATCATAGCACGGCAATGCTCTGTATATATATGTGAAACAACGTTGCTTTCTGCCTGCTTTCTAGCTAAAGTCATGTCTCTTTACAGATGCAGCCCTAACCTCCTTATTGAAGGGGGGGGGGTGACTTGCTAAAAATAACATCCCCCCACCACCCCCCACCCCGGGAGGACAAAAGCATGGCAGTTTGCACACTCAAATATTGCATATGCCGATTGTATGCACCAAATTGCAACCCAATCGGCAAAATAAAATGGCTGCCCTAAACCGTTGAAACGGAGCGTATTAGAAAATTGCGTTATAAGCAGCGAATTGTGATATAATGTTTCGTTGCAGAGAAGCTATCTGTTGTAAACTTTCACAAGTGTCCGAGTGATGTGTATGGAAGTTTTGTAGTCGACAGGAGTAGGGTTAGTCCCTGGGTTCAGAGAATCAAAGAATCAGTGAATGGAGATACGAAGCTCTTAATCGGCCGCGCTATGGACGTCCTGCACACAGCCACCAACGCAGAAATGTTGAAATGCGCTGAGGGCATTATTCTTACTGACAGACGAATCATTATTCAACAAATGACCTTACAGCTATCAGTCAGCAAAAGTAATGCAATGCAGTTATAAAAACTCTAGGATTTTCTAAAGTTTACGCAAGAAGGGTTCCTCGAAATCTCACAAATGACCACCGATTGCAAAGAAAAGCAATATCTTATGAATTGTTGGAACGTTTCAATGCTGATAGAGAGAACATTTCGGCTAATATCATAATAGATGCCTAAACCTGAGCACACAATTTTGAATCTGAAACAATAAAGGCAGTCAATGGAGTGGCATCTTCCGTAATCACTACGAAGAAAGAAATTCAAGACATCTCCATCAGCTGGAAAGGTCATGATCACTGTCTTTTGGGACATTTAAGGTGTGATTCTTGTGGAACAATTCGTTAGTTTACATTAAGACACTGAAAAAATTCAATCACAGTTTGTGCAGAATTCGGCCGCACAAGAATCCAACAAACCTTGCTTCTCCTTCACGACAATGAGCGCGCTCACAACTGGCAACGCGGGAAGCAATCACCAAATTGGGTTGGACTGTACTACCACTACCCAACCAACCCTATAGTATAGTCTTGATTTGACACCCTCTGATTTTCATTCATTTGAACCACTTAAAGATACACTCCGTTGGACAAGATTTGAAGATGATGAGGAGTGATTCATGCAGCGAAGAAATTGCTACATGTCCAAGACAAAATCTGATACGGGCAAGGAATACATTCACCTGTTTCGAGCTGACTTAAAGCCGTAGAAATTTATAGGGATTATATTGAATAATGTCGATATTTACATAACATGTCCATGTATATTCTATATAAATTTTTTTTTTTTTTTTTTTTAAATAAACAGCTCCTGTGAAAAAAACGATGCTGTGCTTTACTTTCTGAACGCCCCTAGTATTACAGTTTCAGGTAATTAGGAATAGATTGTTATGTGTGGCGAAAGAACTTGAGGTTTTAATTTGCGTTGTTTGTTTTCTTTCATGGGTTTCTATAAAGTACAATGTCATATAATATCGTTCAATTCTTGTTATCTATGATAGCAGTAAATATCATGTTCTAAAATGCCACTCTGCTGTAACATTTTGCAATCTTGAAACATTAGGGAGCTGGAGTCACTGCCGAGCAATGCAATAATATAATCATTGATATTTATTCTAACCAGTGTAATCCTTCGGGCGGTGACTGGAACGTCAACTATTCCTTGCTACGGCGCTTGGCGGCAAAAGTGGAACTTGATTATGATGAGGATATGTATTCGCATCTGGTGTCAAATAATTCCGTTTACAAAACTATTAACGCGTCTTTACAAATTGATCACGATATGCAGCATCACAGTAGGTGAGATAAGTTTACCCTGAACTGTCCATTATTTCACGTGATTTCACGAATACGTTTATTTCACTATTTTTCATAATAAACCCATTCACCAATAATACTGAAACAATTGTATGAATTAAGTAGCAATGATTACTGCAACATTCAACACTCCCTGTCACGTGTTTACAAGGTACACCCATTACACTCTTTTAATTCAATTCAATATTTGAAACGAGATGTTCCAGGCCCCGTTCAACAGTCGAATTCTCGATTGGTTATAGTCATAGTGTATCTACTTCTGCTTGCGAATATTGGGCTGCGATTTCACTTCCTGGAGTCAGTGTTTTCTGTACATTTGTGAGTTTCATCTTTGGTGTCGTTTCACATGTCTGGTTAGAGTCGTACACTTTTGAGGCCTGGTGTAGTTGTGTTCCCTTCCGTCGCAAAGTGTCTCATCCCTCTTGTGACTCCATCTATTTCCACGTTTTGGTCTCGGACTTGTTCTGTCTTCGAATCTTCGTGGTCTTTCGTTTCTTTGGAATCTTGTGTCGTGGACGGTTTGAAACCTCGATCTTGGTGGGCTGAAATCTTTTCTGCCGGTCACCTTCCAGTCTTGGTCGCTTTCGTGTTGATTTTCTCCCCAACTACTGTTACTTACTATTCTGTTGTTCCCTCTTGTGTCTGCGATTTACTATTGATGTCTTCTGTTTCCAATGTTTCATTCTTTGTCTTGAGCCTTTCTATCTTTTCTCTTCATTCTTGGATCTTTGCCATAGTTTCCCCCATCTAGGCCTTTAATGCAGCCATTCGAGCGACATCCTGTTCAGTCTTCTGCTGCACGAGCGTTAATTCATCCAGAATGCGCTGTTCGGCTGTTATCTGTATCTCTTGTGTCTGATCTCTTTTCTTCTTTATGCTGGTAGCTTTCGATCTCAGGTCCTTCAGATGGCTTTCCATTTGTGCTTTGTCGCATTTGGTTACGCTGGTGGTCGCCTCTTACTTCCTCCTAGCCTCTTTTATAAGGTAGATTGGCTTTGATGGCAATTTTCACAGCTTCCTTGTTACCTTGGTGGCAGGGGCAGCCGAGGTACCTGGTGCAGTGATTGTCGAGGCAGTTGGCGCACTTTCTGTTGGTGTTCGGTCTCCCGAAGTCCGTGTCGATCTTAGCATGAGGGCTCTGGTTGTATGGGTGTGGTCCGGAACAGTACCTACAGACCTCTACCTCACTTTTGCATGTGGCACGAGTGTGCTAAAACTTTCGGCACCTGGAGCACTGCAGTGCTCTGGGGCTTGCTATCTCTTGTCCCATCTGACTGATTTAGTGCTCACTCGGTCCTCAGCTATGATGACGATGACTGTGGAAGAGATCTTATTCTTGCCGATGATGCTCTCAGCACCGGTAATCTTCAGTGTCGAGTTTTCTCTCGACAGCATCTCCTTTACTTGGTCGTTTGTGAGATGGGTCTTGACTATCTTGATGACCCATCGTTTGATCATGCGGTGTCGGGTGGCTTCCACTGAGATGCCACGGGGAAGCTTGATGTCGACCTTCTCTTGCTATTCGATTTTCGGTAATAGTGAGGTAGTTTTTGCGCTCTTGTTGATGGAGACCACTACCTCATGGGATGTCTTGCGCAGCTTTGAAACGCTGTGTCTTCCCAGCTCTTTCTCCAACAGACTGGTTATCTGTAGGTAGCGCCGACAGTTTGGCTTCCCCAACGATTGTTTGCCTCAGTGCAAATCATTGTGTCTGCACTGCTATGTGTCAGGTTAATTCTCTTGATGAAAAAAAAACAATGATTACATCATTTTAAAAGGGAGGGGGGCATACTAACACATGGCGTTTAGACAGAATGACGTCATCGGAAAAGGCGGTAGAAAATCATATAGGGAAAACCCCACAAGAAACTAAGGAAACTTAGAAACAGGGTGACGTCAGACGACAACAGAGAAGGACAACAGAGAAGACCTTGTGTGACTCGGCTGAGACGCGACATATTTCGTGGAGCCGTGGGCGTTTAGAGATTTTGGTTGTAAGGATTATCAGGTGGAGGATGTCTGACGAGAAGATTGTCAATATCGAATAGAAGACCCGTGGGCACGGAATACCTAGACAATCTTTCAGATGAGAATGGCTGGATAAACGGCGATCCGAGGTAAAGTCAGATAATACGTGGATATAGTTTGCAGATATTGTGTAATGCCATCCCTGTGTTAAAAGGGAACTTTACGGTCTGGACGACCACTGTATTGATCTTGCACCACAAATAAACGTGTGTGTAAGTACTTTCACTATCGGAATGGCGTCGGTTGATTCTTCGCATTTCATTTGCAAAGTTTGATGTGAAACTTTAACTGTTGTTGAGCCAAAGCTTTGACGTTGACTTTCCAGTTAATTGTTACGGGAGGAATTGATTCGAGGCACTCAGCAGGATTTTGCCGGCGAAGTCCACAATTGTGCTGTCTTCCTGTGCAGAGGCCCTTGGTGAGCGACTTGAATTCTCCTTGAGGTTGTTGTTGTGAACTTTCCCGCAGCTGCTGGCTTCAGCTGTGGTCTCTCTTCAAGTGCAACTCTCCATGTTGTCCACCGAAGTGTAATATTGTCTTCCCCGTGCAAGCTTTACTCCACCGTTTGCTACAGAATATCCGTTTACACGTAGATATGCCTCGTATTTATCAAACACAGTTTCTTCCCCCGATGTGTCTCCACCTCGTCGTGGTGGGGGAGCTTGCGTGTCCCATTGACCCCATCTGCTTACCGATGGATGAAAACTACATATCGGACAGCTTATGGGATAGGGGCCAGACTAAGAGAGACACAACCTGCTGCTCTGCAGGTAGACTGAGGATAGCAGTCAAAAGTTTATTTCAGGCGCACGAAGGCAGAAATCCTTGGTCCGGACAATACTCTAAAGGCTCTCTGTCGAGGATTTAGGCTGAACGCCTCTAAGCCACAAAACCTCAGATGTGAGAGCCGGGCCGATACCCACCTACCGAAAAATAGAGGTGAGATACTGAGCACGCTACATGCCCAGTTCTGATACCTGTTCGAAGGCTCTCAGCTGGAGGATATGAGGGATTCCCGGATGAGAGGGCCTGGCCGTTTCTCGTTCATTGCTGCACGGAGGTAAGGTGCTGAGCCGGCAGCACATGTAGCCTACCTCGTGAGCGAGTACTAAAATGCAGAAAGTGTCCCAGTCGAATGAAATGGTTATGAAAACTGTCTTATCTAACTCATAGAGAATAGACAAAAGTGAAAAAACTTCTCAATAACATGAAATGGAACGCACGGCTAGCGAATCCATTGCGTGGTCCGAAGTCAAAAGCAAAAGCTTACCGAGTGGATGTCGCCCGCAGTCTGACCGTTCCTGGTGTGTGCTTGAGCGACCAGAGGCAAGCGAGATGCCCAACACATGGAAGTGAGGAACTAAAGCAGCCATGAGCAGGACGTGGCAACTCCTTGAGTGAGCCCAGTCTCAAAGCGATATGTGCCCGCTCTGCAATTATGGAAGCCTCCTTGGATAGCAGGGAACGCCCATGGTCTGCCCCTGTCTTCCCTTGAGGGTTGACCGTGATGTAGATGATCGTTCTATCTTGACAAGCTGAGATTTGGGCGACATCACAACAATAAGTCTAACGTGCCTCGAAACCCGAGGAAGGCTAACCTCATTAAAAAATGCCCGCTGAAGTCGGAAGTGCCGTCCTACGGGTGGCAAACTAAAAATTGGCACTACGCATTTACGTCCGAGTGAAATGTCTCGTCCGAATGTCTCTCGTGCTAGGAACAGCTCTGACTATCTAGTTTCCGAATGCCGCTCTTGTTCGGAACAGCTCTGACTAGGTAGTTTTCCGAATGTCCGCCGTGCCTGGAATGTCTGACGTGCACAATGACAAGCACATGACCGAAAACTCGCTGAGTGGATACCATCTGCAGCCCTGTCTGGTTTGTGCGGGAACGGCCCGGGGCAAACGAAATGCCCAATATATTGAAGTGAGGAATTAAAGCACCCATGAGCAGGACGTGACGATTCCCTCGGTGAGCCCAGCACCAGAGCTTTATATGTCGGCTCTGTAATTATGGAAACCACCCAGGATGGCGAAAAATGCTATGGACTGTCCCTGCCTTCATTTGAGGGATGAACGTGCAGTCTTCGACTGTTCCAACTTGACCAGCTTGGAGGTAGACGGTACCACAAAAGTGAGAGTCTCCCAGGAATGCTAACCTGGTCAAAAATGCACGCTAAAAGTCGGATGTGTTGGCCTAAGGGTTCGACCCAAGGGTGCCTAACGAGACACACCGCAGTCACATCTGAAAAAACACTCCGGATGAACGCAAAGAAGAAGAAGAAGAAGAAACACAGTTTCTGTTATATTTGTTTCTGTGTTGTTTTCTGATATGATATGAAGGACTACCAGAAAATAATTCACCATATCGTTTTTCTTAGGCGTTGTTTATTAAAAAAGCATGGAGTTTATCTACAATATACATGGATATGTCATGTAAGTATCGGTATTATTCAACATAATCCCCATAAACTTGTACGGCTTTATGCCATCGCGAAACGAGTGCATATATTCCTTGCCCGTACCAGATTTTGTTTTGAGCATATAGCCATATCTTCGCTGCATGAATCACCCCTTCATCATCTTCGAACCTTGTCCCACGGAATGCATTTTTAAGTGGACCAATAGATGAAAATAAGAGGGTGCCAAATGGGGACTGTAGGGTGGATTGGGTAGTACAATTCAACACAATTTAGTGATTGTTTCCCATGTTGTCAGACTGAGTGAGGGCGCGCATTGTGATGGACACTTCGAGGAACACATCTTGCGTAAACCTTAGAAAATACGAGAGGTTTTGATTTGCATTTGCAGTACCGTTGTTGACTGACTGCTGTAAGGCAGTTGTTGAGTAGTGATTCGTTTATAAGTGAGAATAATGCTATCAACGCTTTTAAACATGTCTGCGATGGTGGCTGTGGCAGGACGTCTACAGCGCGGCCGGTCAAGCAGCTCCATATATCCACTTCCTGATTTTTTTTTAATTTTCTGAACCCGGCGACTAACTGCACTCCTGTCCATACACATCACATAAACGCTTGTGAATGTTCATAACAATTTCCTTCTCTGCAACGAGACATTCTATCACAATTAGCTGTTTACAACGCAAGTTGCTAACACGCTCCATTTCAACTGTATTGAGCAGCCACATTATTTGGCCGGTTGGGTTGTAGTTTGGTGCACACGATCGGTACTAACGTATTTGAAGCGTGCTAAATTTTATGTTTCAATCTTCATTATTAGCTGAGAAAAGCGATATATTTTATTATTTTCTGAACGACCTTCGAATTTATCCTATTAATTTGTGTAAACAAACACAATTCCAAAACGTCGGTTTTACTCATAACTGCTTATTAATTGTCCGTGGTTTCATCATGACAATCATCCAGAGCAGAAAGGAGAAAGTGCACTTAAAAGCTGGAGGCACCGGCACCCATTCCTTGCCGGGGTTAATGCTGGTAAGACTGCAGACCTGTCTGATGACATCTTCCGCCCGACCCATCCATGATTTGCCCCTCTTTAGCCTGTCACCATTTTCTCTGAATATAGTTTCATGCAGAGGGTGCCGCTCATCTGCACTTATTTTTAAGTATGCACGAGCTCTCCAGATCTTGATCCTGTGTTCCATTGTCGGGAAGTCAAGGAGTTATCTCATTGCTGCACAGCTGGTGTCTCTCGTGCAGCCCAAAATGATGCGCATGGCTTCGTTTTGTACCTTTTCAAGTCTTCCAATCTGTGTAGGTCTGACAGTAAAGATGGCCAGGGCATACTCGGTGGGTGAAAGTACCAGTCCTTGGAACAGAAGTATTAGCAGTCTTTGCTCCTTATTCGCAGTCGTCATGACTCTCATTGCTGACAAACCTTTTAGAGCTTTCGTTATGACATAATCGACATGATCTCTGAAAGACAGGTTACGATCAAGCCTCACGCCAAAATATGTCATCGACTGGGTTCTACTTAAAATGCTCCCATCCATTCTCACTGCCGGCAGGTCTGTTTTCACAGTATGGTTGTTTAGGGAGAACCATGTAACCGATGCCTTTGCAGGGTTGACAAGAGCACTGGCATCAGCGCACCATAAGGAAATTCGATCTAGTCCGACCCTCCCGTCCAACTGTTGTTCAGTGATCGGCACCGTATACACGTTGAATAGTACTGGTGACAGTGGTGAACCCTGCCCGAAGTGCTCATCTATACAGATGGATCTGTTGTAACGCAGCAGAGAAGTGCATGGGAATTTACAGCTCGTTCAGCGGGCCGAACCGTTCAAGAATCCAATGGTGCCCACCCTATTACCACGAGCAGCATGACGATGGAGGAGATGGCAGTAACACAGGCTTTCATATGGCTACAATCACAGTATTATACCATCGTGTGTGTACTAAGTGATTCAATGAGCATGATTCGGAAGGTCGAAGCTGGATCTGTACGTAGACAGTGGACTGAGTCGCTGCGGAAGTCTGTTGTCCGTAAAGTCGCCTTCTTCGTCGTCCCGGGACATGCGGCAATCGAGGGAAATGAACGAGCTGATAAACTGGCTGGCTCTGCACCCCCTGCAGATGGCCAGCCCATGGATAGTGCCGATGTTATTAACGTCCTTAAAGACATGTCGAGAACAGAGGACTTTGACGTCAGTAAATCCACATCGCTGTCCAGGATGAAAGACTTGGGAGTAAGAATTGGCAGGGCCAGACACGAGAGGTACATCGGGAAAACGAGGTGCCTCGTTAACCAACACAGAACTGGCACTATTCGCTACCGGACGATGATACATATGCTGGGGAGGAGGAGGGGATCTGAACACCTATGGACATGTCCGGAGTGCATTGAAGATACCCCAACTGCTAACTGATAACTGAATCATCCAGAGGACAGACAAGAAACACCTGACCACATGTAACTTTATTTCATAACCTGTTTATATATACCTCCTGAATTGTGTAATTCTATATTTAGTGTAATCCCAAAGAAATCAGGAGCATTGGAACGTGATCAACATAGAACAATTAGTATAATGAGCCACATCACGAAGATTTTAGTAAGAATTGTCATACAAAGAGTTAGGAAGAAAACACAGCCTGAAATAGGAGAAGAACGATGTGGGTTTGTAGAAGGCAAGGGTACAGTAAATGCTGTGTACATGATGAGAACAGTAATTGAACGTTCAATAGAAGTAAATAAAGACCTACATCTTTGCTTTATTGACTACACAAAGGCTTTCGATAGAGTAAGACATGTCAACATGATAAAGATACTTGCAGATATACAAATAGATGAGAACGACTTTAGACTTGTAAAAAAAAACATATATTTAAATCAACAAGCTGTCAAAAGGATTGAAAATAAAGTAGTTTAATATCAGCCTATTAATAGAAGTGTGCGACAGGGATGTATAATGTCTCCAGATCTTTATTTCCATGTACAGTGACAATATTTTCACAAATGTAGAAGCTCTGAAAGGAATCATCATTGGAGGACGAATATCAATAATATCAGATATGTGGATGATACAGTATTGATTGTAGACAATGAGCAAGATCTGCAACAGTTAGTAGATGCGATTGTTGCACACAGTGAACAACTAGGGTTAGAATTAAATTGTGAGAAGACACAGCTTATGGTTGTCTCTAGGAAGCAGGAAATACCACAATGTAATATACAAGTAAGGGGAATATTCTTAAACAAGTGAATTGGTACAATTATCTCGGAACAGTCATAACATCTGATGGGAAATCCCTTTAACAGATTAGAACAAGAATCCCCATGGCGAAGGTAACCTTTTGCAAGATGGAAAACATACTTACCAATAAAAAGTGTTGAGGTATTACATAGACCTGTGCTTTTGTGTAGATGTGAAGCGTGGACATTGAGCAAGCAGACTGAAAAACATATGATGGCTGTAGAAATATGGTTTCTGATGAAAATGCAAAGAATACCATGGACAGGCAGAAAAGTCAATGACAAAGTCCTACAAGAAACAAATGAAAATCGTTAAGTGATTAGAGAAATTAGGCGTAAACAGTCACAATGTTTTGGTTACGTTATGAGAAGAAATAAATTGGAGAACGTGGTGACAACTGGCAAGATCGAGGGGAAGAGAACAAGGGGGAAAGCAGAGAAGTAAATACACGGATGACTTTGCCACGTGGCATGGTCGAGACAAGAACACTGAGCTGATCCACGACTATGGTGATGGAGTGAGATGGCGAAACATGACCGTCCACGCTTCTCGGCAAAGCACATGATGATCATGATTGGTTACATCCCAACTTGAACAAAGAATGGTTGACCAGGATATCACAATAGACTATAATTTTATTCGATAAGAACGAAGTGACTAAATGTATTTGAATCACGGAATACTGTATTCCCTTGTGAATGAAGTTATTAACAATATAAGAACTGAATTGAAGTCAAGAAATCGAGACCACAGATGAAATATACCAATGAATAAATCACAGGGAATACATCATAAGTAAAACGTAAAGGTATCGCCTCAAGATACATTAGGAATATATTCCTAGTTCACGGCTGTATAGATAAATCAGCGCAATTGGGTGATATGGTCAAAAACATTCCGACGGCTTTTACATTTCCGGGAACCAAGTTTAAGTTTGGTCGACATGGAACCCCAGTTCACATTTTTTTAAAATTGAATCCACCCGATTGCTGATTGAACTTGACCTTCGAGAAGGCAGACGAGTGTCCAGTCACTACGCTACCGTGGCTCCCATATATACTATACCTGGCGTAATTATCAAATGGACAGGCACGGTGCTTTGCTGATCAGACAGATTCTGCAGCTTGTCTTGTTTCAGGTGTATTGGTGTTATCTTTCCTCTGGAGTAAGTAAACTAGGCAGGCCGAGAGAAGGATGATGCTGCATGGGCAACACATGGTCTTTACAATTCAGTCCAGGCTTTGTGCAATGGAGACGTCTGGTCTTAACCGGTCTTAGGATCAAAGCGAGAGGTTGCAGTTACGAGTTTTAAATTGTTGACAATTGGCGTAGACTAGAACGCCACAGGTTGCCTCTGACGGTGGGGGACACCTTCAGGTGTCACTAATCAGCAACCACTGGCCTAAAGATGGGCGCCCCCCAGCCATTTGGTTGCTGATCCGCCTCAGCCTGCTTTCTTCAATGGGTGTTTGAGGCTGGAACAAAATCTGAATCACGGACTGTAAAACTAATGCACCAGGCACTAAAATGAAAAATAGAAATCTCACTCTATGGCTTGTAACCTGGAACATAAGAAAATTGTTTCCGGAATATTCCACTGACCTGACGAATATTGACAATGTGAAAAAAAAATGGCTGTGATTGATGCCGAACTCAATCGTCTTAACATTGATATTGCTGGCCTGCAGGAAACTCGCCTCTCTGAGGAGGGGTCAAGCAGGGAAAACTATTACACCTTTTCTGGTAGGGTAGAGTGCGGGAAGTAAAAAGACAACATGGAGTGGGCTTTACAGTGAAGAATTATTGGGAATGATTTAAATTCTAGCTGGAGTAATGACAGGCTATTATCTCTGCGTTTGGCAACCTCTTGTGGTATCGCCACCATTATCACTGCATTTGCACCGACGTTCACTTCCTCTGACGTTGTGAAGGATTCCTTCCATGAGGAGTTAGACTCTGTGATCAAGGCAGTACCAAAATCTAACTAAATTTAAATATGCTCTGTGATTTCAATGCTCGTGTGGGTGAAAACTCTCAGTGAGCTGAAAAGGCTAGGGAGGATGTGCAAAAGGCTGACAGACAGTATATAGACGACTATTGGGTCAAGTTATGCGAGTGCATTCAAAATGCAAGTGATACGGGAAACACGAGAAGAATTTATTAAGGATTAAAGAAAGCCTGCAGTATAATAATTAAAATAAGTTCACCACTGAAAACCTCGACTCGAGAAATCATCACTGGTAAGAAACAGCAGAAGGATAGATGGGTAGAGCACCATTTGAAGCTTTACTCAAGCTATATGAAATTGGCGGATGATGCGTTCAACGCCATAGAGGCACTTCCAACTCTTTATTATCTGGGCACACTTCCCACCATAACAGATGATAAGTAAGTTATTAATGAACTTGCTTCAGGCTGTCACTTGTTGTCCCTGGGGGGGGGGGAGTAGAATCAACAAGCACACCTTTTAAATTCTCTTTTCTTGAGTTTTGGTCTTTTGCCGGACCTTTGTCTACACACCCCCCTCTTTAAGTCTTTTGATCTCTCTCTCTCTCTCTCTCTCTCTCTCTCTCTCTCTCTCTCTCTCTCTCTCTCTCTCTCTCTCTCTCTCTCTCTCTCTCTCTCTCTCTCTCTCTCTCTCTCTCTCTTTCCACCAGACAATACCCCTCTTCACATTCCTTCAGCACATACCCCCACTAACACCGGCTTCGAACAAAATGATAAAACCTTTAATGCAGAAAAGTGTCATTTGTGTGTGCGATGTATGGGTGTGGAGATATGTGGTGTAGTCTATCGTGAATGTGAGACAGGATAGTCTAGTCTAGGATCAGCATCACAGTTGTCATCATGATACAGCCATTCGACTTCACATAGCACAGAACTGGAAGTAGCTCACCAGATGATGTGTCACTCCGACCGATTGTGGACTTCCAGTATATCCGTGAACGTTTGAAAGTCTGCTCACCACTGCGAGATTGAGTTACTTAGTGTCATTTAGTTCTACACAGACGATATACCGGTCTGTAATATAGTCCATGGATTGAAGAATATAAACACCGGTCCAACAATATATCGCCTATACACTGCGGTTTGTCACTCAACGAACTGTTCATGTAATCAGGGAAAATGTTAATGATAGTCTTTTCCTTTCTCTATTGCTTAGAGTAAATATTACTGTTCATAATTCTCTGGTTGTTTGGAATACCTTCATTGAGCACCTCACTTCTAGTGATTCATTTCGAATGTTCAATTTAGCTCAGCACTTGTCTGACCTTCTTGCTAAACCGGGTTCAGAGCTTGATATCAGTTAGCACTGCACCAGAGTATTGCCATTTTCTTCTTCTCAGATTGGGAACTACTTTCACTTCCAAGTGGATGGAACCTGTCGAAGAAATAACACCCGGTGAGAGAAACCCGACTCAGACCCATTATATGTGAATGTAGGCCTAAGGCCATATTCAGACTGTAACATCTATATCATCCTAGAGCTACACTCTGGCATAAGACAGAGTAGTTCAGCACATTACCCTAGACAAGGTAAAAGAAAGAAAAGCTAAAGGAAAAGCACAGAAATCCCAGTAGACTCCCCTACCATAATATCCTAGCATTGACTTATCCTTTATCTCCCCACTCAATCTCAATCCTGCTGAATATCTTCTCATGTCATTGTACTTATCCTACCGAGTGCAATGACACCTCACTCGACACAGCCTAAGTCAAGCTTCAGCCTAATGCTGCCGACACTCTATACTACGGTTACACACGCAAGTTCACTATGCTCGAGTTCTAATCTACATCACTACTACCTTATTTAACCTATTCCAGTCCTAGAATTAAACCACCAAGTCACATCAAGGACAAATGCCTGTCGTCTTTAAACGACACTAGACATCGTGATTTGTATTTCTTATTCGGCACTGAAATAAATCCACACTCAAGCCGGTGTCAAGCCAACTTGTATACTGAATTTAAAACTTGATTCTCATACAGCATCGAATTTCGCCTGTAGGACGTCATGGGTTTTTCCTCCCCACCAAGTCACCTTTCTCATCTTTTGATCCTCGTACAAAAACACCCCGACACGTCTCCTTTGATATAAACGATCTTTCTGGACACCAATGATTATCCTTTGATCTCGACTAGTTACCCTGGATCACGGGACCTACGTTCCCGTATTCAATGAGTTCGGCTCGTATTTGATCGTGGACCGGTTCTCCGTATTCAAAGAGTTGTAGCGTGTTTAGATTGACGATCTCTGGTCTTTGATCTTTTCAGGTCGACAACCTCCAGTCACCTCGTGACACAGGCCAGGCTCCAAGTAAGGATAGGATTCCAATAGAGGTTATCAGTAGTGGGCAAGACACACTCACTCTACAGATTCACCAGTTAAGAGGGTCATGTTGGCGAGAAGGACGAGTACCACATGATTCCAAAGATTCAAGCATCATAACATTGTACAAGAACAAGGGGAATCGGCGTGAATGTAACAACTATAGGGGTATCTCAATTTAATGTATCGTTGAGAAAATATTTGCCAGAATTGTTCTGCACAGACTTCACGTACTGGGAGATCACGTCTACCCCGATTAGCAGTGTGGCTTTCGACGGAATCTGTCTACTATTGATATGATATTCTCATTGCGACAGCTGCAAGAAAAGTGCTGTGAACAGAATCAACCACTGCTTATTGCCTTCATCGACCTCACAAAGGCATTTGACTTGGTCAGTCATGAGGGTCTGTTCATGGCGCTAAAGAGGATGGGCTGATCGCAAACTCTTCTGTCCATTGTGGAATCGTTCCACACAGGCATTAAAGGTATATTCAAGTTTGATGGTACCACTTCGGAAGTGTTTGAAATCAAGAGTGGAGTTAAGCAAGTTTGTGGACTTCCTCATAAACTCTTTGAAATATACTTTTCGCTACTATTTAAATATGCCTTTCGTGATCAGGATGGTGTATATACATTCACTCACGCTCAGATGGCGGCCTCTACAATGCCCAGAGATTGAAGGAAGGTCAAGATCAAAATTGTGAGGGTACTTATCAGAGAGTTGCTTTTTGCAGATGATGCTGCAGTTTCAATCCACTGTGAGGAATGATTACATCTACTATCTGCATTCTACAATGCTTGTTATGAATTTGGTTTAACAATTATCACCAAAATAAGACACAGATTAAGTCATAGGGTGCACATGGGGTACCATCACTCTTTATTTACGACGCCTACCTGTAGATAATAGACTATTTCACACATCTAGGATCGGAGGTAAACAGTAAATTATCGCTGGATCAGGAAAATCAACATCATGATTGGTAAGGCAGCAACACAATGAAAAGACTAACAAAAAGAGTCTGGAGAACAGGAAACTTATTGTCAAAACTAAAGTCCTTGTCTATCAAGCCTGTGTCCTTAGTACTCTTCTTTATGGCAGTGAAGCCTTGTCAACTTACACCAAGAGAAACGTTTAAACAACTTTTGCATGGGGTGTCTGTTTAAAATTCTTGGTATTAAGTGGCAAGACAAAATCACAAATACTGAATAATTGGAAAGAACGTATTGTGTAATGGTTTGTTCCATGCTCAGTCTTCGTAGACATAGATGGATAGGACCCATTAAAAGGATGACGGTAGAATACCAAAGGACACCTTTTTTGGTGAATTACAGAAGGGGAAAGCAGGTCCGCATGGCCGAATGGATAAGAACGCGTGTTCTTAAACATCCGGTGTGTTGATGCCGAGGTAAGCGGTTCAACCCCTTCACTGGACAGCTGGACTAAAATGTTGGCCTGTCGTACTTGACTTGAGGACGTACATTAAAATTACCTCTGAAGTCGGAGTGGGTTCGCCTGATGGCGAGGGACACTGTTAAAATGGGAAAGCTAACTCACACGTAAAACTCAGTCCATCACTACTATAAATAGTGTGCATGGACTACGCTTGAGTTCAAAGCCAGCGAGCGCACACACACACACACACAAAGAAATACACAGAGCGGGGTAGGGGAGGGATATAAATATCTCGGCCTCTACTACAATACAAAGATGTGTGTATGCAGGACATGAACGATGCATGCAATGATATTGCACCTTACGAGCAAGTCGGCGCTGGTCGTGTTGCATGGAGGGCAAAGATAAAAAAATTGAATAAAGATGAAGGAAGAAAATGATTGAAAATATGTCACACACTGAGCGTGTGAGACGTCAGATGGTGGGTGATGGTGGACATGCCCATTGTGTTCATAAGCATCCATTGTGGACGAACATTTACAGCGCGAATTGGTCTGATCAGTCACATTCGCTACGGCCATGGGATTGAAGTTATTATGCCTTTTTTTTAAAAAAGCACAGATGTAACAAACTATCGCCTGTCAAGACGGCAAGGTGCCAGTCAGTCAGCCATTTAATCTGGATAAAAGAGGAAGCATTGAAGGTTTGTTCACAGGCAACACTCGTTTTTATCTGGAATAGAAAAGGTAGCTAAACATATTGACTTAGTGAATGTAAACACAGAAGCCCCCAAACATTCATCCATCATGTGCCATGCCAGGTAAGCGTAGGCGGTCATATTTTGCCATCTCACACTATTACCAAAGTCGTGGATCAGCTCTGTGTTCTTGTCCCGACCATGTCATGTGGTCGGTCAAGTCATCCAGATATTGACTTCCCCTTTTTCTCTCCCCCCCCCCCCCCCCCTTCCCCAATCTTGCCAGTTGTCACCTAAGTTCTCCAGTTATTATCTTCTCATAACGTGCCCCCCAAAAATGTGACTGTCGACGTCTAATTTCGCTAAACAGTTTACGGTTTTCATTTGCCTCTTGTATGACTTGCTCATTTGTATTTATGTCTGTCCATTTGCATTTTCTTCAGAAACCACATTTCCACCGCCTCTTGATTATTTTCAGCTTGCCTGCTCATCTTCCACGTTTCACATCCATGCAAAAGTACATTTTCTACGAAGCACTTCTACACACTTTTTCTCATTGCAATTGACATATTTTTATTAGTCAGTATGTTTTCCATATTGCGAAAGGCAAACATTATGTTGCACGATTAATTGTATGATAATTCTCTCCGCTTTGAACTCTAACGTTGTCCATACAGGTGCTACTGCTGCTGCTGCTACTACTGTTACTACTAGTTGCATGCTACTAATGAAGCAGTAACGAGTGCGCAGGACTTATTTGCGTGAGGGTTTCCCAAATTACCAGTGCCAGTTGTCATCAGGCGACCCCCAGTCGTCTTCAGAAGTGGTTTTAACTTACGCCCCCGAGTCACGGACGAGAAGACAAAATTTAAGTTCTAGCAGCTGTCATTTAGAACTAACGCACAACGCCGTTGTCAGAAAATTTAATGGTGTTGAACCGTCTTGCCACAACAACCTTCGCGGAGATATTTGAACACTGCTCCGTGGTAGCTGAAGACAACCTTCGAGGAAATATTTGAACACTGCTCTGTGGTAACTGAAGACAACTTTCGCGGAAATATTTGAACACTGCTCTGTGGTATCTGAAGACAACTTTCGCGGAAATATTTGAACACTGCTCTGTGGTATCTGAAGACAACTTTCGCGGAAATATTTGAACACTGCTCTGTGGTAGCTGAAGACAACTTTCGTGGACATATTTGAACACTGCTCCGTGGTAGCTGAAGTGCAATTATGCACAATATTACCTCTCTAAATATAATTATTCTGGACATTGTCTCTAGAGATCAGTACATTATAAATTTATTAATAAGCTCAGCTTTATGGATTATTTTCTCTGTTGTTGGAATCATTTCAAACACAATCAACATCATCATTTTCATCGCTATGGGACCCATTGATGGCGTCACTGTGTCGTTTCTTGCTTTGTCTTTCTTTGACCTTATCTTCGAAATTGCTTTATTTTGTCTTGGAATGACAGCAGCGTTCACTGTCTGTGAAAGACTAACTACAACGATCTTTCTTGTAGAGCCTTATGGTGCATGTGTAATTACAGGCAGCATTATGGTGCTTATTCACAGTAACCAATGTATTAGCCACCACCTTTATAGCAGTTGTCCGCTGCTTGTGTGTAGTGAAACCTTTACACTTTAAGAATTATTTTACTGTAAAGAGAACTGTGTGTTTCATGGTGGGATTTGCCATTTTTGCAGTAGCTATCTACACTCCACTTCTAGCCAACATGGGCATGGTGACTAGATTTGACAATAAGACCAACATATCTAGACCAACACTTTGGTGGCCACCATCCAGAGAACCTATCAAAAATGTTATTTATCTGATCATAGATATGATTTTACCGGTGTCTACAGAGGTAATCATTCTTGTCTGCATTGTGCTTATGATCAACAGTCTTCGAGCCGCTTCCAGATTCAGACACGACTTCAGCAAATACAGACGTGTGACAAATATCAACCAAGCGATGCGTCGCAATCGAATGAGAAGAGTTCTTCCACAGATAAACTGTCTGGCAAGGAGCTTCGTGTTGTTACACAGGTGACACTTATTTCTGTGGTGTATATTATATGTAACACACCGAAGATCTTAATAAGCATTGCAGGGTTCACGGAGCCGGAATTTAGAATTGGTAAAGGATACACTTACTTCTATTTAACCATAAGCGCTTATAGAAAATATTTGGAGTTTTTTAACGCAACAGTCAATACTTTCATTTACTATAAGTACAATTATAAATTTAGGACAACACTAATTTCGAAATGTAAGGGAATCAAACTGGTCTCTGAACATTTGCAGCGATAAATGTATACGTTTTCCAGTAGATTGGCTGTAGTACAGTTCACCAGCCACACTAAATAATATTAACTGGAAGGTTGTCAATTCTACAAGAATATATATATATATGTGTGTGTGTGTGTGTGTGTGTGTGTGTGTGTAATTCTTTTAGAATTGACAACCATCCAGTTAATACAAATTGACGGGAAAGACATTAGACTTATAAAAAAACATATATTGGAAACAACAAGCTGCCATAAGGATTGATAATGAAGTGGGACAAACCTATTAATTAAGAGAGGTGTTAGGCAGGGATGTGTAATGTCTCCAGAACTTTTTTCCCTATACAGTGAAAATATTTTCAGGAATGTAGAAGATATAAATGGAATCAGCACTGGAGGACGAAACATCAATAACATTAGATATACAGATGATACAGTATTGATTGCAGACAATGCACAAGATCTACAACAATTAGTAGACGCAGTGTTGTGGTACACAGTGAGCAGCTGGGGTTGGAATTAAATTGTAAGAAGACACAGGTTATGGTCGTCACTAGGAAGAACGAAATACCGCAATATAATATACAAGTCAATGGAAATATTCTTCAACAAGGGAATCGGTACATATATCTCGGAACAGTCATAACATCTGATGGGAGATGCTTTGAAAAGATTAGAACAAGAATCGCCATGGCGAAAGTAGCCTTTAGCAAGATGAAAAACATTCTGACCAATAAAAAGATGTCAATTGAAACGAGCAAAAGAGTGTTGAGGGGATATATAGAGCCTGTTCTTTTGTATAGACGCGAAACTTGGACAATGTGCAGTCAAGCTGAAAAACATCTGATGGCTGCAGTAATGTGGTTTCTGAGGAAAATGCAAAGAATACCATGGACAGACAGAAAAACCAATGACCAAGTACTACAGGAGACAAATGAAAATCGTAAATTTATTAGAGAAATTAGACGTAGACAGTCACAATTTTTTGGACATGTTATGAGAAGAAATGGATTGGAGAACTTTGTGACAACTGGCAAGATCGAAGGGAACAGACCAAGTGGAACACCGAGAGAAAAATACCTGGATAGCTTGACCACATGACATGGACGAGACAGGAACACTGAGCTGATCCACGACGCTGGTGATCGAGTGAAATGGCGAGTCATGACCGCTTACGCTTTCTGGCATGGCACATGATATATATATATATATATATATATATATATATATATATATATATATATATATATATATATATATATATATATATATATATATATATATAAATTGGCACCTTACCGTTTTGACAGACGATAGTTTGTGCTTCAGAAAGGCATAATAATTATAGCTCGTGGCGGTAGCGAATGTGACTGATAAGGCCAATTGCCGCTGTAAATGTTTATCCACAGTGGGTGCATGTGAACACGTGGTCATTTCCACCATCATCAACCATCTTACGTCTCACACGCTCGGTGTGTGACTTGTCTGCAATAATTTTCTCCTTTGTCTTTATTCCATTTCTGATGCTGGCCCTCCATGCAACACGTTCAGCGGCGACTTGCTCCCAATGTGCATTATCAATGCCTGTATCAATAATGTCCCGCTTCCACACATCTTTGTATCGTAGTAGAGGCCGACCCTGAGATCTCTTACCCATCTGTAATTCACCAAAAAATGTGTCCTTTGATATTCTACCATCATCCATCCTCCTAACACGTCCTATCCATCTAAGTCTACGAAGACAGAGCATGGAATAAACCGTCACACAACCTGATCTTTCCAATACTTCAGTATTTGTGATTTTTTCTTGCCACTTAATACCAAACATTCTTCGCAGACACTGCCATGAGATGGATACGCGAAACACAGCAAGTGTGTCAAGCGTAGAAACTAGAGAGGTGTCGTTGACAGACAGTTCAAAAATGCAAGCGAACAAGGACAGATTAGTGAGCGGAGCTAATGTGGTCACGTGACGCGCCCAGGTCAAAGCCAGAAAAAGGTTGCGATCAAGTCAGGCTGAGCTGGGACGTGAGACAAGATGGTCGAATTTTGGGAAAGTTGTGAGTTTTGAAAGCGTTGTGCGATGTTTGCAGTGATTCAAGATACAGTCAACTGTGAAAGAGTGTTCTTGGTTAAGAAAGCGGTGAGTGAAGAAACCGTACACTGCAGTTAACGACCAACGATGGGCCAGTCAGTATCGACCCGTTGTGGTGATAGAGCTGACCCCGTGTTGTGAACAAGCTGACAAGAATGGCGGAGCGAGAGACACGCCGTGACACGTTCGTCACCAGTGTGATATGAGTACTAAATAAATCTGATACTATCATTTAGCTGTGAAGTATAGCGATAGTCTATGGATTACAGCAACTAAATCTTATAAATCCCTGACGATCCCCCAAGTGCCAAGAGCCGGAACTCATTCACTCAATGTCCGACATCATGGTTTCCCGTCTAGGGTTTATAAGATTTAGCAGAAATATCTCAATCGGCTCGTATAACTAATGTACAAGCCTTTCGTGCAAACAACACAAGTTCAACTCGTCCTCAGCGTACAAGATTACTTTATTCCAGCACAGTTCTCCCCGTGGTTGCCATCGTACACCGCCAGCCATTGCTTTTCAGCGTTCTGTGTACGACCATCCCACCCACTGTCTGTCGATAAAGAATAACTGGCACAACTAATCGTTAGTTATTCCTGCTGTTGCTGCACACCATAGACTATCGCTATACTTCACTGCTAAACGATAGTATCAGATTTATTTACGTACTCACATCACACTGGTGGCGAACGTGTCACGGCGTGTCTCTCGCTCCGCCATTCTTGTCAGCTTGTTCACAACACGGGGTCAGCTCTATCACCACAACGGGTCGATACTGACTGGCCCATCGTTGGTCGTTAACTGCAGTGTACGGTTTCTTCACTCACCGCTTTCTTAACCAAGAACACTCTTTCACAGTTGACTGTATCTTGAATCACTGCAAACATCGCACAACGCTTTCAAAACTCACAACTTTCCCAAAACTCGACCATCTTGTCTCACGTCCCAGCTCAGTCTGACTTGATAGCAACCTTTTCCCGGCTTAGACCTGGCGCGTCACGTGACCACATTAGCTCCGCCCACTAATCTGTCCTTGTTCGCTTGCATTTTTGAACTGTGTGTCAACGACATCTCTCTAGTTTCTACGCTTGACACACTTGCTGTGTTTCGGGTATCCATCTCATGGCAGACACCGCATATGATTGATTCATTGATTGATTTAGGAACCGACATCACAGCATTCGGGCATTCCCATAAGCGCTCCGTCCCCGTGTGTTGCCGGGGCCCATAAGGGAAGCAAAGAATACCAACACTGTAGCCTACAACTCATGTCGTAAGAGGCGACTAAGGAGGCTTGATGGTTCCGTCGCCCTGCTACTGAGTGAGTGCGTGGCGCGACACTGTGAGCTGTGAGTTTCTTGTAAAGTGCTTTTGAATCTGCCCAAGTTTTTATTTTTGGAACGTGACTGCAACGTTCGGAGCGATGGCAGGTGGCTATGTCCCAGAGTTGACCAGTTTTTGCCTTATGCAGAAATGCGTGGCTGCTGGGCTTCTGGTTGACTGCCACTGCCGTCGGTGATGAACTGTATGTTCGTGGACTGTGTAGGTGAACATCTAGGACACATCCAGATAGGAAAATGACTGCCGATTCCATCAGATATGAATTGGGTGTTTCATGGGGGACTGGTGTGTTGACATTCTGGCGGCGGCATTATGCACAGTGTATCTGTGCGGGCTGTTGTTTGTCGAGACTCCTGTCTTTTCCACTTTTCACATTGGGCAGTGGGGAGCGTTTTGTGTGATATTCACTGGCACAGGAACGGAGCTTAATGGGGACCACCTGTTCCTGTGAAGGTGGAACTGCGACTAACTAACTAACTAATTAGCTCCGTCCCCATCCTCAGCAGCCAACGAAGAGTTCCAACACTAATAGTACCAGTAGCAATCTGATTATATGTCCATCTCGCCTTTCCTCTGAGCGTCGATCGTCGGCCAGATCCCCTCGTCACACCTCGCTATCGCATTCTTGCCAGACCATGGTGATCCATTTGCTCCTCCGAGGTGTACACGTGCATATGAAAGCTGTTTAAACGTTTCTATTGGTGTGAGTAAGTTGTCCAGGCTTCACTGCCATAAAGAAGAATACTAAGGACACAGGCTTGATAGACATGAACTTTTGTTTTGGCAGTAAGCTTCCTGTTCTCTCAGACTCTATTTTTTAACTGTTCATTGTTGTTGCTGCCTTACCAATCCTGATACTGATTACCTAATGTAGGGATAATTTGCTATTTACCACTGATCCTAGATATAACAATGGTCTACCATCTCTAGTTCGGCGTCGTCAATAAAGATTGGATGGTACCCCATGTGCACCTTGTGACATAATCTGTGTCTTCTTTTTGCTAATTGTTACACCAAATTCAGAACAAGCATTTGAGAATGCAGATAGTAGACATTGTAATTCTGCAGTGGGTAATTGTTCTCTGAGTGGTTCGTAACTGCAGCATCATCTGCAAAAAGCAACTCTCTGATCAGTACCCTCCTAATTTTGGTCTTCGTCTTCAATCTCTGAGCATTGTAGAGGCCGCTATCTGAGCGTGAGTGAATGTATATACCACCATCCTGATCACGAAACGGATATTTCAGTAGAAGTGAAAAGTATATTCCAAACAAGGCGGGAGCTAGTACACAACCTTACTTACCTCAACTTTTGATTTCAAACCCTTCAGAAGTTGCACCATCAAACTTGATTATACCCTTCATGCCTGTGTGGAACGATTCCACAATGGACAGAAGAGTTGGTGGGCAGCCAATCTTCTTTAGTGCCCTGAACAGACCCTCACGATTGACCAAATCAAATGCCTTTGTGAGGTCGATGAAGGCAATAAACAGTGGTTGATTATGTTCACGGTATTTTTCTTGCATTTGTCGCAATGAGAATATCATATCAATGGTAGACCGGCTCTGTCGAAAGCCACACTGTGATTCGGGGTAGACTTGATCTCCTAGGACTTGAAGTCTGCACAGAACAATTCTGGAAAATACTTTTCCAACAATACACAGAAGTGAGATACCCCTATAGTTGTTGCAGTCGCTCCGATCACCCTTGTTCTTGTACAGTGCTATGATGCTTGAATCTTTGAAATCCTGTGGGACTTGTCCTTCTCGCCAGCTTAGCTATATTAGCTGGTGGATCTGTAGAGTGAGTGTGTCTTGCCCACTCCTGACAACCTCTATATTTAATCCCTTCCTTACCTGGAGCTTTGCCAGATGCAAGTTCATTTATAGCACACTTAACTTCTGTTATGTTGGGAAGTGTGTCCATGTGGTAACGAGTTGGTAGGGCCTCTATGGCGTTGACGGCATCATCCGCTAGTTTGGTCTCACTTGAGTAAAGCTCCAAATAGTGCTCTACCCATCTGTCCATCTGCTGTTTCTTATCAGTGATGATTTCTCCACTCAAGGTTTTCAATGGTGCACTTCTTTTGATCATTGGATCACAGGCTGTCTTTATCCCTTCATATATGCTTCTAATGTTTCCCTCATCACTTGCGATTTGAATGGACTCACATAACTTGATCCAATAGTCATTTGCACACTGCCTGGCAGCCGTTTGCACATCCTTCCTAGCTTGCCTAAGCTCACTCAGAGTGTTACGCGTTGGTCTTTCCTTGTTTCTTAAGAGAGCTATCTTCTTCTTATCAATCAAGGGCTGCAGAGTCTCGCTGTTTGCCACAAACCAGTCCTGCCTCTTATGATCCACAGTGCCGTAAACCCCTACATCAGTATTTTAAAGAGTTTCCTAATTTTCACTTACTCTACAATTTTCTGGTGTATCAGTGAAAGTTTCTTCAAGCTGCTGTTGAAACTGAAAGCACTTTTCAGGATCGTGATTGTTAATAATATTAATCATGGGGCTAGATGTGTGTTTAGCTGTGTAGATTCTATTTGGTCTCAGTCTAACCCTTGCAACAACCAAAGAATGATCCGTATCACAGTCAGCACTGTGGTAACTTCGAGTCAATGATGTATGGTTCATATGTTGTCTCCGTGTGATGATGAAGTCCACCTGGTACCAATGACCGGATCTTGGATGTTTCCATGTGACCTTATGCAGCTCTTTTGTTTAAAAACAGGAGTTTGTAATACATAGGTCATTTCTGGTGCAATGCTCCAGCAGCCTTTGCCCATTATCATTCATGCGACCGATGTTGTATTTTCCAAGGCACACTGGCCATGAACTCGAGTCCTTGCCCACACGAGCATTGAAATCACCGAGCATATAAATGTAGTCGGATTTTGGAGCTGCCTTGACCACGGAGTCTAACTCCTCATAAAACGAATCCTTCACATCATCACAGGAATCGAGTGTCGGTGCAAAAGCAGTATTAATTGTGGCAAAACCACAAGAGGTTGCCAAGCGCAGGGATAATAGTCTTTCATTACCTCCTGCTGGAAGTAGCGAATTCTTTACTGCAAGCCCACACCATGATGCTATCATTATCATTACCTATATACGATAGATATACCTATCATTAGTCATCTATATCTATAAAACAAAGTGTATGTATGTAAATATATATGTAAAGATATATATGTATGTCCTTTATTTGTTCGCGAACGGCCCATCCGATTGAGATGAAATTTTCTACACGCCTTCCTTTCATTCCAGAGCTGTCAACTGTCATAGTTGTTTTTTCTTCTTTCTCCTCCTCCCTCCTCCCCCTCCCAAAATACGTACGTAAATATATGATGATGATGATGAAAGAATCCCCGAACCAAAACGCTAGGGAAAGGGAAGAAAATGACGTGACTACACAGAATCGTCACACGGCAATCATCATCATCAAGTGCCGTGCCGGCTGGCGTAGGCGTTCATGGCTCTCCGTAGATCTCAGTCTTTGGTTTTTTGTATCAAATCTGCTGCTGATATTCCTCCATGCCACGGCAATATCAATAACAATTCATCTTTTTATGTGTAAGGAAGTTATCTACAGTCGTGTAGAAGGGAAGAACTAGACGAGTATGAATTCGGAATGGCGAACTCTCTCCTCCTCTCTTCTCCTCCCTCCACCCTTCTCCTCTCCATCCTCCCTCTCATCCCTCTCCCTCCTCCCTCCTCCTTCTCCCTCTTCCTTCTCCCTCTTCCTCTCCCCTCCTCCTCCATCCTCCTCCCTCCTACTCAATCCGCCTCCTCCCCCCTCCTCCCTCATCTTCCCTCCTCCTCCCTCTCCCTCCTCATCCCTCCTCCTGCTGCCTCCCTCCTCCTCCTCCTGCCTCCTTCTCCCTCATCATCCTCCCTCCTCCTTCTCCCTTCTTCTCCCTCTTCCTCCTCCTACCTCCTCCCTCCTCCTCCCTCTACCTCCTCCTCCACCCTCCTCCTCCCTTCTCCTCCTCTTCCTCCTCCCTTTCCTTCCTCCTCCACCTCCCTCTACCTCCTCCTCCCCCTACCTCTTTCCTCCTCCCTCCTCCTCTTCCACCTCCCTTTCCTTCCTCCCCTCCTCATTCTCCCTCCTTCCTCTCCCTCCTCCCTCCTCCTTCTCCTCCTCCCTCCTTCTCCCTTCTTCTCCTCCTCTCCCCTCCTCCTCCCCTCTTCCTCTTCCCCTCCTCCCTCTCCCTCCTCCATCCTCCTCCTCCCTCTTCCTCCTCCTCCCTCTTCCTCCTCCTCCCTCCTCCTCCCTCTTCCTCCCTCTCCCTCCTCCATCCTCCTCCCTCTTCCTCCTCCTTCTTCCTCCTCCTTCCTTCTCCTCCCTCCTCTTCCCTCTTCCTCCTCCTCCTACCTCCTCCCTCCTCCTCCCTCCTCCTCCTCTCTCCTCCTCCCTCCTCCCTTTTCCTCCCTCTATCTCCTCCCTCCTCCTCTCCACTCTTCCACCTACCCTCTTCCTCTTCCCCTCCCCCTCCTCCCTATCCCTCCTCCTCTGTTCACATTCCTCCTCCTCCCTCTTCCTCCTCATCCCTCCTTCTCCCTCCTCCTCCTTCTTCCTCCCTCCTCCTCCCCCTCCTCCTCCCTCTCCTCCTCCTCACTCCTCCTCCTCCCTCCTCCTCCTCCCTCTACCTCCTCCCTCCTCCTCCCTTCACATTCCTCCTCCTCCCTCTTCCCCCTCCTCCTCATTCCTCCTCCTCATCCCTCCTCCTCCCTTCTCCTCCTCCTCCTCCCTCTACCTCCTCCTCCCTTCACATTCCTACTCCTCCCTCTTCCTCCTCCTCCCTCTTCCTCCTCATCCCTCCTTCTCCCTCCTCATCCTTCTTCCTCCCTCCTCCTCCTCCCTCCTCCCCTCCTCCTTCCTCCTCCTCCTCCCTCTCCTCCTCCTCCTCCCTCCTCCCTCTACCTCCTCCCTCCTCCTCCCTTCACATTCCTCCTCCTCCCTCTTCCTCCTCCTCCCTCCTCCTCCTCCTCTCCTCCTCCTCCATCCTCCTCCTCCCTCCTCCTCATCACTCCTCCTCCCTCCTCCTCCTTCTTCCTCCCTCCTCCTCACTCCTCCCCCTCCTCCTTCCTCCTCCTCCCTCCTCCTCCTCCCTCCTCCTCCCTCTACCTCCTCCTCCTCCCTCCTCCTCCCTCTACCTCCTCCCCCTCCTCCCTTCACATTCCTCCTCCCTCTTCCTCCTCCTCCCTCCTCCTCCTCTCTCCGCCTCCCTCCTCCTCCTCCTCCCTCTACCTCCTCCCTCCTCCTCCCTTCACATTCCTCCTCCTCCCTCCTCCTCCCCTCCTCCTCTTCCCTCCTCCTTCTCCTCCTTCTCCCTCCTCCTTCTCCCTCTTCCTCCTCCCTCTTCCTTCTCCCTCCGCCTCCTCCCTCCTCCTACTCTCTCCTCCTCCTCCCTCCTCCTCCCTCTCCCTCCTCCTCCCTCTCCTCCTCCTGCTCCCTTCTCCTCCTGCGTTCTCCTCCTCCCTCCTCCTCCCTCTTCCTCCTCCCTCCTCCTCGCCTCCTCCTCCACCCTACTCCTCCCTCCTCCTCCTAATCCCTCCTCCTCCCTCCTATTCCTCCCTACTCCTCCTGTCTCCTCCCTCCTCCTCCCTCCTCTTCCCTCCTCCACCTCCCTCTTCCTCCTCCCTCCTACATTTACCCAAGACAGTCAGATAGTCAGACAGATAGTCGGGAACGGGATCTTATATGACTACTTATATAATTTAAATGAGATGCTCTCCACCATGGGCTGGGCCGGGTCAGACAGACAGACAGATAGATAGATAGATAGACAGACAGACAGACAGACAGACAGACAGACAGACAGACAGACAGACAGACAGACAGTCGGGAACGGGAACTTATATGACTACTTATATGAATTAAATGAGATGCTCCCCACCAGGAGTTGGGCGATGCCGGGCCGGGTCAGACAGACAGACAGATAGATAGTCGGAACGGGAACTTATATGACTACTTATATGAATTAAATGAGATGCTCCCCACCAGAGTCTGGGCGAAGCCGGGCCGGGTCAGCTAGTTACCTATATACGGTAGATCTACCCAGCATGTGAAGACGGGATTCGGCAGACTGCGTGGAATAAATCATTCCTGATTCAACGGGCAAGACGGCGTTTACCTGCAAAGCGTTGTGGAACGTAATGAGCACGGCAAGGCACGTAGAGCACCCTGGTCATCCACTGCACCTGTATTCGTCTCCAGTCGTCTTGATTTATCTTGCCACTGGACTCAGATGGACTCAGGCGAGAGAGTGAGGTCGACGAGTTGCGCAACTCTTCCTCACTTTAATCCAATTCATCGCGCAAGTCATTCTTCATCCAACGTCATATATCACCTTCAAGCCCTGTGGCGATGGGCGAGCGGCGAAGCGGCAGGCGTGAGTAAGCTGGCAGCCGTAGTCGCAGACCTGCACACAGGCGGCTGATGCCATATGGTCGTCTTCTACTGACTGAAAAGCCCTCTATAGGAACACACTGCTCACCTCCATAGCATGAGGAAGGGGCTAGAAAAGGTGCCCTAAACATTGTCTGCTCCATCACTACCTAACCAGCTAGCCGCGGTTGGTGGGTACCCTAACTGCGGTCGACATACAAAGAAAGATAAAACAAGCAAAGCTAAAAGAGTAAACCGTATTCCCTTAACAATTCGAACTTGGAATGTTCGCACCCTACTTGACAGAGACGGCGCTTCGGGTCCAGAGAGACGAACAGCACTGATTGGGAGAGAGCTGGGTAGGTACAACATCGACATTGCAGCCTTGAGCGAGACAGGACTTGCAGATGAAGGCCAAATCTGTGAAATAGGTGCCGGCTACACATTTTTATGGAGTGTAAGGAAAAGCGAGGAAAGACGCCAATCCGGGGTGGGATGTGCCATTAAGTCGGCCCTGGTCGGCAAATTAGCTGGATTTCCAAAGGCTATAAACGACAGGCTCATGACCATTAAGTTGCCCCTGCTGAATGGAAGGAAACATGCAACCATTGTGTCTACGCATGACCAACGAAGATGATGTCAAGAACAAATTCTATGAGGACCTGCACAATGTATTAACGTCTGTTCCCAAAGGAGACAAACTTATACTCCTTGGGGATTTCAATGCCAGAGTAGACACGGACACTACCTCTTGAGAGTGACATTATTGGAAAGCACGGAGTCGGAAACTGTAACGGCAATGAACTCCTCCTCCTTCAGACATGTGCCGAACATGTTCTCCTGATTACCAACACAATTTTCCGTCTCCCCATGAGAAATAGGACATCGTGGGTGAACCCTCACTCAAAACACTGGCACCTCATTGACTATGTCATCGTCAGGAGGAGTGACAGACAATACGTTCGGGTGACAAAATCCATGTGTGGTGCCGAACGTTGGACAGACATTCGTCTCATTATCTCGAAAATAAACATGCACATCATACCACCACGGCGTCCTCAAGGGGTGAAAATGCAAAATAAAAAAAACTAAATGTCACCCACCTAAACAGCAAGAAAATGCAGCTGTTGTTTGAAAATATGCTGGAAGACCGCCTCAAGCCCAATGCTGCAGCTAAACATGATGCAGAAACAGAGTGGAGAGCCCTAAAGAAAATAATTTATAACACTGCTATGGAAATCCTGGGTCCAACCCCACGAAGGCATAAAGACTGGTTTGATGAAAATTCCGAAGACATCAACCAATTGCTGGCCGAGAAACATCTTCTCCTCAAAGCACATTTGAATGACCCGAAGTCAACATAAAAAAGATGCTTTCAAGAACATTCAGAGAGTAGTGCAGCAGAAATTTCGGCACATGCGGGACTCCTGGCTGAGCAGCAAAGCTGATGAAATTCAAGGCTTTGCTGACAGACATGATATGAAAAACTTCTACGACTCACTGAAAGCGGTCTATGGTCCTACATCACCAGGCATAGTTCCCATCCTCAGTGCAGATGGGGGAACATTGGTGGGAAAGAAATTTCGGCACATGCGAGACTCCTGGCTGAGCAGAAAAGCTGATGAAATTCAAGGCTTTGCTGACAGACATGATATGAAAAACTTCTACGACTCACTGAAAGCGGTCTATGGTCCTACATCACCAGGCATAGTTCCCATCCTCAGTGCAGATGGGGGAAAATTGGTGGGAAAGAAATTTCGGCACATGCGAGACTCCTGGCTGAGCAGAAAAGCTGATGAAATTCAAGGCTTTGCTGACAGACATGATATGAAAAACTTCTACGACTCACTGAAAGCGGTCTATGGTCCTACATCACCAGGCATAGTTCCCATCCTCAGTGCAGATGGGGGAACATTGGTCACCGATAAGAATGAAATCCTTCAACGCTGGGCGGAGCATTTCAGCAACATCTTAAATGTAACTTCCTTCTTCGATGATGAAACCATCAACTGCTTTCCTCAAGTTCCCACCAATGATAACTTGATGACCTGTCAACCATAGTGGAAGTAAGCAAAGCCATCCAGCAACTCTCCAGCGACAAGGCACCTGGTCCTGATTCCATCCCAGTAGAGATATACAACAACAACAACAACAACAACAACAACAAAACTTTATTTCCTACAAGGTAGGTGAGCCGGTTCTAACAGAGCAGCTTCACCAAGTCTTTACAAACATATGCGTGAACGAGACCATACCACAAGATTTTAAGGACGCTCCAATAGTCCACCTTTACAAACGTAAAGGAAACCGCCAATCCTGTGACAACGACCGAGGTATCTCCTTGCTTTCAATTGCAGGGCAGATACTTGCCAAAATTCTTCCCAATCGCCTCACGGCCCATTTCGATCACAGTCTTCTTCCTGAGAGTCAATGTGGCTTCAGAAAAGAACGAGGAACTGTTGACATGATTTTCTATGCAAGGCAGCTGCAAGAGAAATATCAGGAACAAAAATGCGAAATGTTCTCCACTTTCATTGACCTTACCAAGGCTTTTGATACAGTCAGCAGAGAAGGACTGTGGAAGATTATGGCAAAATATGGCTGTCCACGAAAGTTTGTCCAAATAGTGCGGATATTTCATGATGGAATGCAGGCAAGAGTACAAGAAAATGGTGAACTGTATAAGTCCTTTTCTGTCACCAATGGAGTGAAGCAAGGATTCCTGGCACCATCACTGTTCAGCCTCATGTTTTCAGCTATGTTGACGAATGCCTTCGAGAACAACGACACTGGAATAGACATCAACTACCGCATGGATGGAAAGTTATTCAATCTCAGAAGACTGAAAGCTAAAACCAAAATTAACAGCGACACCGTCAGAGAGTTCCTGTCTGCTGATGATTATCTGCTCTATACGCCAATTCAGAGGCGGACATGCAACATAATGTTTCAGCTTTCTCACATGCCTGTGCCAACTTTGGGCTGAATATAAACTTGGAGAAGACTGTAGTTATGTACCAGCCAGCTCCAGGGAATAATCACACTGTGCCGAATATCAAAATGCATGGTCATAGACTAAGTGTTGTGGACAAATTCACCTATCTTGGCAACACTGTGTCACAAGCTGCCACAACTGATGCAGCAGTGAATGCAAGAATCTCCAAGGCCAGTGCGGCCTTTGGCAGACTGCACAAGAATGTATGGGACAGAATTGGAATAAGCCTGCAAGCAAAGCTAAAAGTTTACAAAGCAGTTGAATCATCAACACTGCTATATGCTTGTGAAACCTGGATTGTTTATCAGCGACACGCAAGGAAATTAAATCACTTCCACACAGTCTGCCTTAGTAAGATACTGAAGATTAAATGGCAAGACAAGATCCCAGACACTGAAGTCCTAGAAACAGCGTCCATGCCCAGTATCCACACTCTACAAATGAGGAATCAGATTCGCTGGGCTGGTCACTTGACTTGCATGCCAGAACACAGGCTCCCTAAACGAATTGTTTACGGCGAGTTGCGTTGTGGTAAACGCTCCCAAGGCGGCCAGAGGAAACGCTTTAAAGACGCTCTGAAAATCTCACTGAATGCTTTTGGAATTCATCATGACACCTGGGAGACTGCAGCCAGAGACCGTAATTCGTGGCGTGCATCATTACGCAAGGGTGCAGTCACGTGTGAGGCAACCAGGACTTCAAGAGCTGTGCAGAAAAGGCAGGACCGAAATCCTCCTCCAGAAACGTCAAGCATTCTTTGTCCACATTATCAAAGAACATTTCGAGCCAAAATAGGCCTTATCAGCCATCTTAGAACCCACGGCTCAATACTTTCTATCCCACTGGATGAAATGAATGGTCATCATCATTCTTGATGGACAAACAACTCGATAGTTAATGAATAATTATTACTGTAACCGAAAGATGATGTATAACTGGAGTTTATATATTACTATTTTAGGTTATAACATATTTCTATTTCAGGATGTAAATGTTTTTCTTTTCGATTAATTGTATTATATGTATTGAAGTAATAGTGTATGCACAGTTGGACAGGAACCCAACACTTCTGGCCTGAGACCATAGATCAACAGTACAGGTGGTAAGCAAATGTTTTGATATTCTAAGACTGGTGGATTTCCATCACGAGTTGCGATAAAGGGATGCGAGGCTGAAACATTATGGCATTGGCATCACAGGTTATGTGAAAGTGGTGGGAGACTTTAACAGTGTTTAACGAAGTTGTATCACAGAAAGTGTGAAAGTTATATAAGGTTCTGGCACTATTTAAGGTACATCACACAAAGTGGGAATTGGATTGCCATTGTAGTGATATCGATTTGCATCACAGAAAGTGAGAAAATAATGCTATATTGTGATAAATTGGTTCGTATCACAGTCAGGGAGAAAATGATGCGGTATTGTGTATAATAATAATGTTAGTTAGTTAGTTAGTTAGTCGACAGATCATCCTCGTTGCACATCGGACCATTCAGTCCATAAGTGCTCGGATCCCCTCCTCAGCAAATCCCGCAGCGTGTAGCGGCTAACGACGCCAGTTCTGTGTTGGTTTATCAATCTTCTTTGGCTTCCTGCGTAGTGTTCTTGTTTGGCTACCCCTCTTTTAATTTGCTGCTCTCGCAGTCTGGCCATTGTTGTAGATTCACAGTCATCACTTGGTTCTTGCAAAAGTCTCACATCACGTAGAGCATTCAGAATGTCAGCCTGGTCCATGGCGCGCCCGCCCTCAACAGTAGCCTCACCTGCGAGCTTGTCAGCCCGCTCATTTCCTTGTACTCCCGCATGCCCTGGCACGAAGATGAAACTAATCTTTGCCAGCCGAGACCGCTTCAGAGGCAGCAACCATTCTCTTCGGATCGACCCCTCCTCTATCCTCTTGATCATGTTCATTGAGTCGCTAAGGAAACAAGCCCTAGTGAATGTCTGTGTCTCGAGCCATGTTATTGCTTTACTTACTGCCATGACTTCCATGGTCAGGCTACTTGTGGTTTCAGTGAAAGCACCAGAGTCCTCCTTCACAATTCTCCCTCCGGCCCGAGCTGTAAAGGCCCATGAGCTTCTCACATGTCGGACGACCGACCCATCTGTGTAGATGACCGCGTCACTGTCTAGCGAATTCTCGAAAATCAACGCTTGTACTTCAGCCTCAACAGCAGCCGGATTTTCTTGTCTGCATTTTCTATCTAGTTGGATGCAAACTGAAAAGGATGTGCAGAAGTCTGTTGGCACTTGCACCCACTCCTCGCCAGGTTCTAAGTCCTCAAGTGAACACACCTGTTGAAGAATGTCCTCGGCTTGACCCATCCACGACCGTCCTCTTTTTAACCTGCTGCCCTTCACCTTCCTAATTTCACTATGCAGTGGATGATGTGTGTTTGCGTTAATTCTGAGGTAGGCACGTGCCCTGCAAACTTGCATTCTCTCTTCAATGGTTGGAAGATCAAGAAGGTAGCGCATCGCCCTGCATGCTGTATCTCTTGTACATCCAAGAATAATGCGCATAGCTTCATTCTGTATCCTTTCCATCCTTTCTATCTGCTTATGGCTGACAGTCAGGATTGCCATTGCATACTCCAAAACAGACATGACCAGCCCCTCGTACAGAAGACATAGATGGCGCTGCTCACAGTTTGCTGCCGCCATCACCCGCATCGCTGCCAAACCCCGCTTGGCCTTTGTTATCACCTGGTCTATGTGCACATTATAAGCAAGGCTTCGATCAAACCGTATCCCCAGGTAATTCATTGCCTGCGTTCTTTCCACCGTCTCTGAACACAGCATTACAGTTGGTGTTGGATTGTTGACAATATGATTATTCAACGAGAACCAAGTCACTGTTGCCTTTGTTGGGTTGACCATTGCCCCAGCTTCATTACACCAAGTACTTATGCGATTGAGTTCGGTTTGTAGTTCCACAGCAACCTCCTCTCTGTCCTTATCCTGACGATACACTAAAACATCATCGGCATATGACAATGTCCTGCCAGGTCCAGTGATCTGCTCACTGGTGATTCTCACTGTGTAGGCGTTGAACAGTACCGGAGATAATGGTGATCCTTGTGGTAGGCCAGGATATATTGTTGTTGGTTCCGAAGTCCAACTACCACATCTAAAAACTACTTTCCGTTGGAAGAGAGCTGCAGCGATCCAACTAAGGAGGAATGGACTTACGTTTAGTTCAAGAAGCTGAAACATTAAAAAATCCAGTGGTACTCTGTTGTATGCGTCCTCAAGATCAATCGCTGCAGCAACGGTTTCAGTGCCTGAGTGGAAACCTTCATAGACATCGTGGGCAAAGACTGCTGCATTGGTAGTTTTGTAATTGATAATAATAATGTGATAATAATAATGCATTGATAATAATAATGTATTGTAATAAAGTGAGAATAGAATGTCATATTATGATAGAATTGGATGGAAGAAAGCGATGCCATATTGTGATGAGTGGTGAAGGGCATCACAGAAAGTAAGAAAGTGAGCGAGGTTAAAACACTATTGAATTTGCATCAGAGTAAGAGAGTGAGTGATATATCATTGTAATTCTATCCCAATTGCATCAGAAACAGTGATAGAGTGATTCAGTGGTGTAACAATACTCAAAAACAGATCATACAAAGATATATACAGTTAACAGAGAATAATACACCAAAATAGAAACATCATAGAAAAAATAGATACAATTAGAGTTCAGTACAGGTAATAAGCTAACCTATCGACATGAGTATAAAATATTACAGTACAAAAACGTGGTACAAAACATCTCTGATTCAACAAGATGTTTGATAATCCATTCAGGTACAAGTAAACCAGGAAATCCATTCATACATATCGTTGGAAACCATTACAGTCATTTCATACATATCGTTTTAAACCATTACATTCATGCCACTCATAACGTTGTAAACCAATACAGTCATTAAATTAAGAAATTAACATTCTAACTATTTCTAGTTATAATAACTAAAGAGTAAATAGGAAGACAGAAACCATTTAAACACAAATACTATAAAGAAAAAAAAGTTTACACAAAAACACAATATATCATTAAAATCAAAATTGCTATTAATAGTAGCATTTAAACCTGCTAAGCATATAATACAAAATGGAAAAAATATATTTAACTCGAACTAAAAGACACATACTAACACTTAAAATTCATTGCAATCAGTGGTACGAAAGGAAATAAAGATATATGGATATATGCATCATATCATTGTCCTCTAAAAGTACTGGAGAATTTTGGTCATAGACCATAACTTTAGGAACGGAAAATCCCAACTGCACCTCCCCGTGGTAGAGGATGGAAACACACCACGGTGTGGCTAACACAGCTCTGGTGACCGAGTATCCACCGGAATAGGTGGACAACTCTGCAGCTGAGCAGAGCAGGGCACTCACTTGTCCTTACAGTCGGAAATGGCTGTTAAAGGTAGAGGTAAAAGACCACCACGGCAAATCACATATCAGAGTTAGTGAACGACGTTAATGGCTGTCTTAGGACATCCTCGTCCGGTAGGGACAGTCATGAGCCACAGGTGACACCAGACCGTCATCCAGCTACTGATGCCAAAATCATAAATAAAATAAATAAATTTAGAGTAGGAACACGGAATGTTAGGACATTAAATGAGCTAGGAAAGTTTAACAATGTCCCAAGAGAAATTGATAGCATGAATATGAATATGCTAGGCGTTAGTGAGATGAGCTGGAAGGGATCGGGCAAAAGTATAGCTGACAACCACACAATAATTTATTCTGGAGGGGATACACATGAAAAAGGAGTAGGAATAATACTTGACGAAGAAACAGCCAAGTCACTTAATGGATACTGGTGTAATTCAGATAGAGTTATAATGGTCAACATCAAAGGCAAACCAATAGATGTAAATATTATACAAGTATATGCACCAACAACAAGCAGTAGTGATGAAGAAATACAACACTTTTACGACGAAATAGAAATGACGATGGCTCAAATTGGATCACAGGAAATAAAATTAATACTTGGAGATTTTAATGCAAAAGTAGGAAAGGGGAAAATGGAGAATGAAGTGGGGAATTATGGTTTAGGTACAAGAAATGAAAGAGGGGAAAAGCTAATAGAATGGGCAAATATCAATGATATGATAATTGGAAACACGTGGTTTAAACACCATAAAAGACGACTATACATATGGAAAAGCCCTGATCAGAAAATACGCAACCAAATTGACTACATACTAATTAATAAAAGATTTAGAAATGCTCTAATTAATGTAAAAACAATGCCTGGCGCTGACTGTAATAGTGATCATGTACCACTATGTGGACAAATAAAAGTAAGATTAAAGAGAGGGAAACAAATGGTTAGGAACATGAGACTTAATAAAGAGGTTCTGAAAGTAGATAAAGAAATTCAAGAACAATACATTGTGACTGTGAAAAATAGGTACAATGCAATAGCAAAAGTACAGAGTATAAATGAACAATGGGAAATGTTAAGGGACTCCATTCATCAAACTAGCAAAGAAATATTACCGGAGAGAAGTCAAATAGCTAAGAAAAAATGGATGAATGAAGAAATCTTAATGCTGATGGACAAAAGAAAACAGAGTAAAAATGATAAACAATAATAAGCTAAGATAAATAAAGAAATAAAAGATAAATGTTGGAAGGCAAAAGAAAGTTTGTTAAATGAGCAGTGCAAAAAAATTGAATTAAATGCCATTAAAGATACAAAAAATATGCACAGACAAATCAGTGAGCTCACGGGAAGAAAAATAAGAATAAATACAGGGTGTTTGAAATCAAAAACAGGAAAGATATTATTGGAGGAAGATGATATAATGAAGAGGTGGAATGAGTATATAAAAGAATTATATGATGGGGAAAGGGAAGAATTAACAGAAGAAAGTAACTTAGAAGGTCCACCTATTCTAAAAGAAGAAGTCGCTGACGCTATGAAATATATGAAGAAAGGAAAAACAGCTGGACCAGATGAAATCACAATAGAAGAATTAGAAGTATTGGGAGAATTTGGAGTAGATATATTAACCAAAATGTTAAATGATATTTACAGCAGTGGATATTTACCCAGTGATATGCTGAAATCTGTATTTATAGCTATACCAAAAAGACCAGGAGCAATTGAATGTGAAGATTTTCGTACAATTAACCTCATAAACCATATCACTAAGCTTCTGCTCAGAATCATAATGAGAAGAACCAGAAAGAAAATAAAAATGGAAATTAGTGAAGAACAGTATGGATTTGTGGAGGGAAAGGGCACAAACAATGCAATATATACATTACGGACACTAATAGAAAGGTCAATAGAGAAACAGAAAGACATATATTTATGCTTCATAGATTATACTAAGGCATTTGATAAAGTAAAACATGATGAAGCTGATTAAAATGTTGGAAGATATCAACATTGATGGGAAAGATTTAAGAATAATAAAGAATATTTACTGGAACCAAGTAGCAGCAATTAAAATTGGAAATAAAGAGGGTAGTTACGAACACATAAAGCTAGGAGTACGACAGGGATGTGTCTTGTCACCAGATCTCTTCTCCCTATATAGCGAAGTAATAATGAGAGAGATCAAAGAGATGCCAGGAATACTAGTTGGAGGTTATAATATAAATAATATACGCTATGCAGATGACACAGTATTGGTGGCAGATAAATCAACAGACCTACAACAATTGTTGGACACTGTAGTAACAGAGAGTGCAAGGAAAGGACTCTCCTTGAATATCAAGAAAACAGTAACAATGGTGATATCAAAGAAAATGGTGACACCAAAATGTGACATAGAAATAGAAGGAAAAATTCTTAACCAAGTGGATAATTTTAGATACCTAGGGACATTTATAACATCAAATGGAAGATGTACAACAGAGATTAAGAGCAGAATAGGGCAGCAAAGGCCGCATTTCAGAAAATTAAGAGTATCTTGTGCAATAGGTCACTATCACTGAATGTAAGAAAGAGAGTGCTGAAATGCTATGTAGAACCAGTTTTGCTGTATGGCAGTGAATCTTGGAATGTAAATGAACAAATTAAGAAGAAATTAGAAGCAACAGAGATGTGGTTCCTGAGACGAATGTTGAGAATTCCTTGGACTGCCAGAGTAACTAACGACGACTGCCTGAAACAGGCTAATGAAACTAGAACACTGTATACAACAATAAGAAAGAGACAAACAGCTTTCTTTGGTCATGTAATGAGAAGAGAGGCATTGGAGAACATCGTGACAACTGGAAAGATCGAGGGGAAGAGAGGCAGAGGCAGACCAAGAGAAATGATGCTGGATGGATTGAGACGGTGGCACGGAGGAATATCAGCAGCAGAGTTGATCCAGAAAATCAAAGACCGAGATCTGTGGAGAGCCATGAACGCCTACGCCAGCTGGCAGGGCACTTGATAATGATGATGATGCATCATATACGATAATGTATAAATAAATTAATAGTAAAATGAAATGTATTAATCATGTCGTATTGTTAAATTAATTTTTCTTCAAATATAATTTATTTTTCAAAACGTAATATGATCGAGTATTCTAATTTACAATATATTACAAATAAATTTATGGCCAACAGTAAACATACATCATATGAAGTCATTGGAAAGTAGAGCACGGAATGGGTAAAGAAGGAAATAAAAAGTACATTTGACTGTAGGGGGAAAAGAATGATAGAAATAAAGAAAGAAAAAGTCATCAAATTTGACATAGCCCCATAAAGAATACAACAGAAGGAACAGTCAAATCAAATCAAATCAAATCAACTTTATTACGGTCACAAATTGGGCGCGCAGGCCCGTCTTACATTCGGCCCTTCCAATCACTCGTCTTTCGTTCATCAAGAGCATTATACATTTACATAGGAAGAAAAATAAACATTGTGAAATGAATGTTGTAAACATAAACAAGGCTAATTACCATGTTATGAGGCCCATCTCCCACCTATCCATACATCACCCCATCCACACACACACACCCCCACCTACCCATACACACGCACACCAAGGGACACATACATACTTCACCAACCGACCCATCCCCCTCCCGCACTTCCCCCACCCACACACACACTGCCCTCACCTGATCCCCTAACCAAAACACACTCGTCACCCACAAATATTCCCCCACCAACCCACACATCCCACGCCCATCCACATACACATCTTAACCCACACATCCTCTCCCCACCCACACCTCAAACCACCCATCCTCCAGCCACATCTCCATCGACCACATATTCCCCACCCACGCACACAATCCCCCACGAACCTATACATCGCACATCCACTCACACATCCCCAAACCATACACACACATCCCCACCAACTGACATGTCCCTACCCCCCCCCCCTCCCACACACACACATCTCCCTAACCACCCATACATCCCCAATCCACTCACACACACCCCACCACCCACACATACAACTTCCACCAACCCACACATGCCTTAACCCAATCCCCCACCACACAATCCCCCACCCGCACATCACATACACCCCCTACCACGCACTATTCCCAACCCACGCACCACACACACATATCCCTCACCAACACATCCCAACTTACACACCACACACATATCCCCCACCCAGATACCACACAATATTCCCACCCACAGTGAGAGAGTGCATAAGAAAGTGAATGAGTGAGAGTGATTGAGTGTGTGTGTCTGTTTACTTGTCTGTGTGTGCGAGTAAGAGAGTGAGTTAGTGTGGTTTAGAGAGTGAATGGGTGAGTGTGATTGAGAGAGAGAGAGAGAGAGAGAGAGAGAGAGAGAGAGAGAGAGAGAGAGAGAAAGAGAGTGAGTGTAAATGGGAGAGTGAGTGAGAGATTGAGTGAGAGTGAGTATGTGTCTGTGTAAGAGAGGGCGAGTGTGAGAGTGAGTGCGTATAAGCGAGAGAGAGAGAGGGGGGGGGGGGAGAGAGAATGAGACAATGAGAGAGTTAGTGTGTCAGTGTGTGTGAAAGAAAGAAAGAAAGAAAGAGAGAGAGAGAGAGAGGGAGGGAGGGAGGGAGGGAGGGAGAGGGAGAGAGATGAGCGCAAGCATGTCATTATGCCATATTTTCTTTATTTAGTACGCTCATAATTCATATTAGCATTTTACTGCCAATTGAATTTAACATGCACTGCTTATTTCATCATGTTTATGTCAATTCCAGGAATTATCTTATTGAACAGCACCAGTATTTTTTTTTTACGTTACACAATGTATAACATATTTTTATCACCATTTTCCATATTTTCCCATTTTCCCCCAATTTTGAACGTTCTTGTGAGGATGCTCACGATAGTCGACAGTGTGTGCGTGTGAAAAGTGTGGGAGTTTATTCATATTAGCTTTAGTGATTATGTGAGGCAGCGTGTATGTGTGTGGATGGATGGGTGTATATATGTGCGTCTATGTGTGTGTGTGTTTATATGTGTGGATGTATGTGTGTATGTCTATATGTGTGTATATGTGTATATGCCTGTGTACATGTGTGTATTTGTGTACTTGTGTGTGTGTATTACGTGTGTTTATGTGTGCGTACATGTGTGTTTATATGTATGTGCGTGTGTGTATGTGTATATGTGCGTGTGTGAGTGTATATGTTCGTGTATTATGCGTATATGTTTGTGTGTATGTGTACATGCGTGCAGTGTAAGCGAGGGAGTGTGGGTGTGTATGAGGTATGTGTGTGTGTCTGGGGATGTGTGTGTGTGGAGGATGTATGTGTGGAGGGGCTGTGTGTGGGTGGATAGGGTGATGTGTGTGTGGGTGAAGTATGTGTGGTTGGTTGGGGTGAGTGGGAGTGGGGGGATGTTTGGGTGATGGTTGGAAGTGTGGGGGTGCTGGTGGGTGGGGGTTGTGTGGGTGGGGAATTGTATGTGGGTGAGTGGGTGAGGGATGTGTAGGTCTATAGATGTGTGGGAGATGTATGTGGGTTGGGGATGGGTGTGGGGATATGTGGGTGGGGGATATTTCTGTGTGTGCTGGGGTGTGTGTGGGTGGAGTAATTGTGGGTGGGTAGAGGATGTATGTGTGGGTGGTGAGTGTGTTTGTAGGTGGGGATGTGTAGGTGGGTGGGGAGATGTGTGTGTTTGGGTGAGGGATGTGTGGGTGGGGATATGTATGGGGTATGCGTGTGGGGGATGTGTTTGAGGGTGGGTGGGGTAGGTTGATTGCTTGTGGAATGTGCAGTTGGGTAAAGGATGTATGTGAGGGTGGAGGTGTGTGTTTGGTTGGGTGGAAGGATGGGGTGTGTGTGAGTGGGTGGGTAGATGGAAGATGTATGTGTTGATGGGGGGATGTGTGGGTGTGAGTGGTTGAGGGATGAGTACTGAGTGGGTGGATACATCTGGGAGATGAGTGTATGGGTGGGGATATTTTTATGGGTAGAAGATGTGTGTGAGTGGGGATGTGTGTGGATCTTGAGGTGTGTGTGAGTGGTGGGGATGTGTGTGGGTGAGAGGTGTGTGTTGGTGGGTGGGGATGTGTGTGGGTGATGTGTATTGGTGGGGAGATGTGTGTGTATGGGTGGGGTGTGTGAGGGTGGGGGTGTGTGGTTAAGGTATGTGTGGTTAAGGGATGTGTGATTGAGGGATTGGTGATTGGGGGTGGGTGGGTGGAGGGTGTGTGGATGGGTGAGTATGTGTAGGTTAGGGGTGGGAGGGGGGGAATGGGGGTTGGGGGGGTAATTTTATTTGGGGGGTGGGGGGTGTGTGGGGGTGCAGTTTTTTTGGGGAGGATTTTTGTGGGGGGGGGGTTTTTGGGAAGGGGGGGGGGGGGGG
>JACEFZ010002648.1:0-257348 GCA_014155875.1 Cepaea nemoralis
GTTTGTACCCAGGACAGAACATTGTCTCTGTCACCCAGACATCACATCTGTCTCTGTCACCCAGACCTCACATCTGTCTCATTCACCCAGACATGACATCTGCCCGTGTCACCCAGACATCACATCGCCGCTGTCCCCAGACATCACATCTGTCTCTGTCACCCCAGACATACATCTGCCCTGTCACCCAGACAAGAAAACTCACATCTGCACGTGTCACCCAGACATCACATACGTCTCTGTCACCCAGACATCACATCTGGTCTCTGTCACCCAGACATCACACTGCCCGTGTCACCCAGACATCACATCTGCCTCGTGTCACCCAGACATCACATCTGTCTCTGTCATCAGACATCACATCTGCCCGTGTCACCCAGACATCACATCTGTCTCTGTCACCCAGACTCCCATCTGCCGTGTCACCCAGGACAACATGCTGTTGTCACCCAGACATCACCTCTGACCCGTGTCACCCAGACATCACATTGCCCGTGTCACTCGACATCACATCTGTCCCTGTCACCCAGACATCACATCTGCCGTGCACCCAGGACATCAATCTGCCCGTGTCACCCAGACATCACATCTGCCCGTGTCACCCAGACCATCACATCTGTCCCTCTGTCACCCAGACATCACATCTGTCTTGTCACCCAGACATCACATCTGTCTTGTCACCCAGCACATCACATCTGCCCGTGTCACTCAGAATCAATCTGTCCTCTGTCACCCTACAATCAACATCTGCCCGTGTCACCCAGACATCTCATCTGCCTCTGTCACCCAGACATCACATCTGTCTCTGTCACCCAGAATCACATCTGTCTCTGTCACCCAGACATTCCAAATCTGTCTCTGTCACCCAGACATCCATCTCCCGTGTCACCCAGACATCACATCTGTCTCTGTCACCCAGACGCACATCTGTCTCTGTCACCCAGACATCACTATCTGTCTCTGTCCCCCAGACATCTCCATCTGCCCGTGTCCCCCAGACATCACATCTGTCTCTGTCACCCAGAATTCACATCTGCCTCTGTCACCCAGACATCACATCTTCTCTGCCACCAGACATCACATCTGCCCGTGTCACCCAGACCTCACATCTGCTCTGTCACCTAGACCTACATCTTGTCTCGTGCACCCAGACATCACAGTCTGTCTCTGTCACCCACATACACATCTGCCTCTGTCACCCAGACATCACATCTGTCTCTGTAACCCAGACATCACATCTGTCTCTGTCACCCAGACATCATATCTGGTCTCTGTCACCCAGACATCACTATTTTGTTCTGTCACCCGACATCACATCTGTCTCTGTCACCACGACATCACATCTGTCTCTGTCACCCAGACAGCACATCTGTCTCTGTCACCAGACATCTCATCTGCCGTGTCCCCCAGACATCACATCTGTCTCTGTCACCCAGACATCACATCTGTCTCTGTCACCAGAGTCACATTCTGCCCGTGTCACCCAGACATCCACTGCCTCTGTCACCAAGACATCACATCTGTCTCTGTCACCCAGACATTCACATCTGTCTCTGTCACCCGACATCACATCTGTCTCGGTCACCCGACATCACATCTGTCTCTGTCCACCCAGACATCACCTCTGTCTCTGTCACCCAACATCACATCTGTCTCTGTCACCCCCAGATCACATCTGCCCGTGTCACCCAGACAATTCATCTCGCCCGTGTTCACTCCAGGACATCACATCTGTCTCTGTCACCCCAGACATCACATCTGTCTCTGTCACCCAGCCATCACATCTGTCTCTGTCACCCAGACCTTCACATCTGTCTCTGTCACCCAGGACATCACATCTGTTTCTGTCACCAGACATCACATCCTGCCGTGTCACCCAGCACATAACTCATCTGCCCGGTCACCCAGATAGCACATCTGTCTCTGGTCACCCAGGACATCACATCTGTCTCTGTCACCCAGACTCACCATCTGCCCGTGTCACCCAGACATCACATCTGCCTGTGTCACCCAGACCTCACATCTGCTCCGGTCACCCAGACATCACATCTGTCTCTGGCACCAGACATCACATCTGCGTTGTCACCAGACATCTCATCTGCCTGGTCACCCAGACATCACATCTGTCTCTGTCACCCAGACATCACATCTGTCTCTCTGTCACCCAGACATCACATCTGTCTCTGTCACCCAGACATCCATCTGCCCCTGTCACCCAGACATCACATCTGCCGTGTCACCCAGACATCACATCTGCCCGTGTCACCAGACATCACATGTCTCTGTCCCAGACATACATCGTCTCTGTCACCCAGACATCACATCTGCCCGTGTCACCCAGACCATCACATCTGCCCGTGTCACCCAGACATCCCATCTGTCTCTGTCCACCCAGACATCACATCTGTCTCTGTCACCCAGACATCACATCTGCCCTGTCACCCAGACCTCACATCTGTCTCTGTCACCCAGACATCACATCTGCCCGTGTCACCAGCATACATTGTCTCTATCACCCAGACCTCACATCTGCCCGTGTCCCCCGACAATCACATCTGTTCTGTCACCCAGACATCACATCTGTCTCTGTCACCCAGACCTCACCATCTGTCTCTGTCACCCAGACATCACATCTGTCTCTGTCAACCAGACATCACATCTGTCTCTGTCCCAGACATCACATCTGTCTCGTCACCCAGACATCACATCTGCCCGTGTCACCCAGACATCACATCTGTCTCTGTCATCCAGGATCACATCTGTTCTCTCGTCACCCAGACATCACATCTTGCCCGTGTCACCCAGACATCACATCTGTCTCTGTCACCCAGACATCACATCTGTCTCTGTCACCCAGACATCACATCTGTCTCTGTCACCAGACATCACATCTGTCTCTGTCACCCAGTATCACATCTGCCCGTGGTCACCCCGACATCACATCTGTCTTGTCACCCAGACATCACATCTGTCTCTCGTCACCCCAGACATCACATCTGTCTCTGTCACCCAGACATCACATCTGTCTCTGTCACACCCAGACATCACATTCTGCCCGTGCCTCTCCCCACAGATCACACATCGTCTCTGTCACCACCCTAGACATCACATCTGTCTCTGTCACGCAGACCTCACATCTGCCCGTGTCACCCAGACACATCATCTGTCTCTATTCACACTGACATCACATCTGTCTCTGTCACCCAGACATCACATCTGCACCGTGTCACCCAGACATCACATCTGTCTCTGTCCCCCCGACATCACTGGCCCTCTCGTCACACCAGATCCATCACATCTACTCTGCCCTACAACCAGACATCACATCTGTCTCTGTCACCCCCAGACACCTCACATCTGCCCGTGTACCCAGACATCACATCTGTCTTGTCACCCAGACATCACATCTGTCTCTGTCACCCAGACATCACATCTGTCTCTGTCCCCAGACATCACATCCTGTCTCTGTCACCCAGACATCACATCTGCCCCGTGTCACCCAGACATCACATCTGTCTCTGTCACCCCGACATTCACATCTGCCGTGTCACCCAGACATCACATATGTCTCTGTCTCCCAGACATCACATCTTCCCGTGTCACCCCGACATCTCATCTGCCTCTGTCACCCAGACATCACATCTGTCTCTGTCACCTAGACATCAAATCTGTCTCTGTCACCCGACATCACATCTGTCTCTGTCACCAGACATCACATCTGTCTCTGTCACCCAGACAGTCACATCTGTCTCTGTCACCCAAACATCACATCTGCCCGTGTCACCCAGACATCACATCTGTTGTGCTCTGTCACCCAGACATCACATCTGTCTCTGTCACCCGACATCACATCTGTCTCTGTCACCCAGACATCACATCTGTCTCTGGTCACCCAGACATCACATCTGTCTCTGTCACCCAGAATCAACATCTGCCCGTGTCCCAGACATCACATATGTCTCTGTCTCCATCACACATCATCTGCCCGTGGTCACCCAGACATCTCATCTGCCTCTGTCACACACCAGACATCAAATCTGTCTCTTGTCACACCAGACATCACATCTGTCTCTGTCCCCAGACATCACATTCTGTCTGTCACCCAGACATCACATCTGTCTCTGTCACCCAGACATCACATCTGTCTCTGCCCAGCAGACATCACATCTGTCTCTGTCACCCAGACATCACATCTGCCCGTGTCACCCAGACATCACATCTGTCTCTGTCACCCAGAGCATCACATCTGTCTCTGTCACCCCAGACATCACATCTGTTCTGTCACCCAGACATCACATCTGTCTCCGTCACCCCAGACATCACATCTGTCTCTGTCACCAGACATCACATATCCCCGTCACACGTCTGTCCCCAGACATCACATCTGTCTCTGTTCACCCAGAACATCACATCTGCCCGTGTCACCCACCCCGAGCATCCCATCTGTATCTGTCTCTGTCACCCAGACATCACATCTGTCTCTGTCACCCAGACATCACATCTGTCTCTGCTAACCCAGACATCACATCTGTCTCTGTCACCCAGACATCACATCTGCCCGTGTCACACCAGACATCACATCTGCCGTGTGTCACCCAGACATCTCATCTGCCTCTGTCACCCAGACATCACATCTGTCTCTGTCACCCAGACATCACATCTGTCTCTGTCACCCAGACATCACATCTGTCTCTGTCACCCAGACATCACATCTGTCTCTGTCACCCAGACTCACATCTGCCTCTGTCACCCAGACATCCACATCTGTCTCTGTCACCAGACATCACATCTGTCTCTGTCACCCAGACATGACATCTGTCTCTGTCACCAGACACACATAGTCTCTGTCACCAGGACATCACATCTGTCTCTGTCACCCAGACATCACATCTGTCTCTGTCACCCAGACATCACATCTGTCTCTGTCACCCAGACATCCCATCTGCCTCTGTCACCCAGACATCACATCTGCTCTGTCACCCAGACATCACATCTGTCTCTGTCACCCAGACATCACATATGTCTCTGTCACCCAGACATCACATCTGTCTCTGTCACCCAGACATCACATCTGTCTCTGTCACCCGACATCACATCTGTCTCTGTCACCCAGACATCACATCTGCCCGTGTCACCAGACATCACTCTGCCCGTGTCACCCAGACATACATCTGTCTCTGTCACCCAGACTTTCACATCTGTCGTCTGTCACCAGACATCACATCTGTCTCTGTCACCAGACATCACATCTGCCCGTGTCACCCAGACATCACATCTGTCTCTGTCACCCAGACCATCACATCTGTCTCTGTCACCCAGACATCACATCTGTCTCTGTCACCCAGACATCACATCTGTCTCTGTCCCCAGACATCACATCTGTCTCTGTCACCCAGACATCACATCTGTCTCTGTCCCAGACATCACATCTGTCTGTCACCCAGACATCACATCTGCCGTGTCACCCAGACATCACATCTGTCTCTGTCACCCAGACATCACATCTGTCTCTGTCACTCCCCCACAAATCTCACATCTGTCGCCACCGTGTCACCCCATCACATCTGTCTCTGTCACCCAGACATCACATCTGCCCGTGTCACCCGACATCACATCTGCCCGTGTCACCCAGACATCTCATCTGCCTCTGTCACCCAGACATCACATCTGTCTCTGTCACCCAGACATCACATCTGTCTCTGTCACCCAGACATCACATCTGTCTCTGTCACCCAGACATCACATCTGTCTCTGTCACCCAGACATCACATCTGCCTCTGTCACCCAGACATCACATCTGTCTCTGTCACCCAGACATCACATCTGTCTCTGTCACCCAGACATGACATCTGTCTCTGTCACCCAGACATCACATCTGTCTCTGTCACCCAGACATCACATCTGTCTCTGTCACCCAGACATCACATCTGTCTCTGCACCAGACATCACATCTGTCTCTGTCACCAGACATCACATCTGCCTGGTCACCCAGACATCACATCTGCCTCTGTCACCCAGACATCACATCTGTCTCTGTCACCCAGACATCACATCTGTCTCTGTCACCAGACATCACATCTGTCTCTGTCACCCAGACATCACATCTGTCTCTGTCACCAGACATCACATCTGTCTCTGTCACCCAGGACATCACATCTGCCCGTGTCACCCAGACATCACATTGCCCGTGTCACCCAGACATCACATCTGCCCGTGTCACCCAGACATCACATATGTCTCTGTCTCCCAGACATCACATCTGCCGTGTCACCCAGACATCTCATCTGCCTCTGTCACCCAGACATCACATCTGTCTCTGTCACCCAGACATCACATCTGTCTCTGTCACCCAGACATCACATCTGTCTCTGTCATCCAGACATCACATCTGCCCGTCACCCAGACATCACATCTGTCTCTGTCACCCAGACATCACACTGCCCTGTGCCCGTGTGTACCCAGACATCACATCTGTCTCTGTCACCCAGACATCACATCTGTCTCTGTCACCCAGACATCACATCGTCTCTGTCACCCAGACATCACATCTGTCTCTGTCACCCAGACATCACATCTGTCTCTGTCACCCAGACATCACATCTGTCTCTGTCACCAGACATCACATCTGTCTCTGTCACCCAGACATCACATCTGCCCGTGTCACCCAGACATCACATCTGTCTCTGTCACCCAGACATCACATCTGCCCCGTGTCACCCAGACATCACATCTGTCTCTGTCACCCAGACATCACATCTGTCTCTGTCACCCAGACATCACATCTGCCCGTGTCACCCAGACATCACATCTGTCTCTGTCACCCAGACATCACATCTGTCTCTGTCACCCAGACATCACATCTGCCCGTGTCACCCAGACATCACATCTGCCCGTGTCACCCAGACATCACATCTGCCCGTGTCACCCAGACATCACATCTTCCCGTGTCACCCAGACATCACATCTGCCTTGTCACCCAGACATCACATATGTCTCTGTCTCCCAGACATCACATCTGCCCGTGTCACCCAGACATCTCATCTGCCTCTGTCACCCAGACATCACATCTGTCTCTGTCACCAGACATCACATCTGTCTCTGTCACCCAGACATCACATCTGTCTCTGTCACCCAGATCACATCTGTCTCTGTCACCCAGACATCACATCTGTCTCTGTCACCCAGACATCACATCTGTCTCTGTCTCCCAGACATCACATCTGCCCGTGTCACCCAGACATCACATCTGCCCGTGTCACCCAGACATCACATCTGTCTCTGTCTCCCAGACATCACATCTGTCTCTGTCACCCAGACATCACATCTGTCTCTGTCACCCAGACATCACATCTGTCTCTGTCACCCAGACATCACATCTGTCTCTGTCTCCCAGACATCACATCTGTCTCTGTCACCCAGACATCACATCTGTCTCTGTCACCCAGACAACACATCTGTCTCTGTCACCCAGACATCACATCTGTCTCTGTCACCCAGACATCACATCTGTCTCTGTCTCCCAGACATCACATCTGCCCGTGTCACCCAGTCATCACATCTGCCCGTGTCACCCAGACATCACATCTGTCTCTGTCTCCCAGACATCACATCTGCCCGTGTCACCCAGACATCACATCTGCCCGTGTCACCCAGACATCACATCTGCCCGTGTCACCCAGACATCACATCTGTCTCTGTCACCCAGACATCACATCTGTCTCTGTCACCCAGACATCACATCTGTCTCTGTCACCCAGACATCACATCTGCCCGTGTCACCCAGACATCACATCTGCCCGTGTCACCCAGACATCACATCTGTCTCTGTCACCCAGACATCACATCTGTCTCTGTCACCCAGACATCACATCTGTCTCTGTCTCCCAGACATCACATCTGTCTCTGTCACCTTGACATCACATCTGTCTCTGTCACCCAGACATCACATCTGTCTCTGTCACCCAGACATCACATCTGTCTCTGTCACCCAGACATCACATCTGTCTCTGTCACCCAGACATCACATCTGTCTCTGTCACCCAGACATCACATCTGTCTCTGTCACCCAGACATCACATCTGCCCGTGTCACCCAGACATCACATCTGCCCGTGTCACCCAGACATCACATCTGTCTCTGTCACCCAGACATCACATCTGCCCGTGTCACCCAGACATCACATCTGTCTCTGTCACCCAGACATCACATCTGTCCTGTCACCCAGACATCACATCTGCCCGTGTCACCCAGACATCTCATCTGCCTCTGTCACCCAGACATCACATCTGTCTCTGTCACCCAGACATCACATCTGTGTCTGTCACCCAGACATCACCTGCCCGTGTCACCCAGACATCTCATCTGCCTCTGTCACCCAGACATCACATCTGCCTCTGTCACCCAGACATCACATCTGTCTCTGTCACCTAGACATCACATCTGCCCGTGTCACCCAGACATCACATCTGTCTCTGTCACCCAGACATCACATCTGTCTCTGTCACCCAGACATCACATCTGCCCGTGTCACCCAGACATCTCATCTGCCTCTGTCACCCAGACATCACATCTGCCCGTGTCACCCAGACATCTCATCTGCCTCGTTCTCCAGACATCACATCTGCCCGTGTCACCCAGACATCTCATCTGCCTCTGTCACCCAGACATCACATCTGTCTCTGTCACCCAGACATCACATCTGTCTCTGTCACCCAGACATCACATCTGTCTCTGTCACCCAGACATCACATCTGTCTCTGTCACCCAGACATCACATCTACCCGTGTCACCCATACATCTCATCTGCCTCTGTCACCCAGACATCACATCTGTCTCTGTCACCCAGACATCACATCTGTCTCTGTCACCCAGACATCACATCTGTCTCTGTCACCCAGACATCACATCTGTCTCTGTCACCCAGACATCACATCTGTCTCTGTCACCCAGACATCACATCTGTCTCTGTCACCCAGACATCACATCTGTCTCTATCACCCAGACATCACATCTGCCCGTGTCACCCAGACATCACATCTGTCTCTGTCTCCCAGACATCACATCTGCCCGTGTCACCCAGACATCTCATCTGTCTCTGTCACCCAGACATCACATCTGTCTCTGTCACCCAGACATCACATCTGTCTCTGTCCCAGACATCACATCTGTCTCTGTCACCCAGACATCACATCTGTCTCTGTCACCCAGACATCACATCTGTCTCTGTCACCCAGACATCACATCTGTCTCTGTCACCCAGACATCACATCTGCCCGTGTCACCCAGACATCACATCTGTCTCTGTCACCCAGACATCACATCTGTCTCTGTCACCCAGACATCACATCTGCCCGTGTCACCCAGACATCACATCTGCCCGTGTCACCCAGACATCACATCTGTCTCTGTCACCCAGACATCACATCTGCCCGTGTCACCCAGACATCACATCTGTCTCTGTCACCCAGACATCACATCTGTCTCTGTCACCCAGACATCACATCTGCCCGTGTCACCCAGACATCTCATCTGCCTCTGTCACCCAGACATCACATCTGTCTCTGTCACCCAGACATCACATCTGTCTCTGTCACCCAGACATCACATCTGCCCGTGTCACCCAGACATCTCATCTGCCTCTGTCACCCAGACATCACATCTGCCTCTGTCACCCAGACATCACATCTGTCTCTGTCACCTAGACATCACATCTGCCCGTGTCACCCAGACATCACATCTGTCTCTGTCACCCAGACATCACATCTGTCTCTGTCACCCAGACATCACATCTGTTCGTGTCACCCAGACATCTCATCTGCCTCTGTCACCCAGACATCACATCTGCCCGTGTCACCCAGACATCTCATCTGCCTCTGTCTCCCAGACATCACATCTGCCCGTGTCACCCAGACATCTCATCTGCCTCTGTCACCCAGACATCACATCTGTCTCTGTCACCCAGACATCACATCTGTCTCTGTCACCCAGACATCACATCTGTCTCTGTCACCCAGACATCACATCTGCCTCTGTCACCCAGACATCACATCTGTCTCTGTCTCCCAGACATCACATCTGCCCGTGTCACCCAGACATCTCATCTGCCTCTGTCACCCAGACATCACATCTGTCTCTGTCACCCAGACATCACATCTGTCTCTGTCACCCAGACATCACATCTGTCTCTGTCACCCAGACATCACATCTGTCTCTGTCACCCAGACATCACATCTGTCTCTGTCACCCAGACATCACATCTGTCTCTGTCACCCAGACATCACATCTGTCTCTGTCACCCAGACATCACATCTGTCTCTGTCACCCAGACATCACATCTGCCCGTGTCACCCAGACATCACATCTGTCTCTGTCACCCAGACATCACATCTGCCCGTGTCACCCAGACATCACATCTGTCTCTGTCACCCAGACATCACATCTGTCTCTGTCACCCAGACATCACATCTGCCCGTGTCACCCAGACATCACATCTGTCTCTGTCACCCAGACATCACATCTGTCTCTGTCACCCAGACATCACATCTGCCCGTGTCACCCAGACATCACATCTGCCCGTGTCACCCAGACATCACATCTGCCCGTGTCACCCAGACATCACATCTTCCCGTGTCACCCAGACATCACATCTGCCCTGTCACCCAGACATCACATATGTCTCTGTCTCCCAGACATCACATCTGCCCGTGTCACCCAGACATCTCATCTGCCTCTGTCACCCAGACATCACATCTGTCTCTGTCACCTAGACATCACATCTGTCTCTGTCACCCAGACATCACATCTGTCTCTGTCACCCAGACATCACATCTGTCTCTGTCACCCAGACATCACATCTGTCTCTGTCACCCAGACATCACATCTGTCTCTGTCTCCCAGACATCACATCTGCCCGTGTCACGAAGACATCACATCTGCCCGTGTCACCCAGACATCACATCTGTCTCTGTCTCCCAGACATCACATCTGTCTCTGTCACCCAGACATCACATCTGTTCTGTCACCCCGACATTCACATCTGTCTCCTGTCACCCAGACATCACATCTGTCTCTGTCTCCCAGACATCACATCTGTCTCTGTCACCCCAGACATCAACATCTGTCTCTGTCACCCAGACAACACATCGTCTCTGTCACCCAGACATCACATCTGTCTCTGTCACCCAGACATCACATCTGTCTCTGTCTCCCAGACATCACATCTGCCCGTGTCACCCAGTCATCACATCTGCCCGTGTCACCCAGACATCACATCTGTCTCTGTCTCCCAGACATCACATCTGCCCGTGTCACCCAGACATCACATCTGCCCGTGTCACCCAGACATCACATCTGCCGTGTCACCCAGACATCACATCTGTCTCTGTCACCCAGACATCACATCTGTCTCTGTCACCCAGACATCACATCTTGTCTCTGTCACCCAGACATCACATCTTGTCTCTGTCACCCAGACATCACATCTGTCTCTGTCACCCAGACATCACATCTGTCTCTGTCACCCAGACATCACATCTGTCTCTGTCTCCCAGACATCGCATCTGTCTCTGTCACCCAGACATCACATCTGTCTCTGTCACCCAGACATGACATCTGTCTCTGTCACCCAGACATCACATCTGTCTCTGTCACCCAGACATCACATCTGTCTCTGTCACCCAGACATCACATCTGTCTCTGTCACCCAGACATCACATCTGCCTCTGTCACCCAGACATCACATCTGCCTCTGTCACCCAGACATCACATCTGTCTCTGTCACCCAGACATCACATCTGTCTCTGTCACCCAGACATCACATCTGTCTCTGTCACCCAGACATCACATCTGTCTCTGTCACCCAGACATCACATCTGTCTCTGTCACCCAGACATCACATCTGCCCGTGTCACCCAGACATCACATCTGCCCGTGTCACCCAGACATCACATCTGCCCGTGTCACCCAGACATCACATATGTCTCTGTCTCCCAGACATCACATCTGCCCGTGTCACCCAGACATCTCATCTGCCTCTGTCACCCAGACATCACATCTGTCTCTGTCACCCAGACATCACATCTGTCTCTGTCACCCAGACATCACATCTGTCTCTGTCATCCAGACATCACATCTGCCCGTGTCACCCAGACATCACATCTGTCTCTGTCACCCAGACATCACATCTGCCCGTGTCACCCAGACATCACATCTGTCTCTGTCACCCAGACATCACATCTGTCTCTGTCACCCAGACATCACATCTGTCTCTGTCACCCAGACATCACATCTGTCTCTGTCACCCAGACATCACATCTGCCCGTGTCACCCAGACATCACATCTGTCTCTGTCACCCAGACATCACATCTGCCCGTGTCACCCAGACATCACATCTGTCTCTGTCACCCAGACATCACATCTGTCTCTGTCACCCAGACATCACATCTGCCCGTGTCACCCAGACATCACATCTGTCTCTGTCACCCAGACATCACATCTGTCTCTGTCACCCAGACATCACATCTGCCCGTGTCACCCAGACATCACATCTGCCCGTGTCACCCAGACATCACATCTGCCCGTGTCACCCAGACATCACATCTTCCCGTGTCACCCAGACATCACATCTGCCCTTGTCACCCAGACATCACATATGTCTCTGTCTCCCAGACATCACATCTGCCCGTGTCACCCAGACATCTCATCTGCCTCTGTCACCCAGACATCACATCTGTCTCTGTCACCTAGACATCACATCTGTCTCTGTCACCCAGACATCACATCTGTCTCTGTCACCCAGACATCACATCTGTCTCTGTCACCCAGACATCACATCTGTCTCTGTCACCCAGACATCACATCTGTCTCTGTCTCCCAGACATCACATCTGCCCGTGTCACCCAGACATCACATCTGCCCGTGTCACCCAGACATCACATCTGTCTCTGTCTCCCAGACATCACATCTGTCTCTGTCACCCAGACATCACATCTGTCTCTGTCACCCAGACATCACATCTGTCTCTGTCACCCAGACATCACATCTGTCTCTGTCTCCCAGACATCACATCTGTCTCTGTCACCCAGACATCATCTGTCTCTGTCACCCAGACAACACACTCTGTCTCTGTCACCCAGACATCACATCTGTCTCTGTCACCCAGACATCACATCTGTCTCTGTCTCCAGACATCACATCTGCCCGTGTCCACCCAGTCATCACATCTGGCCCGTTGTCCACCCAGACATCACATCTGTCTCTGTCTCCCAGACATCACATCTGCCCGTGTCACCCAGACATCACATCTGCCCGTGTCACCCAGACATCACATCTGCCCGTGTCACCCAGACATCACATCTGTCTCTGTCACCCAGACATCACATCTGTCTCTGTCACCCAGACATCACATCTGTCTCTGTCACCCAGACATCACATCTGCCCCGTGTCACCCAGACATCACATCTGCCCGTGTACACCCAGACATCACATCTGTCTCTGTCACCCAGACATCACATCTGTCTCTGTCTCCCAGACATCACATCTGTCTCTGTCACCTTGACATCACATCTGTCTCTGTCACCCAGACATCACATCTGTCTCTGTCACCCAGACATCACATCTGCCCGTGTCACCCAGACATCACATCTGCCCCGTGTCACCCAGACATCGACCAATACTATCTCCCGTGTCACACCAGACATCACATCTGCCCTTGTCACCCAGACATCACAATATGTCTCTGTCTCCAGACATCACATCCTGCCCGTGTCACCCAGACATACCTCATCTGCCTCTGTCACCCAGACATCACATCTGTCTCTGTCACCTAGACATCACATCTGTCTCTGTCACCCAGACATCACATCTGTCTCTGTCACCCAGACATCACATCCTGGTCTCTGTCACCCATGACAATCACATCTGTCTCTGTCACCCAGCCCTCACATCTGTCTCTGTCTCCCAGACTCACATCTGCCCGTGTCACCCAGACATCACATCTGCCCGTGTCACCCAGACCTCACATCTGTCTCTGTCTCCCAGACATCACATCTGTCTCTGTCACCCAGACATCATGATCTGTCCTCTTGCCACCCAGCCATCACATCTGTCTCTGTCACCCAAGACTCACCATCTGTCTCTGTCCTCCCAGACATCACATCTGTCTCTGTCAGCCCAGACATCACATCTGTGCCTCTGTCACCAGACCACACATCTGTCTCTGTCACCCAGACATCACATCTGTCTCTGTCCACCCAGACCATCACATCTGTCCCTGTCTCCCAGACATCACATCTGCCCGTGTCAGCCCGTGCATCACATCTGGCCCCGTGCACCCAGACCATCACATCTGTCCTCTGTCTCCCAGACATCACATCTGCCCGTGTCCCCCAGACATCACAATCTGCCCGTGTCACCCAGACCATCACCATCTGCCCGTGTCACCCAGAAATCAATCTGTCTCTGTCACCCAGACATCACATCTGTCTCTGTCACCCAGACATCACATCTGTCTCGTCACCCAGGACATCACATCTGCCCGTGTCACCCAGACATCACATCTGCCCGTGTCACCCAGATCATTCACATACTGTCTCTGTCACCCAGACATCACATCTGTCTCTGTCTCCCAGACATCACATCTGTCTCTGCACCTTGACATCACATCTGTCTCTGTCACCCAGACTCAACATCTGTCTCGGTCACCCAGACATCACATCTGTCTCTGTCACCCCGACATCACATCTGCCCGTGTCACCCAGACAGTCACATCTGTCTCTGTCACCCAGACATCACATCTGTCTCTGTCACCCAGACATCAACATCTGCCCGTGTCACCCAGAAATCACGATCTGCCCGTTTCACCCAGACAGCACATCTGTCTCTGTCACCCCAGACATCACATCTCTCCCGTGTCACCAGACATCAATCTGTCTCTGTCACCCAGACATCACATCTGTCTCTGTCACCCAGACAATCACATCTGCCCGTGCACCCAGGACATCTCATCTGCCTCTGTCACCAGACATCACATCTGTCTCTGTCACCCAGACATCACATCTTGTCTCTGTCACCCAGACATCACATCTGCCCGTGTCACCCAGAACACTCATCTGCCTCTGTCACCCAGACATCACATCTGCCTCTGTCACCCAGACATCACAGTCTGTCCTCTGTCACCCTAGACATCACATCTGCCCGTGTCACCCAGACATCACATCTGTCGTCTGTCACCCAGACATCACATCTGTCTCTGTCACCCAGACATCACATCTGCCCGTGTCACCCAGACATCTCATCTGCCTCTGTCACCCAGACATCACATCTGCCCGTGTCACCCAGACATCTCATCTGCCTCTGTCTCCCAGACATCACATCTGCCCGTGTCACCCAGACATCTCATCTGCCTCTGTCACCCAGACATCACATCTGTCTCTGTCACCCAGACATCACATCTGTCTCTGTCACCCAGACATCACATCTGTCTCTGCACCCAGACATTCAATCTGCCTCTGTCACCCAGACATCACATCTGTCTCTGTCTCCCAGACATCACATCTGCCCGTGTCACCCAGACAGTCTCATCTGCCTCTGTCACCCAGACATCACATCTGTGCTCTGTCACGCACAGAGCATAAACATCTGTCCTCGGTCACGCAGACCATAACCATCTGTCTCGCATGTCACCCAGACATCACATCTGTGCTCTGTCACCGCCAGACATCACATCTGTCTCTGTCAACCCAGACATCACTCTGTCTCTGTCAGCCCAGACATCAGCATCTGTCTCTATCAACCCAGACATCACATCTGCCCGTGTCACCCAGAACATCAACATCTGTCTTCTGTCTCCAGACATCACATCTGCCCGCTGTCATCCAGAACATTCTCACTGTCTCTGTCCACCCAGACAGTCACATCGGATCTTCTGTCACCCAGACATCACATCTGTCCTCTGTCGACCCAGACATCACATCTGTCTCTGTCCAACCCAAGACATCAAGGGCAGCTGTCTCTGTCACCCAGGACATCACAATCTGTCTCTGTACACCCAGACATCACATCTGTCTCTGTCACCCCAGAACATCACATCTGCCCGTGTCACCCAGACATCACATCTGTCTCTGTCACCCAGAAACATCACATCTGTCCTCTGTCACCCATGACATCACATCTGCCCGTGTCACCCAGACATCACATCTGCCCGTGTCACCCAGACATCACATCTGTCTCTGTCACCCAGACATCACATCTGCCCGTGTCACCCAGACATCACATCTGTCTCTGTCACCCAGACATCACATCTGTCTCTGTCACCCAGACATCACATCTGCCCGTGTCACCCAGACATCTCATCTGCCTCTGTCACCCAGACATCACATCTGTCTCTGTCACCCAGACATCACATCTGTCTCTGTCACCCAGACATCACATCTGCCCGTGTCACCCAGACATCTCATCTGCCTCTGTCACCCAGACATCACATCTGCCTCTGTCACCCAGACATCACATCTGTCTCTGTCACCTAGACATCACATCTGCCCGTGTCACCCAGACATCACATCTGTCTCTGTCACCCAGACATCACATCTGTCTCTGTCACCCAGACATCACATCTGTTCGTGTCACCCAGACATCTCATCTGCCTCTGTCACCCAGACATCACATCTGCCCGTGTCACCCAGACATCTCATCTGCCTCTGTCTCCAGACATCACATCTGCCCGTGTCACCCAGACATCATCATCTGCCCTCTGTCACCCCAGACATCACATCTGTCTCTGTCTCCCAGGACATCACATCTGTCTCTGTCCCCAGACATCACATCTGTCTCTGTCCCCAGACATCACATCTGTCCCTCTTCACCCAGACATCACATCTGTCTCTGTCTCCCAGACCATCACATCTGCCCGTTCCCACCACAGACATCTCATCTGCCTCTGTCACCCAGGACAATCACATCTGTCTCTTTCACCCAGACATCACATCTGTCTCTGTCAACCCAGACATCACATCTGTCTCGGTCCACCCAGACATCACATCTGTCTCTGTCACCCAGACATCACATCTGCTCCTGTCACCCAGACATCACATCTGTCTCTGTCACCCAGACATCACATCTGTCTCTGTCACACAGACATCACAATCTGCCCGTGTCACCCAGACATCACATCTGCCCGTGTCTCCCAGCACATCACATGCTGCCGTGTCACCCAGACATCTCATCTGTCTCTGTCACCCAGACATCACATCTGTCTCTGTCACCCAGACCATCACATCTGTCTCTGTCACCCAGAACATCACATCTGTCTCTGTACCCCAGAACATCACATCTGTCTCTGTCACCCAGACATCACATCTGTCTCTGTCACCCAGACATCACATCTGGTCTCTGTCACCCAGACATCACATCTGTCTCTGTCACCCAGACATCACATCTGTCTCTGTCACACAGACTCACATCTGTCTCTGTCACCCAGACATCACATCTGTCTCTGTCACCCAGACATCACATCTGCCCGTGTCACCCAGACATCTCATCTGCCTACTGTCACCCAGACATCACATCTGTCATCTGTCACCCAGACATCACATCTGTCTCTGTCATCCAGACATCACATCTGTCCTCTGTCACCCAGACATCACATCTGCCCGTGTCACCCAGACATCACATCTGTCTCTGTCACCCAGACATCACATCTGCCCGTGTCACCCAGACATCACATCTGTCTCTGTCTCCCAGACATCACATCTGCCCGTGTCACCCAGACATCTCACTGCTCTCTGTCCCCCAGACATCACATCTGTCTCTGTCACCCAGACATCACATCTGCCTCTGTCACCCAGACATCACATCTGTCTCTGTCACCCAGACATCACATCTGTCCTCTGTCACCCAGACATCACATCTGCTTTCTGTCCACCCAGACATCACATCTGCCGTGTCACCCATACATCACATCTGCCTCTGTCACCCAGACATCACATCTGTCTCTGTCTCCCAGACTATCACATCTGTCTCTGTCCACCCAGACATACACATCTGCCTCGTGTCACCCAGACATCACATCTGTCTCTGTTCACCCAAGACATCACATCTGTCTCTGTCACCAGAACATCACATCTGTCTCTGTCTCCCAGACATCACATCTGTCCTCTGTCACCCAGACATCACATCTGCCCGTGTCAACCCAGACATCACATCTGCCTCTAGTCCCCAGACATCACATCGGTCTCTGTCACCCAGACATCACATCTTACCCGTGTCACCCCAGACATCACATCTGCCTCGTGTCACCCAGACATCACATCTGTCTCTGTCACCCAGACATCACATCTATCTCTGTCACCCAGACATCACATCTGTCTCTGTCACCCAGACATCACATCTGTCTCTGTCACCCAGACATCACATCTGCCCGTGTCACCCAGACATCACATCTGTCTCTGTCACCCAGACATCACATCTGTCTCTGTCACCCAGACATCACATCTGTCTCTGTCACCCAGACATCACATCTGTCTCTGTCACCCAGACATCACATCTGTCTCTGTCACCCAGACATCACAACTGCCTCTGTCACCCAGACATCTCATCTGCCTCTGTCACCCAGACATCACATCTGTCTCTGTCACCCAGACATCACATCTGCCCGTGTCACCCAGACATCACATCTGCCCGTGTCACCCAGACATCTCATCTGCCTCTGTCACCCAGACATCACATCTGTCTCTGTCACCCAGACATCACATCTGTCTCTGTCACCCAGGACATCACATCTGTCTCTGTCACCCAGACATCCATCTGTCTCTGTCACCCAGACATCACATCTGTCTTTGTCACCCAGACATCACATCTGCCCGTGTCACCCAGACATCACATCTGTCTCTGTCACCCAGACATCACATCTGTCTCTGTCACCCAGACATCACATCTGCCCGTTGTCACCCAGACATCACATCTGCCCTGTCACCCAGACATCACATCTGTCTCTGTCACCAGACATTCACATCTGCCCGTGTCACCCAGACATCACATCTGTCTCTGTCACCCAGACATCACATCTGCCCGTGTCACCCAGACATCACATCTGTCTCTGTCACCCGACATCACATCTGCCGTGTCACCCAGACATCCAATCTGCCCGTGTCACCCAGACATCTCATCTGCCTCTGTCACCCAGACATCACATCTGTCTCTGTCACCCAGACATCACATCTGTCTCTGTCACCCAGACATCACATCTGTCTCTGTCACCCAGACATCACATCTGCCCGTGTCACCCAGACACTCACATCTGTCTCTGTCACCCAGACATCACATCTGCCCGTGTCACCCAGACATCACATCTGTCTCTGTCACCCAGACATCACATCTGCCCGTGTCACCAGACATCACATCTGTCTCTGTCACCCAGACATCACATCTGTCCTCTGTCATCCAGACATCACATCTGCCCGTGTCACCCAGACATCACATCTGTCTCTGTCACCCAGACATCACATCTGTCTCTGTCACCCAGACATCACATCTGTCTCTGTCACCCAGACATCTCATCTGTCTCTGTCATCCAGACATCACATCTGCCCGTGTCACCCAGACATCCACATCTGTCTCTGTCACCCAGACATCACATCTGTCTCTGTCACCCAGACATCACATCTGTCTCTGTCACCCAGACATCACATCTGTCTCTGTCATCCAGACATCACATCTGTCTCTGTCATCCAGACATCACATCTGTCTCTGTCATCCAGACATCACATCTGTCTCTGTCATCCAGACATCACATCTGCCCGTGTCACCCAGACATCACATCTGTCTCTGTCACCCAGACATCACATCTGTCTCTGTCACCCAGACATCACATCTGTCTCTGTCACCCAGACATCACATCTGCCCGTGTCATCCAGACATCACATCTGTCTCTGTCACCCAGACATCACATCTGTCTCTGTCATCCAGACATCACATCTGTCTCTGTCATCCAGACATCACATCTGCCCGTGTCACCCAGACATCACATCTGTCTCTGTCACCCAGACATCACATCTGCCCGTGTCACCCAGACATCACATCTGTCTCTGTCACCCAGACATCACATCTGTCTCTTTCATCCAGACATCACATCTGTCTCTGTCACCCAGACATCACATATGCCTCTGTCACCCAGACATCACATCTGCCCGTGTCACCCAGACATCACATCTGTCTCTGTCACCCAGACATCACATCTGCCCGTGTCACCCAGACATCACATCTGTCTCTGTCACCCAGACATCACATCTGTCTCTGTCACCCAGACATCACATCTGTCTCTGTCACCCAGACATCACATCTGTCTCTGTCATCCAGACATCACATCTGCCCGTGTCACCCAGACATCACATCTGTCTCTGTCACCCAGACATCACATCTGTCTCTGTCACCCAGACATCACATCTGTCTCTGTCACCCAGACATCACATCTGTCTCTGTCACCCAGACATCACATCTGTCTCTGTCACCCAGACATCACATCTGCCTCTGTCACCCAGACATCACATCTGTCTCTGTCACCCAGACATCACATCTGTCTCTGTCACCCAGACATCACATCTGTCTCTGTCACCCAGACATCACATCTGTCTCTGTCACCCAGACATCACATCTGCCTCTGTCACCCAGACATCACATCTGCCCGTGTCACCCAGACATCACATCTGTCTCTGTCACCCAGACATCACATCTGTCTCTGTCACCCAGACATCACATCTGTCTCTGTCACCCAGACATCACATCTGTCTCTGTCACCCAGACATCACATCTGTCTCTGTCACCCAGACATCACATCTGTCTCTGTCACCCAGACATCACATCTGTCTCTGTCACCCAGACATCACATCTGTCTCTGTCACCCAGACATCACATCTGTCTCTGTCACCCAGACATCACATCTGTCTCTGTCACCCAGACATCTCATCTGTCTCTGTCACCCAGACATCACATCTGTCTCTGTCACCCAGACATCACATCTGTCTCTGTCACCCAGACATCACCTCTGCCCGTGTCACCCAGACATCACATCTGTCTCTGTCACCCAGACATCACATCTGTCTCTGTCACCCAGACATCACATCTGTCTCTGTCACCCAGACATCACATCTGTCTCTGTCACCCAGACATCACATCTGTCTCTGTCACCCAGACATCACATCTGCCCGTGTCACCCAGACATCTCATCTGCCTCTGTCACCCAGACATCACATCTGTCTCTGTCACCCAGACATCACATCTGTCTCTGTCACCCAGACATCACATCTGTCTCTGTCACCCAGACATCACATCTGTCTCTGTCACCCAGACATCACATCTGTCTCTGTCACCCAGACATCACATCTGTCTCTGTCACCCAGACATCACATCTGTCTCTGTCACCCAGACATCACATCTGTCTCTGTCACCCAGACATCACATCTGTCTCTGTCACCCAGACATCACATCTGTGTCTGTCACCCAGACATCACATCTGCCCGTGTCACCCAGACATCACATCTGCCTCTGTCACCCAGACATCACATCTGTCTCTGTCACCCAGACATCACATCTGTCTCTGTCACCCAGACATCACATCTGTCTCTGTCACCCAGACATCACATCTGCCCGTGTCACCCAGACATCACATCTGTCTCTGTCACCCAGACATCACATCTGCCCGTGTCACCCAGACATCACATCTGCCCGTGTCACCCAGACATCACATCTGTCTCTGTCACCCAGACATCACATCTGTGTCTGTCACCCAGACATCACATCTGCCCGTGTCACCCAGACATCACATCTGCCTCTGTCACCCAGACATCACATCTGCCCGTGTCACCCAGACATCACATCTGTCTCTGTCACCCAGACATCACATCTGTCTCTGTCACCCAGACATCACATCTGCCCGTGTCACCCAGACATCACATCTGTCTCTGTCACCCAGACATCACATCTGCCCGTGTCACCCAGACATCACATCTGCCCGTGTCACCCAGACATCACATCTGTCTCTGTCACCCAGACATCACATCTGTCTCTGTCACCCAGACATCACATCTGCCCGTGTCACCCAGACATCACATCTGCCCGTGTCACCCAGACATCTCATCTGCCTCTGTCACCCAGACATCACATCTGTCTCTGTCACCCAGACATCACATCTGTCTCTGTCACCCAGACATCACATCTGCCCGTGTCACCCAGACATCACATCTGCCCGTGTCACCCAGACATCTCATCTGCCTCTGTCACCCAGACATCACATCTGTCTCTGTCACCCAGACATCACATCTGCCTCTGTCACCCAGACATCACATCTGCCTCTGTCACCCAGACATCACATCTGCCTCTGTCACCCAGACATCACATCTGCCTCTGTCACCCAGACATCACATCTGCCTCTGTCACCCAGACATCACATCTGCCTCTGTCACCCAGACATCACATCTGCCTCTGTCACCCAGACATCACATCTGCCTCTGTCACCCAGACATCACATCTGCCTCTGTCACCCAGACATCACATCTGTCTCTGTCACCCAGACATCACATCTGTCTCTGTCACCCAGACATCACATCTGCCTCTGTCACCCAGACATCACATCTGTCTCTGTCACCCAGACATCACATCTGTCTCTGTCACCCAGACATCACATCTGCCTCTGTCACCCAGACATCACATCTGTCTCTGTCACCCAGACATCACATCTGCCTCTGTCACCCAGACATCACATCTGCCTCTGTCACCCAGACATCACATCTGCCTCTGTCACCCAGACATCACATCTGTCTCTGTCACCCAGACATCACATCTGTCTCTGTCACCCAGACATCACATCTGTCTCTGTCACCCAGACATCACATCTGTCTCTGTCACCCAGACATCACATCTCATCATCTAATGTCTTCTATTGCACCTCAACACAGACCAGGGCAGACATGGCCGAGACATGGCCGAGACATGGCCGAGACATTACCGTTTTCACGTAGGGCTGATAATTTTCCCAAGAGCTAGCGGTGTGTAATGTCATCACATGCCCCCCTGGTCTCCTGAGGAGTGAGATCTGACACCTAGCTTTCTCGAATGTTGGATGACACACTAACATGACCATCTATGAACTATCCTCTGAGTACATCCCAGACATGTGACACACCAACATGACCACCTATGAACTGTTCTCCGAGTACAGCCCAGACATGTGACACACCAACATGACCATCTATGAACTATCCTCTGAGTACATCCCAGACATGTGACACACCAACATGACAATATATGAATTATCCTCAGAGTATAGCCAAAACATGTTACAAACAAATGGTGTAATTTTTCAGCGTGAGTGTATCTCCATCCATGTTGGACAAGCCGGTGTTCAAATTGGCAATGGATGCTGGGAGCTGTACTGTCTGGAGCATGCTATACAACCAGATGGACAGATGCCCTCGGACAAAACCATCGGTGCAGGCGACGATTCCTTCAACACTTTCTTTAGTGAGACGGGAGCTGGCAAGCATGTACCCAGAGCTGTCTTTGTGGATCTGGAGCCTACAGTAGTCGGTGAGTTGATTCTGTGGCTACAGTAGTCAGTGAGTTGATTCTGTGGCTACAGTAGTCAGTGAGTTGATTCTGTGGCTACAGTAGTCAGTGAGTTGATTCTGTGGCTGCAGTAGTCAGTGAGTTGATTCTGTGGCTACAGTAGTCAGTGAGTTGATTCTGTGGCTACAGTAGTTGGTGAGTTGATTCTGTGGCTACAGTAGTTGGTGAGTTGATTCTGTGGCTACAGTAGTCAGTGAGTTGATTCTGTGGCTACAGTAGTTGGTGAGTTGATTCTGTGGCTACAGTAGTTGGTGAGTTGATTCTGTGGCTACAGTAGTCAGTGAGTTGATTCTGTGGCTACAGTAGTCAGTGAGTTGATTCTGTGGCTACAGTAGTCAGTGCGTTGATTCTGTGGCTACAGTAGTCAGTGAGTTGATTCTGTGGCTACAGTAGTTGGTGAGTTGATTCTGTGGCTACAGTAGTTGGTGAGTTGATTCTGTGGCTACAGTAGTTGGTGAATTGATTCTGTGGCTACAATAATCAGTGAGGTGATTCTGTGGCTACAGTAGTTGGTGAGGTGATTCTGTGGCTACAGTAGTTAGTGAGTTGATTCTGTGGCTACAGTAGTTGGTGAATTGATTCTGTGGCTACAGTAATTGGTGAATTGATTCTGTGGCTACAGTAATCAGTGAGGTGATTCTGAGGCTACAGTAGTTGGTGAGGTGATTCTGTGGCTACAGTAGTTGGTGAGTTGATTCTGTGGCTACAGTAGTTGGTGAATTGATTCTGTGGCTACAATAATCAGTGAGGTGATTCTGTGGCTACAGTAGTTGGTGAGTTGATTCTGTGGCTACAGTAGTTGGTGAATTGATTCTGTGGCTACAATAGTCAGTGAGGTGATTCTGTGGCTACAGTAGTTGGTGAGTTGATTCTGTGGCTACAGTAGTTGGTGAGTTGATTCTGTGGCTACAGTAGTTGGTGAGTTGATTCTGTGGCTACAGTAGTTGGTGAGTTGATTCTGTGGGTACAGTAGTTGGTGAGTTGATTCTGTGGCTACAGTAGTTGGTGAGTTGATTCTGTGGCTACAGTAGTTGGTGAGTTGATTCTGTGGGTACAGTAGTTGGTGAGTTGATTCTGTGGCTACAGTAGTTGGTGAGTTGATTCTGTGGCTACAGTAGTCAGTGAGGTGATTCTTGGCTACAGTAGTTGGTGAGTTGATTCTGTGGCTACAATAGTCAGTGAGGTGATTCTTGGCTACAGTAGTTGGTGAGTTGATTCTGTGGCTACAGTAGTCAGTGAGTTGATTCTTGGCTACAGTAGTTGGTGAGTTGATTCTGTGGCTACAATAGTTAGTGAGGTGATTATTGGCTACAGTAGTTGGTGAGTTGATTCTGTGGCTACAGTAGTTGGTGAGTTGATTCTGTGGCTAGAGTAGTTGGTGAATTGATTCTGTGGCTACAGTAGTCAGTGAGGTGATTCTTGGTAACAGTAGTTGGTGAATTGATTCTGTGGCTACAATAGTCAGTGAGGTGATTCTTGGCTACAGTAGTTGGTGAGTTGATTCTGTGGCTACAGTAGTTGGTGAGTTGATTCTGTGGCTACAGTAGTTGGTGAATTGATTCTGTGGCTACAATAGTCAGTGAGGTGATTCTTGGCTACAGTAGTTGGTGAGTTGATTCTGTGGCTACAGTAGTTGGTGAGTTGATTCTGTGGCTACAGTAGTTGGTGAGTTGATTCTGTGGCTACAATAGTCAGTGAGGTGATTCTTGGCTACAGTAGTCATTTAGTTGACTCTGTTACAGTAGCAGTCAATGAGTTAATTCTGTGGCTACAGTAGTTGGTGAGTTGATACAATAGTTAAGAATAAATGTCATGTTATAGAGAATAAATAACCAATATAGTTTTTCATTGGTCAGAGTGATACTGATCACACTAGGTGGACATTGGACTAAAATCTGACTACACCAGGTGGTCAATGATCTAAAATCTGACCACACCAGGTGGTCAGTGGTCTAAAATCTAACGCTAGCACCATATAGCTGCTAGGTCTCATGACATTAAACCTTGGAGTATGTAACAGATGGTATGTAGTCTATGGATTAAAACCTTGGAGTATGTAACAGATGGTATGTAGTCCATGACATTAAACCTTGGAGTATGTAACAGATGGTATGTAGTCCATGACATTAAACCTTGGAGTATGTAACAGATGGTATGTAGTCCATGACATTAAACCTTGGAGTATGTAACAGATGGTATGTAGTCCATGACATTAAACCTTGGAGTATGTAACAGATGGTATGTAGTCCATGGCATTAAACCTTGGAGTATGTAACAGATGGTATGTAGTCCATGGCATTAAACCTTGGAGTATGTAACAGATGGTATGTAGTCCATGGCATTAAACCTTGGAGTATGTAACAGATGGTATGTAGTCCATGACATTAAACCTTGGAGTATGTAACAGATGGTATGTAGTCCATGACATTAAACCTTGGAGTATGTAACAGATGGTATGTAGTCCATGACATTAAACCTTGGAGTATGTAACAGATGGTATGTAGTCCATGACATTAAACCTTGGAGTATGTAACAGATGGTATGTAGTCCATGGCATTAAACCTTGGAGTATGTAACAGATGGTATGTAGTCCATGACATTAAACCTTGGAGTATGTAACAGATGGTATGTAGTCCATGACATTAAACCTTGGAGTATGTAACAGATGGTATGTAGTCCATGACATTAAACCTTGGAGTATGTAACAGATGGTATCTAGTCCATGACATTAAACCTTGGAGTATGTAACAGATGGTATGTAGTCCATGACATTAAACCTTGGAGTATGTAACAGATGGTATGTAGTCCATGACATTAAACCTTGGAGTATGTAACAGATGGTATGTAGTCCATGACATTAAACCTTGGAGTATGTAACAGATGGTATGTAGTCCATGACATTAAACCTTGGAGTATGTAACAGATGGTATCTAGTCCATGGCATTAAACCTTGGAGTATGTAACAGATGGTATCTAGTACATGGCATTAAACCTTGGAGTATGTAACAGATGGTATGTAGTCCATGACATTAAACCTTGGAGTATGTAACAGATGGTATGTAGTCCATGACATTAAACCTTGGAGTATGTAACAGATGGTATCTAGTCCATGGCATTAAACCTTGGAGTATGTAACAGATGGTATGTAGTCCATGACATTAAACCTTGGAGTATGTAACAGATGGTATGTAGTCCATGACATTAAACCTTGGAGTATGTAACAGATGGTATGTAGTCCATGACATTAAACCTTGGAGTATGTAACAGATGGTATGTAGTCCATGACATTAAACCTTGGAGTATGTAACAGATGGTATCTAGTCCATGAAATTAAACCTTGGAGTATGTAACAGATGGTATGTAGTCCATGACATTAAACCTTGGAGTATGTAACAGATGGTATGTAGTCCATGACATTAAACCTTGGAGTATGTAACAGATGATATGTAGTCCATGACATTAAACCTTGGAGTATGTAACAGATGGTAAGTAGTCCATGACATTAAACCTTGGACTATGTAACAGATGGTATCTAGTCTATGGATTTAAACCTTGGAGTATGTAACAGATGGTATGTAGTCCATGACATTAAACCTTGGAGTATGTAACAGATGGTATGTAGTCTATGGATTAAAACCTTGGAGTATGTAACAGATGGTATGTAGTCCATGACATTAAACCTTGGAGTATGTAACAGATGGTATGTAGTCCATGACATTAAACCTTGGAGTATGTAACAGATGGTATGTAGTCCATGACATTAAACCTTGGAGTATGTAACAGATGGTATGTAGTCCATGACATTAAACCTTGGAGTATGTAACAGATGGTATGTAGTCCATGACATTAAACCTTGGAGTATGTAACAGATGGTATGTAGTCCATGACATTAAACCTTGGAGTATGTAACAGATGGTATGTAGTCCATGACATTAAACCTTGGAGTATGTAACAGATGGTATCTAGTCTATGGATTTAAACCTTGGAGTATGTAACATATGGTATGTAGTCCATGACATTAAACCTTGGAGTATGTAACAGATGGTATCTAGTACATGGCATTAAACCTTGGAGTATGTAACAGATGGTATGTAGTCTATGACTTCAAATTGTGCTAGGAAAAGACTTGATGTCTTTATGGCTTTGCAGATGAAGTTCGTACGGGAGCATATCGGCAACTCTTCCACCCTGAGCAGCTGGTTACAGGCAAGGAGGATGCGGCCAACAACTACGCTCGTGGTCACTACACCATAGGCAAGGAGATTGTGGACCTAGTGCTTGACCGCATCAGGAAACTTGCTGATCAGTGTACTGGCCTCCAGGGCTTCCTAATCTTCCACTCCTTCGGTGGAGGAACTGGGTCGGGCTTTACTTCGCTTCTCATGGAGAGACTGAGTGTGGACTACGGCAAGAAGTCCAAGCTGGAGTTCTCTGTCTATCCTGCTCCACAGGTACTGTCAATGTTTTCTTTCTATCCTGCTTCACAGACACTGTCAGTGTTTTCTTTCTATCCTGTATCACAGACACTGTCAATGTTTTCTGTCTATCCTGCTCCACAGGTACTGTCCATGTTGTCTGTCTATCCTGTATCACAGACACTGTCAATGTTTTCTTTCTATCCTGTATCACAGAGACTGTCAATGTTTTCTGTCTATCCTGCTCCACAGGTACTGTCCGTGTTCTCTGTCTATCCTGTATCACAGACACTGTCAATGTTTTCTTTCTATTCTGCTTCACAGACACTGTCAATGTTTTCTTTCTATCCTGCTTCACAGACACTGTCAATGTTTACTTTCTATCCTGTTCCTCAGGTACTGTCAATGTTTTCTTTCTATCCTGCTTCACAGACACTGTCAATGTTTTCTTTCTATCCTGCTTCACAGACACTGTCAATGTTTTCTTTCTGTCCTGCTTCACAGACACTGTCAATGTTTTCTTTCTATCCTGTTCCTCAGGTACTGTCAATGTTTTCTTTCTATCCTGTACCACAGACACTGTCAGTGTTTTCTTTCTATCCTGCTCCTCAGGTACTGTCAATGTTTTCTTTTTATCCTGCTTCACAGACACTGTCAGTGTTTTCTTTCTATCCTGTATCACAGACACTGTCAATGTTTTCTGTCTATCCTGCTCCACAGGTACTGTCCGTGTTGTCTGTTTATCCTGTATCACAGACACTGTCAATGTTTTCTTTCTATCCTGTATCACAGAGACTGTCAATGTTTTCTGTCTATCCTGCTCCACAGGTACTGTCCGTGTTCTCTGTCTATCCTGTATCACAGACACTGTCAATGTTTTCTTTCTATCCTGCTTCACAGACACTGTCAATGTTTTCTTTCTATCCTGTTCCTCAGGTACTGTCAGTGTTTTCTTTCTATCCTGCTTCACAGACACTGTCAATGTTTTCTTTCTATCCTGTATCACAGACACTGTCAATGTTTTCTTTCTATCCTGCTTCACAGACACTGTCAATGTTTTCTTTCTATCCTGTTCCTCAGGTACTGTCAATGTTTTCTTTCTATCCTGCTTCACAGACACTGTTAATATTTTCTTTCTATCCTGTATCACAGACACTGTCAATGTTTTCTTTCTATCCTGTATCACAGACACTGTCAATGTTTTCTTTCTATCCTGCTTCACAGACACTGTCAATGTTTTCTTTCTATCCTATATCACAGAGACTGTCAATGTTTTCTTTCTATCCTGCTCCTCAGGTACTGTCAATGTTTTCATTCTATCCTGTATCACAGACACTGTCAGTGTTTTCTTTCTATCCTGCTTCACAGACACTGTCAATGTTTTCTTTCTATCCTGTATCACAGAGACTGTCAATGTTTTCTGTCTTTCCTGCTCCACGGGTACTGATGTTTTCTGTCTATCCTGCTCTGCTGGTATTGTATATGTTTTCTGTCTTTCCTGCTCCACAGGTACTGTCAATGTTTTCTGTCTATCCTGCTCCACTGGTACTGTCAATGTTTTCTGTCAATCCTATAATGCAGTATTGTCAATGTTTTCTGTCTATCCTGCTCTGCTGGTATTGTGTATGTTTTCTGTCTATCCTGCTTCACAGACACTGTCAGTGATTTCTGTCAATCCTATAATGCAGGTATTATCAATGTTTTCTGTCTGTTCTTCTCCACAGGTACTGTCATTGTTTTCTGTCTATCCTGTTTATGTCTATCCTTCATCACAGATACGTCATTGTTTTCTTGATCAACAAACTGGACATTTATCTGAATGATCAACAAACTGGACATTTATCTGAATGATCAACAAACTGGACATTTATCTGAATGATCAAAAAACTGAACAAAAACATAAATTGCCTTGTGAAGTACGTTTTTTTTTTAAGTCAAAGAATAGAAGGCTCCAGACTAGATTAGTCACAAAATGTCTAGTTTCCGATCAAAACAAATGTCCAGTTTCTGATATAAAAATTCCCACTTTCTGATTAAACAAATGTAGAGTTTCTGATATAATAGCAAATAGACAGCCTGTTTGTGGCATTCTCGTGCAGCCAGTGTTTTCTGATGTTTGTGGCATTCTCATGCAGACAATGTTTTCTGATGTTTGTGGCATTCTCATGCAGACAATGTTTTCTGATGTTTGTGGCATTCTCGTGCAGACAATGTTTTCTGATGTTTGTGGCATTCTCGTGCAGACAATGTTTTCTGATGCAGGTTTCCACAGCCGTGGTGGAGCCGTACAATTCCATTCTGACCACACACACCACTCTAGAACATTCCGACTGTGCTTTCATGGTGGACAACGAGGCCATCTATGACATCTGCCGTCGCAACCTGGACATTGACCGCCCTACTTACACCAACCTGAACCGGCTGATTGGCCAGATTGTTTCTTCTATCACCGCCTCGCTTCGGTTTGACGGAGCCCTCAATGTGGACCTGACAGAGTTCCAGACAAACCTTGTGCCATACCCACGCATCCACTTCCCGCTGGCAACCTATGCTCCAGTCATTTCTGCTGAAAAAGTAAGTTTCAACAAATTATCACATTGTGTTATTTAAATTTGTCATACTGTGTCATATATTGAGGAGCGGCTGGCCGAGTGGCTAGAATGCCGGACTCTCATTCGGGAGACCCGGGTTCGATCCCTCAGTAAGGTGTGGGATTTTTTTCTGTCGAGGGGCAAAAAGAAAATCCTAACCTGTACAGTTCGCAGCGACTGCACTAGCCAGGCGGCCTTAATTCCTCAGGCTCAAAGACCCCTCTGCCATACACCGCAAGGTACTATATTGGCAGTAAATGACAGTTTTTTGACAGTGTCATATATTCTCACATTGTCACATTGATTGTCACAGAAAGTTGGATATTTGTTATTTTCCTTTGTCATCCATGGTCATTTTTTGTTGAGGCCATGATGAAGTTGTTACCAACATTCACAATGTTGGCATTAGTAGACTATGTATCGTATTTATGTAGGGCATTTTATGGTCATGGTTGCACAATGTAGCAGTCACCCAGTGTCATGGTTGCACAATGTAGCAGTGAGCCAGTGGCATGGTTGCACAATGTGTTATCATCTTAGATCAGTGCTGTATAGCATGTTTGATAGTATGATTGCGTGATCATGTGAACCGTGTGGTCAGAAGAGAAGTGTTATATTATAAAAGAACCGTTATCCTATCATACTTCAAGGTTCGTAAATGTTATTCGTCATTCATGACAAAGTAATTGAAATTATAACATGCTAAACAACAACATGACAATACAAACAAATCTACTCAAGCACTAACAATGTTTGCCTTTCATACATAAATAAACACACAGGTATTGCTTGACACTCATAGAAGTAAAAGAAAGAATTAGAGACTAGAGGACACACTAGACAACATAAACATTCTAAGTTATAGTTACAGACTGGGATTCTAACCTGTCACTTCCAAACGACGACAGCGCCTCGCTGCAGGAACAAGTGTACTTCTGTGCATGACTTACTAGACACGCCTATGTCTTTCATCCATGTACCACACACATCAATGTCCTCTCTTCCACAAGCATCAATGTCTTCTCTTCCACAGGCTTACCATGAGCAACTGGATACCATGTGTCTTTCATACATGTACCACATACATCAGTGTCCACTCTTCCACAAGCATCAATGTCTTCTCTTCCACAAGCATCAATGTCTTCTCTTCCACAAGCATCAATGTCCTCACTTCCACAAGCATCAATGTCTTCTCTTCCACAAGCATCAATGTCCTCTCTTCCACAAGCATCAATGTCCTCACTTCCACAAGCATCAATGTCCTCACTTCCACAAGCATCAATGTCTTCTCTTCCACAGGCTTATCATGAGCAACTGGATACCATGTGTCTTTCATACATGTACCACACACATCAGTGTCCACTCTTCCACAAGCATCAATGTCTTCTCTTCCACAAGCATCAATGTCTTCTCTTCCACAAGCATCACTGTCCTCACTTCCACAAGCATCAATGTCTTCTCTTCCACAAGCATCAATGTCCTCACTTCCACAAGCATCAATGTCTTCTCTTCCACAAGCATCAATGTCCTCACTTCCACAAGCATCAATGTCTTCTCTTCCACAAGCATCAATGTCCTCACTTCCACAAGCATCAATGTCTTCTCTTCCACAGGCTTATCATGAGCAACTGTCTGTCGCTGAGATCACTACTGCATGTTTCGAGCCGGCCAACCAGCTGGTCAAATGTGACCCGAGGCACGGCAAGTACATGGCTTGCTGCATGCTGTACCGTGGCGATGTTGTACCCAAGGATGTCAACGCTGCCATTGCAACAATCAAGACAAAACGCACAATTCAATTTGTTGACTGGTGCCCAACAGGATTTAAGGTATAATATTTGCTGATTATGCTTACACACTTGTAAACATCCATGTTGTTGTCTTCATTCTGCTAGCCGTAGTCACATTCAATCATTGGACAACAGTTCAGGTGGGGAATATATTGGATGTGTATATAATATACATATGTGTATGTGGGTATAGCACAATTGGGAGGGTGCTAGCTTTACCCTAGTGTGAGGAAATGCAACCTAAAGACTAAATGTCATGGCATGGCAGACCAGGCCCTAAGCCTTAGTCGGCAACTGGTCTAGGATGAATCTTCGACAGGCAGAGCATTGCTTTGATGATCCGGCAGCTTCTGCAGCTTGTCTTGTTCCAGATGTATTGGTGTTACCTTTCCTCTGGAATAAACTAGGCAGGCCACCTTTCCTCTGGAATAAACTAGGCAGGCCACCTTTCCTCTGGAATAAACTAGGCAGGCCAAGAGAGGGATCATGCTGCATGGGCAAGATGTGGTCTCTACGATTCACCCCAGGCTTTGTACTATGGAGAGGTTGTTATGCCTTTTTTTGAAATACAATGTAACAAAACTATCGTCTGTCAAGACAGCAAAGTGCCTTTATGTGGGTATACACATGGATCTATTCTATTTCAGTTTTTTTTTTTTTTTATTATCTAATATACATATTCTTTTCTTCTTTCATCCTAAATATATTGTCACAAAAGTTTGGAGAGAACAATAATGGAGGGGTATATGCCTAGGAAGAGAGGAAGATGAAGACCAAAGAGAAGATGGGTGCAGGATGTGGCGGATGATTTCTAGATGGGTGTATCAGACGCGGGACATCTTGCTTATGATCGAGAGGTTTTCTGGAAGGTTGTTATGGGAGCGAGGTTCAGCAAAGGACATGCTACTGAATGAATGAATATATATATATAAGGGTCATTCATTTGAAATCCATTCGTGCCGCACCACGCGTAATTGCGTACATTGAACATGATCATGTCATAGTCATGTGACAAGTACTGAGCAATGAATAAAAGAGCACGTGCTTATCATCCCATGATGCATAGGTTCTGTTTCTGACCATTGAGAAAATGGCCAGGGTGATCCAAAATCCGTCTAAAGAAGCTCAAGGAGCGGTGATTCAGTTTCTTTCATTTGAAGGATGTCGACCAGTGGACATTCACCAAAGAATGCAGGCAGCATACGGTAACAAATGTGTGTTGAAGACGACAGTGACAGACTGGGCACACATGTTTCAGAATCTTCAACGGCCAGGTCAAGCGCATATTGTTGCAACAGAAAAAACCCATCGCCAAAATCGATGCAGCAGTACAGATGAACCATTGTCAAAGCTTACGTTCACTAGCAAAAGAATTTGATGTCTTGATTGGGACAATTCAAGAGGTCGTTCGTAAGAAACTGCAATATCGGAAGGAGTGTTCACAGTGGGTACCAGGGTGTTGACCGACCACCAAAAAGAGGAATGCATGGGATGGTGTTTGAACCACTTGCTGCGTTACAGAGTGGAGGGTGATGCATTTCTCTTCCGCATAGTGGCAGGCGATGAATCATGGTGTCACCACTTTGAGCCGAGCAGTAAAAGAGAGAGCATGCAATGGAAGCATGCTGGATCACCAAAAGCTAAAAAATTTAAGTTACAGGTTTCCGCTGGTAAGGTTATGCTGGGAGAATTTTTTTACCATGAAGGGCTATTGTGGCCGACTTTAAAGAACCTGGTGTCAACATCAACTCTACCCACTACTTGCAAACACTAGACAAGCTGCAAAAAGCCATCAAGAATAAACAACCCGGCATGCTTTCTCACGGTGTGATTTTGTTGCACGATAATGCTCATCCGCATGTCGCAAAGATTGTGCAGGAAGAAGTGGGAAATTCTGCAACATCCAGCCTATAGTCCTGATTTGTCACCATGTGATTTTCATTTGTTTGGACCTCTAAAAAAGCTCTCAGGGGGCAAAAATTTCACACAGATGCAGACGTAATCAACGCGGTAAACACTTGGTTCAGTGAGCAACCACAATCCTGTTTTGCGGACGGCATTCGCCACCTACCTAAGCAATGGGACGCTTGCCTGAATGCTTACGACGACTTCTTCTGACCAACCCATGGTGCATAATTTATTCAAAATGAATTCTTTGTTTAATTCTACCACACCTATTAATGTTTCTTTCAAGCTTTTGTAATAAAGCCATTGGAACGGGTTTCAAATGAACATCCCTAATATATATAGATATAGATATATATAACAGTAGACGGTACTACCTGGTCTCTGTTAGCGCCGAACGTTGGGCGGCGCTTACCAAACCCGACACCCCACATTGTGCCAACGGCTTCGGGCGGAAGAGCGCAATTGGGAGGGTACAAGCCTTACCCTGGTGCGAGGAAATGCAAGCTAAAGACAAAATTGTCATGGCAGGGCAGACCAGGCCCTAAGCCTTGGTTGGCGACTGGTCTAGGATCGAAGCTCCGACAGGCGGACAGTTAGAGCATTGCTTTGCTGATCCGGCAGCTTCTGCAGCTTGTCTTGTTCCAGATGTAGGGGTGTTACCTTTCCTCTGGAGTGAACTAGGCGGGCCAAGAGAGGGATCATGCTGCATGGGCAACACATGATCTCTATATTTTAGCCCAGGCTTTGTGCTATGGAGAGGCAATAACTCCATCCCTGGTCTTAACTGGTCTCGGAATTGCCAAAACAAAAGTCCTTGTCTATCAAGCCTGTGTCCTTAGTACTCTTCTCTATGGCAGTGAAACCTGGACAACTTACTCACACCAAGAGAACAATTTAAACAGCTTTCATATGCGGTGTCTGCGAAGAATTCTTGGTATTAAGTGGCAAGACAAAATCACAAATACTGAAGTATTGGAAAGATCAGGTTGTGTGACAGTTTATTCCATGCTCAGTCTTCGTAGACTTAGATGGATAGGACATCTTAGGAGGATGGATGATGGTAGAATACCAAAGGATATCTTTTTTGGTGAATTACAGATGGGTAAGAGATCTCAGGGTCGGCCTCTACTACGATACAAAGATGTGTGTAAGCGGGACATGATTGATACAGGCATTGATAATGCACATTGGGAGCAAGTCGCCGCTGAACGTGTTGCATGGAGGGCAAATATCAGAAATGGAATAAAGTCAAAGGAGAAAATTATTGCAGAAAAGTCACACACCAAGCGTTTGAGACGTAAGATGGTGCATGATGGTGGAAATGACCACGTGTTCACATGCACCCACTGTGAACGGACATTTACAGCGCAAATTGGCCTTATCAGTCACACTCGCTACCGCCATAGTTAAAAGTTATTATGCCTTTTTAAAGCACAAACTATCGTCTGTCAAGACGGCAAGGTGCCAATGGTGGTGGTGGTGTATATATATATATATATGGTTTATGTGAGTGCATATGTATGGGTGTTGAAATATGTATGTGAGTGCATATGTATGGGTGTTGAAATATGTATGTGAGTGCATATGTATGGGTGTTGAAATATGTATGTGAGTGCATATGTATGGGTGTTGAAATATGTATGTGAGTGCATATGTATGGGTGTTGAAATATGTATGTGAGTGCATATGTATGTGTGTTGAAATATGTATGTGAGTGCATATGTATGGGTGTTGAAATATGTATGTGAGTGCATATGTATGGGTGTTGAAATATGTATGTGAGTGCATATGTATGTGTGTTGAAATATGTATGTGAGTGCATATGTATGGGTGTTGAAATATGTATGTGAGTGCATATGTATGGGTGTTGAAATATGTATGTGAGTGCATATGTATGGGTGTTGAAATATGTATGTGAGTGCATATGTATGGGTGTTGAAATATGTATGTGAGTGCATATGTATGGGTGTTGAAATATGTATGTGAGTGCATATGTATGGGTGTTGAAATATGTATGTGAGTGCATATGTATGGGTGTTGAAATATGTATGTGAGTGCATATGTATGGGTGTTGAAATATGTATGTGAGTGCATATGTATGGGTGTTGAAATATGTATGTGAGTGCATATGTATGGGTGTTGAAATATGTATGTGAGTGCATATGTATGGGTGTTGAAATATGTATGTGAGTGCATATGTATGATGAAAATATGTTTATAAGTATACACATGTATCTGTTCTACACTATTTACAATGGTTTTCCATTGTTTTCCCACAACCCCTTTCTCGTTCCATGGGTCCATATTTTCATGTCCTGGACTGATTCCATTGTGTTTTCCCACAACCCCTTTCTCGTTCCATGGGTCCATATTTTCATGTCCTGGACTGATTCCATTGTGTTTTCCCACAACCCCTTTCTCGTTCCATGGGTCCATATTTTCATGTCCTGGACTGATTCCATTGTGTTTTCCCACAACCCCTTTCTCGTTCCATGGGTCCATATTTTCATGTCCTGGACTGATTCCATTGTGTTTTCCCACAACCCCTTTCTCGTTCCATGGGTTTTTCCCACAACCCCTTTCTCGTTCCATGGGTCCATATTTTCATGTCCTGGACTGATTCCATTGTGTTTTCCCACAACCCCTTTCTCGTTCCATGGGTCCATATTTTCATGTCCTGGACTGATTCCATTGTGTTTTCCCACAACCCCTTTCTCGTTCCATGGGTCCATATTTTCATGTCCTGGACTGATTCCATTGTGTTTTCCCACACCCCTTTCTCGTTCCATGGGTCCATATTTTCATGTCCTGGACTGATTCCATTGTGTTTTCCCACACCCCTTTCTCGTTCCATGGGTCCATATTTTCATGTCCTGGACTGATTCCATTGTGTTTTCCCACAACCCCTTTCTCGTTCCATGGGTCCATATTTTCATGTCCTGGACTGATTCCATTGTGTTTTCCCACAACCCCTTTCTCGTTCCATGGGTCCATATTTTCATGTCCTGGACTGATTCCATTGTGTTTTCCCACAACCCCTTTCTCGTTCCATGGGTCCATATTTTCATGTCCTGGACTGATTCCATTGTGTTTTCCCACAACCCTTTCTCGTTCCATGGGTCCATATTTTCATGTCCTGGACTGATTCCATTGTGTTTTCCCACAACCCTTTCTCGTTCCATGGGTCCATATTTTCATGTCCTGGACTGATTCCATTGTGTTTTCCCACACCCCTTTCTCGTTCCATGGGTCCATATTTTCATGTCCTGGACTGATTCCATTGTGTTTTCCCACAACCCTTTCTCGTTCCATGGGTCCATATTTTCATGTCCTGGACTGATTCCATTGTGTTTTCCCACACTCCTTTCTCGTTCCATGGGTCCATATTTTCATGTCCTGGACTGATTCAGTTCTTGTATTTGTGTGTTCACTAGATGACATTCCTGGGACTGCTAGTGATTCAGTATTTCTAGTTAAGTTTTCTGAGCTTCTTATTTGTTGATAAAACTTTGGTTGAAACTCTGTCGTGTGTCTGTGTGTTTTTCTTTCGTTGAGTTGACTAGTTACATGTTGTGCTCATTTGACTTCTGGTACCAGCTTGGCAGCACAGCAGTCGGCCCCCTTTTTCATTCATTAAGATTTAGATTCAGATTTGGATATAGAGATGTTTGTCCTACACTTGTGTAGAGATGTCTGTCCTACAACGTTTGCAGAGACATGAGCATAGCCTACGATGGGTAGCGTTGTGATATTCTGTTGTGATAATTTGATGTGTGCTGCGTGGTTACACACCCGCTTCACACGCGTGATCCGGGACTGTTTCCGGATCCGGTCAGGGATATGCACTACTGATGAGCTCAAATGAGGGCGAAACTCGAGTATAGTGCTTCCATATTGACGTGGATAGGCCTTAGGTTCATACCAGAATGCGATCGGCGTTGCCAGTAGTGGGTTGTGCTCAATATTTAAATTTCAAATCCCGAAACAACCACATAATCGTTTGCAGAGATGTCTGTCCTACAACTTGTGTAGAGATGTCTGTCTTACAACTTGTGTAGAGATGTCTGTCCTACAACTTGTGTAGAGATGTCTGTCCTACAACTTGTGTAGAGATGTCTGTCCTACAACTTGTGTAGAGATTTCTGTCCTACAACTTGTGTAGAGATGTCTATCTTACAACTTGTGTAGAGATGTCTATCTTACAACTTGTGTAGAGATGTCTGTCAAACAACCTCCATGCAGTCCTGATGAACTCAGCTTTCTCCAACAGGTCGGCATCAACTACCAGCCCCCAACCGTGGTTCCTGGTGGTGACCTGGCCAAGGTGCAGCGCGCTGTCTGCATGTTGAGTAACACCACCGCCATCGCCGAAGCCTGGGCTCGGCTCGACCACAAGTTTGACCTCATGTATGCCAAGAGAGCCTTCGTACACTGGTGAGTGGGGAATATCGCTAGTCTCACATTTGTTGTGTGGTGAACACTGGTCTCACATTTGTTGTGTGGTGAACACTGGTGAGTGGGGAATATCGCTAGTCTCACATTTGTTGTGTGGTGAAAACTGGTCTCACATTTGTTGTGTGGTGAACACTAGTCTCACATTTGTTGTATGGTGAACACTGGTCTCACATTTGTTGTGTGGTGAACATTGGTCTCACATTTGTTGTGTGGTGAACAATAGTCTCACATTTATTGTGTGGTGAACAATAGTCTCACATTTGTTGTGTGGTGAACATTGGTCTCACATTTGTTGTGTGGTGAACAATAGTTTCACATTTATTGTGTGGTGAACAATAGTCTCACATTTGTTGTGTGGTGAACAATAGTCTCACATTTATTGTGTGGTGAACAATAGTCTCACATTTGTTGTGTGGTGAACACTAGTCTCACATTTGTTGTATGGTGAACACTGGTCTCACATTTGTTGTGTGGTGAACACTGGTCTCACATTTGTTGTGTGATGATCACTGGTGAGTGGAGAATATCGCTAGTCTCACATTCATTGGGTGGTGAACACTGGTCTTACATTTGTTGTGTGGTGAACACTAGTCTCACATTTGTTGTGTGGTGAACACTAGTCTCACATTTGTTGTGTGGTGAACATTGGTGAGAGGAGAATACCACTAGTCTCACATTTGTTGTGTGGTGAACACTAGTCTCACATTTGTTGTGTGGTGAACATTGGTGAGAGGAGAATACCACTAGTCTCACATTTGTTGTGTGGTGAACATTGGTGAGAGGAGAATACCACTAGTCTCACATTTGTTGTGTGGTGAACATTGGTGAGAGGAGAATACCACTAGTCTCACATTTGTTGTGTGGTGAACACTAGTCTCACATTTGTTGTGTGGTGAACACAGAAGATATTTTATATGTTCTGTGTTGTCACTGCAGGTTGACACCTTGTTTCTCAGCTGTAATCAGCTATTGTAAATGATGTAAGCTGTTCATTGATGTAGGTTGTACTCTGTAGTTTATGTTTTATTTTGTAACATAAGGTGTTGTACCATGTAACTTATGTTGTACTGTGTAAATTATGTTATATCATGTAAGATTGCATGTTGTACCATGTAAATTATGTAGTACAGCATAAATTATGTTGTACTGTGTAAATTATGTTATACCATGTAAGATGACATGTTTGCCAGACGACATCCGGGGTATATAATAATTCAAACAATGAAACTTGACAACAAAATGGCTTGCAAACAACACTCGTCAAATTCAGGCTTCAGAAGCCAAAACCTAACCGAAAAACCAAGTCGACTCCTTTAGACTTTGGCAGTTATGGCGCTGTTTATTTCTGCAGTGCGCAGGCTTGTAGCAATAATAAAGAATAACATACTGTGCTTGTTCTGACCAAGCTGGGCAGTATTACAATTATAATTAAAAATGAATATTATGTCCTAAGCCATCTTCGCTCGAAATTCTAAACAATGTCCTTGCCCGTCAACACGGCATCCTTCTCTCTATCCGCTTTCTTCTCAGTGTCCTTTCTGACGTTTCTCTGACATCGAGTTTCTGCGTTCGTCTGCATATTTATTCGTGGCTTATATGAACGTTATCTCCACATATTGAGTCGTCCATTCCAGGTATTAACTCAGCCACCAATGTGATATAATGCCAGTGCCTCACCAACCAATCTTTCTCAAAACACATAAGCTGCCACTCTTAACAAGCTCCCAAGTCCGTCTGCCTTTGTTGTTGTTGACAATCTTCCGTGACGTTTTTGTGTTACCACGTCATATCCCTAGATTCATTAGCGTTTTGGCTTTGGGATTCTCTGATATTTCTTATTTGCCTCATTACGTCACACCTGCTACTTGGCAATGTTGTACCATGTAAATTATGTAGTACAGCATAAATTATGTTGTACTGTGTAACGTATATTGTATAGTTTAATTTATGTTATACAATGCAACTTATGTTGCAACATGGAACTTGTGTTGTATCTTAGTAACTAGATATATTATAGTTGTTACATATGTTATTGAGGGAATATGGTCAGTACATGACAATGTAAATTCTTTTATTCAGGTTGAAATACTTACCACATACATTTTTATGTTACATAAGTCAGTGAGTGCATATGGTTAAAATGTCCAGTTAATGTTTCCATTCAGGTACATATTTTTACCACACATATTGTACTTGAAACATAAGTCAGTGAGGGAATATGATGAATAAGTCTACTATGTTTATGTTTGTATGTATAATATGTTTATGTTTGTATGTATAATATGTTTATGTTTGTATGTATAATATGTTTATGTTTGTATGTATAATATGTTTATGTTTGTATGTATAATATGTTTATGTTTGTATGTATAATATGGTTATGTTTGTATGTATAATATGTTTATGTTTGTATGTATAATATGTTTATGTTTGTATGTATAGTATGGTTATGTTTGTATGTATAATATGTTTATGTTTGTATGTATAATATGTTTATGTTTGTATGTATAATATGTTTATGTTTGTATGTATAATATGTTTATGTTTGTATGTATAATATGTTTATGTTTGTATGCAGGTATGTTGGGGAAGGCATGGAGGAAGGCGAATTCTCAGAAGCACGTGAGGACCTCGCTGCCTTGGAGAAAGACTACGAGGAAGTCGGCGTTGATTCAGCAGAAGCTGAGACGGGTGGAGATGAAGGGGAGGAGTACTGATACCACAGTTCCTTTATGTGAACCAAGCTGGCAACTCTTCTAACCTGATTGCTTGTCTTTCTACGGCTTTTTCTCAGCTTTCATGTTAAGTACCTGGCACAGTAAGAATCTCGTGGTGAAGTGTTGGATCCAGCTTTCTTGTTTCAGAAACTGCTCACACAGCAAACATGTCACTTGTAACTAACCAACAACAACCTGAGAACAAAAACTCAGCATAGACACAGCTGTTGCTTGTAGAAACAGTACATAGAAACAGCTGTTGCTTGTCCTAGCATCAATAAACTGTCATTCTTGATGTTAGTTCAAACTGGAAAGTGTTGACTGTCAAAGGTCAGGGAATCTAAGCATCTTGTCAATACTTCATTTATATTTTGTGTATGACAACTTGCGCTTATCTGTTGCCAAACATACAAAACTCTATTATTTACTGCAGAAAGTCACATGTATCTGTTGCCAAATATTCAAACCTCTATTATTTACTGCCACGAATTACAATTATCTTTTGCTAAAAGTTAAATGTGTTATTGCTTACTGCAAAAAACTGCATTTATCCGTTGTCAAAATGTCAATGTTCAATTATTTTCTGTGACAAATTACATTTATCACTTGTCACAAACTGGTTATTTTATCATGTTTATATCCTGCTTTAACAAGTGTAGGTTTGATATGAAATAACTTGAGTTCTTTCCACATCATGTTTTGACATTTTAATGCTCCTGGAAAGCCAGATGTCCAGATGTCCAGATGACAATGTCAGACTTCACCATGGAAAGAAGGATGAACATAGAAAGTGAATCTTAGTTACAATTATTATTGTAATTACATTGAAACATTTTGCAGACACAGAAAAGTTTTCATTTTGTGAATTGTCCTTCATCTGTCTTTCTTACTGAAAGAAATGAATGTTCAAGCAACAGTGACTAGTTTTGTGACACAGTGTCAAAAATTCTCCATTTCTGTTGCGTCAACTACAGATCTTTGCTCTGACGACTTGTAGCTCTTCATGAGATCTAACATGAAATATAATGAAATCAGAATCACATGCAACTGTGTAATATTACCTACAGCATTACCACTTTGTGTCAGACACTCCTGATTGTTGAAGCAAACATCAAATTCCAGATCATTGGCATAATATCATTTTGTTAATTATGATTTATGTAAGCTTACTATGATTATTTTACTATTTATAAAGAATAAAGTCTTGACTGGCCAGTGGTGACATGTCACAACCACTGTGGTATCTTGTGTGTGGGTAACTACATCAGCCAGTGGTGACATGTCACAACCACTGTGGTATCTTGTGTGTGGGTAACTACATCAGCCAGTGGTGACATGTCACAACCACTGTGGTATCTTGTGTGTGGGTAACTACATCAGCCAGTGGTGACATGTCACAACCACAGTGGTATCTTGTGTGTGGGTACCTACATCAGCCAGTGCTGACATGTCACAACCACTGTGGTATCTTGTGTGTGGGTAACTACATCAGCCAGTGGTGACATGTCACAACCACTGTGGTATCTTGTGTGTGGGTAACTACATCAGCCAGTGGTGACATGTCACAACCACTGTGGTATCTTGTGTGTGGGTAACTACATCAGCCAGTGGTGACATGTCACAACCACTGTGGTATCTTGTGTGTGGGTAACTACATCAGCCAGTGGTGACATGTACTGTGGTATCTTGTGTGTGGGTAACTACATCAGCCAGTGGTGACATGTCACAACCACTGTGGTATCTTGTGTGTGGGTAACTACATCAGCCAGTGCTGACATGTACTGTGGTATCTTGTGTGTGGGTAACTACATCAGCCAGTGGTGACATGTCACAACCACTGTGGTATCTTGTGTGTGGGTAACTACATCAGCCAGTGCTGACATGACACAACCACTGTGGTATCTTGTGTGTGGGTAACTACATCAGCCAGTGGTGACATGTCACAACCACTGTGGTATCTTGTGTGTGGGTAACTACATCAGCCAGTGGTGACATGTCACAACCACTGTGGTATCTTGTGTGTGGGTAACTACATCAGCCAGTGCTGACATGTACTGTGGTATCTTGTGTGTGGGTAACTACATCAGCCAGTGGTGACATGTCACAACCACTGTGGTATCTTGTGTGTGGGTAACTACATCAGCCAGTGCTGACATGTACTGTGGTATCTTGTGTGTGGGTAACTACATCAGCTGTGTCAGCCAGTGGTGCAGTTTACATGCACACCAAGTGTAGAGGGCGTCTTTGCATCACATAACAGCAACTTTCATTGGCTAGCTCAGTTCAAACTCTCAAATTCATATATTAGCAATTTTCATTGGCTGCCGAAGACAAAACTGTCATATATTAGCAGCTTGTATTGAGTAATCGAGACTGCTTCCATATTTTTATTTGTATATTTGTCCTTGTCTATTGCCACAATGTACAACTTAATTTTGACCAGTTTTAGCAGTTTTGCAAATGTTTTCAGTGTTCAAAAGCAAATGTTGTGTCATCAATGTGCCAATAAAATATTTCAATAAATGTTTATGTTAGTCTCATTCTTGTTGGTATGACTGTTTATGTTAGTCTCATTCTTGTTAGTATGACTGTTTATGTTAGTCTAATTCTTGTTGGTATGACTGTTTATGTTAGTCTCATTCTAGTTGGTATGACTATTTATGTTAGTCTCATTCTTGTTGGTATGACTGTTTATATTAGTCTCATTCTTGTTGGTATGACTGTTTATATTAGTCTCATTCTTGTTGGTATGACTGTTTATGTCAGTCTCATTCTTGTTGGTATGACTGTTTATGTCAGTCTCATTCTTGTTGGTATGACTGTTTATGTTAGTCTCATTCTTGTTGGTATGACTGTTTATATTAGTCTCATTCTTGTTGGTATGACTGTTTATGTCAGTCTCATTCTTGTTGGTATGACTGTTTATATTAGTCTCATTCTTGTTGGTATGACTGTTTATATTAGTCTCATTCTTGTTGGTATGACTGTTTATGTTAATCTCATTCTTGTTGGTATGACTGTTTATGTTAGTCTCATTCTTGTTGGTATGACTGTTTATATTAGTCTCATTCTTGTTGGTATGACTGTTTATATTAGTCTCATTCTTGTTGGTATGACTGTTTATATTAGTCTCATTCTTGTTGGTATGACTGTTTATGTCAGTCTCATTCTTGTTGGTATGACTGTTTATATTAGTCTCATTCTTGTTGGTATGACTGTTTATGTTAGTCTCATTCTTGTTGGTATGGCTGTTTATATTAGTCTCATTCTTGTTGGTATGACTGTTTATATTAGTCTCATTCTTGTTGGTATGACTGTTTATATTAGTCTCATTCTTGTTGGTATGACTGTTATGTTAGTCTCATTCTTGTTGGTATGACTGTTTATGTCAGTCTCATTCTTGTTGGTATGACTGTTTATATTAGTCTCATTCTTGTTGGTATGACTGTTTATATTAGTCTCATTCTTGTTGGTATGACTGTTTATATTAGTCTCATTCTTGTTGGTATGACTGTTTATGTCAGTCTCATTCTTGTTGGTATGACTGTTTATGTCAGTCTCATTCTTGTTGGTATGACTGTTTATGTTAGTCTCATTCTTGTTGGTATGACTGTTTATATTAGTCTCATTCTTGTTGGTATGACTGTTTATGTCAGTCTCATTCTTGTTGGTATGACTGTTTATATTAGTCTCATTCTTGTTGGTATGACTGTTTATATTAGTCTCATTCTTGTTGGTATGACTGTTTATGTTAATCTCATTCTTGTTGGTATGACTGTTTATGTTAGTCTCATTCTTGTTGGTATGACTGTTTATATTAGTCTCATTCTTGTTGGTATGACTGTTTATATTAGTCTCATTCTTGTCGGTATGACTGTTTATATTAGTCTCATTCTTGTTGGTATGACTGTTTATGTCAGTCTCATTCTTGTTGGTATGACTGTTTATATTAGTCTCATTCTTGTTGGTATGACTGTTTATGTTAGTCTCATTCTTGTTGGTATGGCTGTTTATATTAGTCTCATTCTTGTTGGTATGACTGTTTATATTAGTCTCATTCTTGTTGGTATGACTGTTTATATTAGTCTCATTCTTGTTGGTATGACTGTTTATATTAGTCTCATTCTTGTTGGTATGACTGTTATGTTAGTCTCATTCTTGTTGGTATGACTGTTTATGTCAGTCTCATTCTTGTTGGTATGACTGTTTATATTAGTCTCATTCTTGTTGGTATGACTGTTTATGTCAGTCTCATTCTTGTTGGTATGACTGTTTATGTCAGTCTCATTCTTGTTGGTATGACTGTTTATGTCAGTCTCATTCTTGTTGGTATGACTGTTTATGTCAGTCTCATTCTTGTTGGTATGACTGTTTATATTAGTCTCATTCTTGTTGGTATGACTGTTTATATTAGTCTCATTCTTGTTGGTATGACTGTTTATGTCAGTCTCATTCTTGTTGGTATGACTGTTTATGTTAGTCTCATTCTTGTTGGTATGACTGTTTATGTTAGTCTCATTCTTGTTGGTATAACTGTTTATATTAGTCTCATTCTTGTTGGTATAACTGTTTATGTCAGTCTCATTCTTGTTGGTATGACTGTTTATATTAGTCTCATTCTTGTTGGTATGACTGTTTATGTCAGTCTCATTCTTGTTGGTATGACTGTTTATGTTAGTCTCATTCTTGTTGGTATAACTGTTTATGTCAGTCTCATTCTTGTTGGTAGGACTGTTTATGTTAGTCTCATTCTTGTTGGTATGACTGTTTATGTTAGTCTCATTCTTGTTGGTATGACTGTTTATGTTAGTCTCATTCTTGTTGGTATAACTGTTTATATTAGTCTCATTCTTGTTGGTATGACTGTTTATGTCAGTCTCATTCTTGTTGGTATGACTGTTTATATTAGTCTCATTCTTGTTGGTATGACTGTTTATGTTAGTCTCATTCTTGTTGGTATGACTGTTTATATTAGTCTCATTCTTGTTGGTATGACTGTTTATGTTAGTCTCATTCTTGTTGGTATAACTGTTTATGTTAGTCTCATTCTTGTAGGTATGACTGTTTATGTTAGTCTCATTCTTGTTGGTATGACTGTTTATATTAGTCTCATTCTTGTTGGTATGACTGTTTATATTAGTCTCATTCTTGTTGGTATGACTGTTTATATTAGTCTCATTCTTGTTGGTATGACTGTTTATGTCAGTCTCATTCTTGTTGGTATGACTGTTTATGTCAGTCTCATTCTTGTTGGTATGACTGTTTATGTCAGTCTCATTCTTGTTGGTATGACTGTTTATATTAGTCTCATTCTTGTTGGTATGACTGTTTATATTAGTCTCATTCTTGTTGGTATGACTGTTTATGTCAGTCTCATTCTTGTTGGTATGACTGTTTATGTTAGTCTCATTCTTGTTGGTATGACTATTTATGTTAGTCTCATTCTTGTTGGTATGACTGTTTATGTTAGTCTCATTCTTGTTGGTATAACTGTTTATGTCAGTCTCATTCTTGTTGGTATGTCACCGTCCTAGATACCTAGGGGAATGAAACTCGGGCTCATACAGGCAACAAACTCCGTGCAGATACAATCTAACATCATTTATTTATATTATGTTACAGTAAGCTGGCGAAGTAAGGTTTTCGCCAGCTAGCAACCCTCAAGTTGCGTATCACAGGATTTTACAACAAAGCAATAATACATGATTATTATAACAACTCTATCAGCTATCTAACGTATGCATAAGACCCCTAAATACACTTGGGTTTTAAGCTATCAAGTCCTCCTTAAGGTAAGCCCTGTTGCTTCTTCGATGTCCAGTCCATGTCTGCCCTCTAACGTGTCTCGATCGGACACGGGCTGTAACTCTCCTTGAGCTTCTCGTGGAACAGGTCCTGGCACGCGGTCAGCGTGTCCACGGAGCTGTAGGCGAACTGACCTATGCTTCTCGAAGGCTCTGGATTGTTCGAGCATTCGAGTGTGTCTCCCTTGTATTGGGGTTATGCCCCTTCTCTAATTCCCTTCTATCTTTATGTTTCTACCGACTCCATGTGAGACTCTGACAGGGGTCCCCCTCCCTCCGCTTCTATGGGTTAGTATATGGTAATTAGTCTGCACTAACACTGTCATAGGATCACATGAAGTTGGTGTTTGGTAGTTTCGTGGATGGGAACCTGGCCATATATATATTTGCACTATTAACTCATGTATTTCCCCGTACAACAATCCAGGGTGATTGCTGGAGAGTCCCTATCTCTTCCATATCCTTAAACATGCTTATCCGACCGAAGTTCCCTGACGCTTCTAGTTGTATTTGCAACCGCGCCCTTCTCAAGTATCCATTTGATACCCAGATATTAAACTCTGTGTTAGAGAGGTTTAACAAGACAAATTGTCTTGGCTTATTTAAGAACACTTGCAATTCTTGTCCTGAATGTGTATTTTGATACACTTTTACTTCCGTATGTTTTATAGTGCTTAATATATATATATGCACTCTTGTTTTCTCCCAAGTAACTACTTATGTTCCTGTTTGCCTGTTAGTGTGTTTACTGCTTTGTTACTTGCTCTAATAAAATGTGTGTGATTTATTTGTTAGTGTTTAGTTTTATGAGTATGTTCTACCTAATGTCTGAAGTGTGTGCTACCTGTGGGTATGTGGTGTGTAGTACATCTCTAAGTGTCACGAGCTGGAATATCCCTTGTCATGAATTACGTCATCTGTGTAACGCATGTACAGGGTATTCAAACAGTGATTCTTAGAGTGAACCTATTTTATCTAACACTAAACATGTATACACAATTTTAGACAAGTGTTACATTTTACACTCAAAAAGCAGACAAATTAAAATAAATACTTTTTGCGTACAATTTGTCCGCTCAGTATATCGCTCTCTCATTTAAATCATTTGCTCTCTGATTCGTACATCTTTCATTCAAAATAGTATTTTGTTAAAATATACAAATAAAGTTGAGGTAATTCTTATTGCCCTTAGAAAAAAATGGATTAGGCGATATGTTCCCTTTATGGTAGCAAGTACTTTTTGTACTCGTAATCAAAAAATGGTTTATAACTTAAATAAAAAAAATTGTATAGGACGAATATTTCACCTATGAGTGAAAATGTTTGTAATATATTATGGTAGAAAATATACAAGTTACGTGTTGACATATTTTATATATATAATCAAATACAAGTGTACTACATATTAACTAATAGTAAATTAATTAACTCCAACGACGATGTGTGTGTTGTCCTCCCGTTGTCCGTGTGTTGTTCCATCAATGTTAACAGTTTGTATAGCTGTCTTTTGTATGTTGTAATAGTCGTAGTTCTATTCCGGTAGTTTGCGAAGTTTCTTGAAATAGCGAGTATGTAGAGTTCTTAATCTTTTCACGATGACTTTAAGTTCCTTGGTTGATAAAATGACTTCACAGATATTATATATTGCTCGGATTGTTTTTAAAGCATTGCCAATTGCTAATATGTCTTAATACAATGTAGGGCTGTCACAGTTTCATGTCCGTGAATGTTATAAGTAGATTATTCACTTGGTAGTTGATACTTCTGAATCACAGTTCTACAGTAAGTGTAGAGGTACACTGTTTTATGCAACAGACTAAAATATCACAGCTTATTATGTGGCGATTAATTAATGTGCATAGTGTTAGTCTGCTGGTGCATTAGTTTGCCGTGATAATATGTCAGCAATAATATTATCCGTACCCTTGATGTGGCGGATTTCAAAGTCGAAATCCTGAAGTAGAAGACACCATCTTACTAATCGATGATTCTTTGGAACACCTTGTTTCAGTACCTGCAGTGGCGAATTATCGGTCAAAACAACAAAATGGGAACCTAAGAGGAACTTAGATAAACGACGCATACAAAAAAGTAGACTTAATGCCTCCAACTCAACTGTGGAATAATGGATTTCTGCCTTTTTAAGCTTGCGGCTGATATAGAGTATTGGATGTCTCACGCCTTGATATTCCTGCATCAGGCATCCTCCAATTGCGATAGCACTCGAATCTGTGGTCAGAATAAAAGGTATATCTATGTTTGGTAATCTTAATACGGGTGGGTTAGAAAAAATTGATTTCAATTTGCACATTACATCTTCTAAACGGATACTCTTACAAACTTTTTCTGGTTGATCTTTTGTCAACAGATTAGAAAAAACTGATGTGAGTTCTGCCCAGTTTGGTATAAACTTGGCATAATAGTTTATGAGACCTAAAAGGCTTCTGACCTGTTTCTTTGTAGTTGGAACTTGCAGGTTCAGAATTTTTGATACGATTTTATCATCTGTCAATAGTTTGCCTTCGAAAATCCTATGACCTAAGAAGTCTATCTGTTTATAGCCTATTTCAACCTTGGAAGGTTTGATAGTAAGTCCAAAAAGAAGGATTTGATTAAAGACTTGTTGGAGTGTAAGTAAGTGGCACGCGGTCAGCGTGTCCACGGAGCTGTAGGCGAACTGACCTATGCTTCTCGAAGGCTCTGGATTGTTCGAGCATTCGAGTGTGTCTCCCTTGTATTGGGGTTATGCCCCTTCTCTAATTCCCTTCTATCTTTATGTTTCTACCGACTCCATGTGAGACTCTGACATGGTATAACTGTTTATGTCAGTCTCATTCTTGTTGGTATGACTGTTTATGTTAGTCTCATTCTTGTTGGTATGACTGTTTATATTAGTCTCATTCTTGTTGGTATGACTGTTTATGTTAGTCTCATTCTTGTTGGCATGACTGTTTATGTTAGTCTCATTCTTGTTGGTATAACTGTTTATATTAGTCTCATTCTTGTTGGTATGACTGTTTATGTTAGTCTCATTCTTGTTGGTATGACTGTTTATGTTAGTCTCATTCTTGTTGGTATAACTGTTTATGTCAGTCTCATTCTTGTTGGTATGACTGTTTATGTCAGTCTCATTCTTGTTGGTATGACTGTTTATGTTAGTCTCATTCTTGTTGGTATGACTGTTTATGTCAGTCTCATTCTTGTTGGTATGACTGTTAATGTTAGTCTCATTCTGGTTGGTATGACTGTTTATGTTAGTCTCATTCTTGTTGGTATGACTGTTTATGTTAGTCTCATTCTTGTTGGTATGACTGTTTATGTTAGTCTCATTCTTGTTGGTATGACTGTTTATGTCAGTCTCATTCTTGTTGGTATGACTGTTTATGTCAGTCTCATTCTTGTTGGTATGACTGTTTATATTAGTCTCATTCTTGTTGGTATGACTGTTTATATTAGTCTCATTCTTGTTGGTATGACTGTTTATGTTAGTCTCATTCTTGTTGGTATGACTGTTTATGTCAGTCTCATTCTTGTTGGTATGACTGTTTTCTTTTAAACTGAAGATGTTATTGAGAAGAGCTACATGTTTGACAATCTCAGACCAAGTCAGAAATTATTTTTCAGACAGACAGTGGGATCAACTTCTTGTGCCACATAAACTGACAAGCAGAAGATCATTTACTCATAGTTTGGCCATTTAATGAAAATACAACACCATCAGTTCCAGTACTCGCACTACACCAAAGAAGATCTGATATGAGAGCATGAGTATGCCAGAGAAGAAGATGGATTGACGACATCAAAGACATTGTACAATCACATGGAATGATATTGACCAGTGCCACCCATGGAGTGCTGGAACATCAGCGGCACCTCTCCATGATCTATGGCGGCAAAAGTGGAAGTCATGAATTTATTGTATATGAGTTGGAGATGTGATTGTATGTTAGTTAGAGATGTGGTTGTATGTTAGTTAGAGATGTGGTTATATGTTAGTTAGAGATGTGGTTGTTGTATATTAGTTAGAGATGTGGTTGTTGTATATTAGTTAGAGATGTGGTTGTATGTTAGTTAGAGATGTGGTTGTATATTAGTTAGAGATGTGGTTATATATTAGTTAGAGATGTGGTTATATGTTAGTTAGAGATGTGGTTGTTGTATATTAGTTAGAGATGTGGTTGTTGTATATTAGTTAGAGATGTGGTTGTATGTTAGTTAGAGATGTGGTTATATGTTTGTTAGAGATGTGGTTGTATGTTAGTTAGAGATGTGGTTGTATGTTAGTTAGAGATGTTGTTATATGTTAGTTAGAGATGTGGTTGTATGTTAGTTAGAGATGTGGTTATATGTTAGTTAGAGATGTGGTTGTTATATGTTAGTTAGAGATGTGGTATATGTTAGTTAGAGATGTGGTTATATGTTAGTTAGAGATGTGGTTATATGTTAGTTAGAGATGTGGTTATATGTTAGTTAGAGATGTGGTTGTATGTTAGTTAGAGATGTGGTTGTTGTATGTTAGTTAGAGATGTGGTTATATGTTAGTTAGAGATGTGGTTGTATATTAGTTAGAGATGTGGTTGTATATTAGTTAGAGATGTGGTTATATATTAGTTAGAGATGTGGTTGTATATTAGTTAGAGATGTGGTTATATATTAGTTAGAGATGTGGTTATTGTATATTAGTTAGAGATGTGGTTATATGTTAGTTAGAGATGTGGTTATATGTTAGTTAGAGATGGGGTTATATGTTAGTTAGAGATGGGGTTATATGTTAGTTAGAGATGTGGTTATATGTTAGTTAGAGATGTGGTTATATGTTAGTTAGAGATGTGGTTATATGTTAGTTAGAGATGTGGTTATATGTTAGTTAGAGATGTGGTTATATGTTAGTTAGAGATGTGGTTATATGTTAGTTAGAGATGTGGTTATATGTTAGTTAGAGATGTGGTTATATGTTAGTTAGAGATGTGGTTATATGTTAGTTAGAGATGTGGTTATATGTTAGTTAAAGATGTGGTTGTATATTAGTTAGAGATGTGGTTATATGTTAGTTAGAGATGTGGTTGTATGTTAGTTAGAGATGTGGTTATATATTAGTTAGAGATGTGGTTATATGTTAGTTAGAGATGTGGTTGTATATTAGTTAGAGATGTGGTTATATGTTAGTTAGAGATGTGGTTGTATATTAGTTAGAGATGTGGTATATGTTAGTTAGAGATGTGGTTATATATTAGTTAGAGATGTGGTTATATGTTAGTTAGAGATGTGGTTATATGTTAGTTAGAGATGTGGTTATATATTAGTTAGAGATGTGGTTATATGTTAGTTAGAGATGTGGTTGTATATTAGTTAGAGATGTGGTTATATATTAGTTAGAGATGTGGTTATATGTTAGTTAGAGATGTGGTTGTATATTAGTTAGAGATGTGGTTATATGTTAGTTAGAGATGTGGTTGTATATTAGTTAGAGATGTGGTTATATGTTAGTTAGAGATGTGGTTGTATGTTAGTTAGAGATGTGGTTGTATATTAGTTAGAGATGTGGTTATATGTTAGTTAGAGATGTGGTTATATGTTAGTTAGAGATGTGGTTATATGTTAGTTAGAGATGTGGTTATATGTTAGTTAGAGATGTGGTTGTATATTAGTTAGAGATGTGGTTATATGTTAGTTAGAGATGTGGTTATATGTTAGTTAGAGATGTGGTTATATGTTAGTTAGAGATGTGGTTATATGTTAGTTAGAGATGTGGTTATATGTTAGTTAGAGATGTGGTTATATGTTAGTTAGAGATGTGGTTATATGTTAGTTAGAGATGTGGTTGTATATTAGTTAGAGATGTGGTTATATGTTAGAGATGTGGTTATATATTAGTTAGAGATGTGGTTGTATATTAGTTAGAGATGTGGTTATATGTTAGTTAGAGATGTTGTTATATGTTAGTTAGAGATGTGGTTGTATATTAGTTAGAGATGTTGTTATATGTTAGTTAGAGATGTGGTTATATGTTAGTTAGAGATGTGGTTGTATATTAGTTAGAGATGTGGTTATATGTTAGTTAGAGATGTGGTTATATATTAGTTAGAGATGTGGTTATATGTTAGTTAGAGATGTGGTTATATGTTAGTTAGAGATGTGGTTGTTGTATATTAGTTAGAGATGTGGTTATATATTAGTTAGAGATGTGGTTATATGTTAGTTAGAGATGTGGTTATATGTTAGTTAGAGATGTGGTTATATATTAGTTAGAGATGTGGTTGTTGTATATTAGTTAGAGATGTGGTTATATATTAGAGATGTGGTTATTGTATATTAGTTAGAGATGTGGTTATATATTAGTTAGAGATGTGGTTATATGTTAGTTAGAGATGTGGTTATATGTTAGTTAGAGATGTGGTTATATATTAGTTAGAGATGTGGTTATTGTATATTAGTTAGAGATGTGGTTATAGTATTAGTTAGAGATGTGGTTATTGTATATTAGTTAGAGATTGTGGTTATATGTTAGTTAGAGATGTGGTTATATGTTTAGTTCGAGATGTGGTTATATTTAGTTAGCGATGTTGTTATATGTTAGTTAGAGAGTGGTTATTGTAATTCGTTAGCGATGTGGTTATATGTTAGTTAGGAAGATGATGGTTTGTTGTATATTAGTTAGAGATGTGGGTTATATGTTAGTTAGAGATGTGGTTGTATGTTAGTTAGAGATGTGGTTGTTGTATGTTAGTTAGAGATGTGGTTATATGTTAGTTAGAGATGTGGTTGTATATTAGTTAGAGATGTGGTTGTATATTAGTTAGAGATGTGGTTATATATTAGTTAGAGATGTGGTTGTTATATTAGTTAGAGATGTGGTTATATATTAGTTAGAGATGTGGTTATTGTATATTAGTTAGAGATGTGGTTATATGTTAGTTAGAGATGTGGTTATATGTTAGTTAGAGATGGGTTTATGTTAGTTAGAGATGGGGTTATATGTTAGTTAGAGATGTGGTTATATGTTAGTTAGAGATGTGGTTATATGTTAGTTAGAGATGTGGTTATATGTTAGTTAGAGATGTGGTTATATGTTAGTTAGAGATGTGGTTATATGTTAGTTAGAGATGTGGTTATATGTTAGTTAGAGATGTGGTTATATGTTAGTTAGAGATGTGGTTATATGTTAGTTAGAGATGTGGTTATATGTTAGTTAGAGATGTGGTTATATGTTAGTTAAAGATGTGGTTGTATATTAGTTAGAGATGTGGTTATATGTTAGTTAGAGATGTGGTTGTATGTTAGTTAGAGATGTGGTTATATATTAGTTAGAGATGTGGTTATATGTTAGTTAGAGATGTGGTTGTATATTAGTTAGAGATGTGGTTATATGTTAGTTAGAGATGTGGTTGTATATTAGTTAGAGATGTGGTTATATGTTAGTTAGAGATGTGGTTGTATATTAGTTAGAGATGTGGTTATATGTTAGTTAGAGATGTGGTTATATGTTAGTTAGAGATGTGGTTATATATTAGTTAGAGATGTGGTTATATGTTAGTTAGAGATGTGGTTGTATATTAGTTAGAGATGTGGTTATATATTAGTTAGAGATGTGGTTATATGTTAGTTAGAGATGTGGTTGTATATTAGTTAGAGATGTGGTTATATGTTAGTTAGAGATGTGGTTGTATATTAGTTAGAGATGTGGTTATATGTTAGTTAGAGATGTGGTTGTATGTTAGTTAGAGATGTGGTTGTATATTAGTTAGAGATGTGGTTATATGTTAGTTAGAGATGTGGTTATATGTTAGTTAGAGATGTGGTTATATGTTAGTTAGAGATGTGGTTATATGTTAGTTAGAGATGTGGTTGTATATTAGTTAGAGATGTGGTTATATGTTAGTTAGAGATGTGGTTATATGTTAGTTAGAGATGTGGTTATATGTTAGTTAGAGATGTGGTTATATGTTAGTTAGAGATGTGGTTATATGTTAGTTAGAGATGTGGTTATATGTTAGTTAGAGATGTGGTTATATGTTAGTTAGAGATGTGGTTGTATATTAGTTAGAGATGTGGTTATATGTTAGAGATGTGGTTATATATTAGTTAGAGATGTGGTTGTATATTAGTTAGAGATGTGGTTATATGTTAGTTAGAGATGTTGTTATATGTTAGTTAGAGATGTGGTTGTATATTAGTTAGAGATGTGGTTATATGTTAGTTAGAGATGTGGTTATATGTTAGTTAGAGATGTGGTTGTATATTAGTTAGAGATGTGGTTATATGTTAGTTAGAGATGTGGTTATATATTAGTTAGAGATGTGGTTATATGTTAGTTAGAGATGTGGTTATATGTTAGTTAGAGATGTGGTTGTTGTATATTAGTTAGAGATGTGGTTATATATTAGTTAGAGATGTGGTTATATGTTAGTTAGAGATGTGGTTATATGTTAGTTAGAGATGTGGTTATATATTAGTTAGAGATGTGGTTGTTGTATATTAGTTAGAGATGTGGTTATATATTAGAGATGTGGTTATTGTATATTAGTTAGAGATGTGGTTATATATTAGTTAGAGATGTGGTTATATGTTAGTTAGAGATGTGGTTATATGTTAGTTAGAGATGTGGTTATATATTAGTTAGAGATGTGGTTATTGTATATTAGTTAGAGATGTGGTTATATATTAGTTAGAGATGTGGTTATTGTATATTAGTTAGAGATGTGGTTATATGTTAGTTAGAGATGTGGTTATATGTTAGTTAGAGATGTGGTTATATGTTAGTTAGAGATGTTGTTATATGTTAGTTAGAGATGTGGTTATTGTATATTAGTTAGAGATGTGGTTATATGTTAGTTAGAGATGTGGTTGTTGTATATTAGTTAGAGATGTGGTTATATGTTAGTTAGAGATGTGGTTATATGTTAGTTAGAGATGTGGTTATATGTTAGTTAGAGATGTGGTTATATATTAGAGATGTTGTTATATGTTAGTTAGAGATGTGGTTATATGTTAGTTAGAGATGTGGTTGTTGTATATTAGTTAGAGATGTGGTTATATGTTAGTTAGAGATGTGGTTATATGTTAGTTAGAGATGTGGTTATATGTTAGTTAGAGATGTGGTTATATGTTAGTTAGAGATGTGATTATATGTTAGTTAGAGATGTGGTTATTGTATATTAGTTAGAGATGTGGTTATTGTATATTAGTTAGAGATGTGGTTATATGTTAGTTAGAGATGTGGTTATATGTTAGTTAGAGATGTGGTTATTGTATATTAGTTAGAGATGTGGTTATTGTATATTAGAGATGTGGTTATATGTTAGTTAGAGATGTGGTTATATGTTAGTTAGAGATGTGGTTATATGTTAGTTAGAGATGTGGTTATTGTATATTAGTTAGAGATGTGGTTATTGTATATTAGTTAGAGATGTGGTTATATGTTAGTTAGAGATGTGGTTATATGTTAGTTAGAGATGTGGTTATTGTATATTAGTTAGAGATGTGGTTATATGTTAGTTAGAGATGTGGTTATATGTTAGTTAGAGATGTGGTTATTGTATATTAGTTAGAGATGTGGTTATTGTATATTAGTTAGAGATGTGGTTATATGTTAGTTAGAGATGTGGTTATATGTTAGTTAGAGATGTGGTTGTTGTATATTAGTTAGAGATGTGGTTATATGTTAGAGATGTGGTTGTTGTATATTAGTTAGAGATGTGGTTATATGTTAGTTAGAGATGTGGTTGTTGTATATTAGTTAGAGATGTGGTTATATGTTAGTTAGAGATGTGGTTATTGTATATTTGTTAGAGATGTGGTTGTTGTATATTAGTTAGAGATGTGGTTGTTGTATATTAGTTAGAGATGTGGTTATATGTTAGTTAGAGATGTGGTTGTTGTATATTAGTTAGAGATGTGGTTATATGTTAGTTAGAGATGTGGTTGTTGTATATTAGTTAGAGATGTGGTTATATATTAGTTAGAGATGTGGTTATTGTATATTAGTTAGAGATGTGGTTATATGTTAGTTAGAGATGTGGTTATATGTTAGTTAGAGATGTGGTTATATGTTAGTTAGAGATGTGGTTGTTGTATATTAGTTAGAGATGTGGTTATATGTTAGTTAGAGATGTGGTTGTTGTATATTAGTTAGAGATGTGGTTATATGTTAGTTAGAGATGTGGTTGTTGTATATTAGTTAGAGATGTGGTTATTGTATATTAGTTAGAGATGTGGTTATTGTATATTAGTTAGAGATGTGGTTATATGTTAGTTAGAGATGTGGTTATATGTTAGTTAGAGATGTGGTTATATGTTAGTTAGAGATGTGGTTATATGTTAGTTAGAGATGTGGTTGTTGTATATTAGTTAGAGATGTGGTTATATGTTAGTTAGAGATGTGGTTATATGTTAGTTAGAGATGTGGTTATATGTTAGTTAGAGATGTGGTTGTTATATGTTAGTTAGAGATGTGGTTGTTATATGTTAGTTAGAGATGTGGTTATATGTTAGTTAGAGATGTGGTTATATGTTAGTTAGAGATGTGGTTATATGTTAGTTAGAGATGTGGTTGTTATATGTTAGTTAGAGATGTGGTTATATGTTAGTTAGAGATGTGGTTATATGTTAGTTAGAGATGTGGTTGTTGTATATTAGTTAGAGATGTGGTTATATGTTAGTTAGAGATGTGGTTATATGTTAGTTAGAGATGTGGTTACATGTTAGTTAGAGATGTGGTTGTTGTATATTAGAGATGTGGTTGTTGTATATTAGTTAGAGATGTGGTTGTTGTATATTAGTTGAGATTTCTTCTGTCCCCCACTGGGACAAAGGCCTACAATCAACTCGCTCCAAACTGCCCTATTGTTATCTCCCCTTCTGCTCCGACCATGCCCTCTCCATATTATACTTCATGTGTATCTAGACTGTCATTTACTGCCAATATAGTACCTCACGGTGTATGGCAGAGTGGTCTTTGAGCCTGAGGAATTAAGGCCACCTGGCTAGTGCAGTCGCCGCGAACTGTGCAGGTTAGGATTTTCTTTTTGCCCCCGACAGAAAAAAATCCCACACCTTACCGAGGGATCTAACCCGGGTCTGTCGAAAGAGAGTCCAGCATTCTAGCCACTCAGCCATCCGCTCCTCTCTGTGTGTCTAGATCTTCCTATATTTCTGTTTGCCCTGCAGATTCCGAACAAAGTTATTTCTGGTTATACAATTCCCAGGTGTTCTTAGTCCATCTTCTATCCTGCACCAGCATCTTTCCTTCACCTCTTGGTTCACTGGTATTTTTCTAGTTCTCTCTCTGAGCTATACATTGGTTCACTGGTATTTGTCTAGTTCTCTCTCTGAGCTCCACATTGGTTCACTGGTATTTTTCTAGTTCTCTCTCTGAGCTCCACATTGGTTCACTGGCATTTGTCTAGTTCTCTCTCTGAGCTCACATTGGCTCACTGCCATTTGTCTAGTTCTTGGTCCACAGGCTGGTGAAGATGTAAAGCCCCTTTAATGGCCATTTGTACACAACACACAGTTCTAACAACCGATGTCCTCGGAACAAACAGCCTGCACTCAGCTAAACTGAAACCCCAGTTCAGTTACTGCTTTCAGCCTGAGAGGCGCTCTGCTTACACATGTCGGCACAGTTGCCCCGTGCAGATCATGAACCGACAACTCAGTCGCAGTATCTAGAATGACAGGGAACAAAATAAAGGGAGAGCAAAGCGATTACTGGGATAAACCTCCGGGCAAGAATTTACACGGTAGTTTCCCTTTAACCATACATTAGCGAAGACGGACCTCGGGTCAATTTTGCTACAAGTAGAATAAGTCTCCCCGGGAAGGTTAACCCGGTCAACAAATGCCCGCAGAAGTCGGATGTGTCGGCCTAACGGCGCAAGAACGCAGCTCTGCTGTAAACAGGCACAACGCAATCACATCCGAAAAAAAAAACTCCGGATGAACGAAGAAGAAGAAGAATAAGTCTAGAGTCTACATAAAACGTAATTTACGCGTCTGCTTACGTTGTAAAACGAATTTCAGAAGCTCCCCCGATGTGTCTCCACCTTGTCGCGGTGGGGGAGCTTGTGTGTCCCTCTGACCCCATGTGCTTGCCGATGGATGAAAACTACATATCGGACAGCTTATGGGATAGGGACCAGACTAAGAGAGACACAACCTGCTGCTCTGCAGGTAGACTGAGGTGAGGATAACAGTCAGAAGTTTAAATCAGGCGCACGAAGGCAGAAGTTCTTGGTCTGGACAAAACACTTAAGGCTCCCTGTCGAGGGCTGTGGCTGAACGCCTCTAAGCCACAAACCCTCGGATCTGAGAGCCGGGCCAATTCCCTCCTACCGAAAAATAGAGGTTAGATACTGAGCAAGCTACATGCTCAGGTCTGACACAAGTTCGAAGGCTCTCAGCTGGGGGATATGAGAGATCCCCGGATGAGAGGGCCAGGCCGTTTCTCGTTCACTGCTGCAAGAAGGTAAGGTGCTGAGCCGGCAGCACAAGTAGCCTACCCCGTGAGCGAGTACAAAAAGTCAGAAAAGTGCCCCAGTCGAAGGAAATGGTTACGAAAACTGTCTGTATCTAACTCATAGAGAGTGTAGACAAAAGTGGAAGAACGTCTCAATGACGCGAAATGGAACGCATTGCGTGGTCCGAAGTCAAAAGCAAAAGCTTACCGAGTGGATGTCGCTCGCAGTCTGACCGCTCCTGGTGTGTGCTTGAGCGATCAGTGGCAAGCGAGATGCCCAACACATGGAAGTGAGGAACTAAAGCAGCCATGAGCAGGACGTGGCAACTCCTCGGGTGTGCCCAGTCTCAGAGCAATATGTTCCGGCTCTGCAATTATGGAAGCCTCCTTGGATAGCGAGAGAATGCCCATGATCTGCCCCTGCCTTCCCTTGAGAGCCGACCGCGATGCCGTTGATCGTTCTATCTTGACCAGCTGAGATGTTGGCGACATCACAACAGTCTAACGTGCCTCGAAACCAGAGGAAGGCTAACCTCATTTAAAAATGCCCGCCGGAAGTCGGAAGTGTCGTCCTACGGGTGGCAAACTAAAAATTGACACTACGCAATTACGTCCGAGTGAAATGTCTCGTCCGAATGTCTCTCGTGCTAGGAACAGCTCTGACTACCTAGTTTCCGAATGCCGCTCTTGTTTGGAACAGCTCTGACTAGGTAGTTTTCCGAATGTCTGTCGTGCCTGGAACAGCTCTGACGGGCGCAACGACAAGCACATGTCCGAAAACTCGCTGAGTGGATACCATCTGCAGACTTGTCTGGTTTGTGCAGGAATGGCCCGTGGCAAACGAAATGACCAATATATTGAAGTGAGGATTTAAAGCAGCCATGAGCAGGACGTGACGATTTCCCTCGGTGAGCCCAGAATCAGGGCGCTATGTGTCGGCCCTGCAACTATGGAAGCAACCTTGGATGGCGGAAAATGCTATGGACTGTCCCTGCCTTCCTTTGAGGGATGACCGTTGTCTTCGACCGTTCCGACTTGGCCAGCGGTGTAGCAGATGGCACCGCAAAAGTGAGTCTCCCAGGAATGCTACCTGGTCAAAAAAGCAAGCTAAAGTCGATGTGTTGGCCTACGGGTTTCGGCCCAAGGGCGCATAACAGACACACCGCAATCACATCTGAAAAAACACTCCGGATGAACGAAAAGAAGAAGAAGAATTTCAGAAGGACGAGAAGTACAGAACCGTAAAGTATGGAGGGAAAAACAATATCAAGTAATCGGTACTTGTTAGTTAGTTAGTCGACAGATTGGCTGGCTCGGCAAAACTTGGTGGAGTATTGATGCATGACAAGGCAGACGTGGTTGCTGCCTTGTGGGAGTACGTGTACACCTCGGAGGAGCAAATGGATCACCATAGTCTGGTAAGAATGAGACAGCGAGGTGTGACGAGGGGATCTGGCCGACGCTCGACGCTCAGAGGAAAGGCGAGACGGACATATAATCAGATTGCTACTGGAATTATTAGTGTTGGAACTCTTCGCTGGCTGCTGAGGATGGGGACGGAGCGCTTATGGGGATGTCCCGAATGCTGTGATGTCGGTTCCTAAATCAATCAATCAATCAATCAATCAACAGATCATCCTCATTGCACATCGAACCATTCAGTCCATAAGTGCTCGGATCCCCTCCTCAGCAAATCCCGCAGCGTGTAGCGGCTAACGACGCCAGTTCTGTGTTGGTTTATCAATCTTGTTTGGCTTCCTGCGTAGTGTTCTTGCTTGGCCACCCCTCTTTTAATTTGCTGTTCTCGCAGTCTGGCCATGGTTGTAGATTCACAGTCATCACTTGGTTCACGCAAAAGTCTTACTTCTCGTAGAGCATTCAGAATGTCAGCCTGGTCCATGGCGCGTCCGCCCTCCACAGTAGCCTCACCTGCGAGCTTGTCAGCCCGCTCATTTCCTTGTACTCCCGCATGCCCTGGCACGAAGATGAAACTAATCTTTGTCAGCCGAGACCGTTCCAGAAGCAGCAACCATTCTCTTCGGATCGACCCCTCCTCTATCCTCTTGATCATGTTCATTGAGTCGCTAAGGAAACATGCCCTAGTGAATGTCTGGTCTCGAGCCATGTTATTGCTTTACTTACTGCCATGACTCCCATAGTCAGGCTACTTGTGGTTTCAGTGAAAGCACCAGAGTCCTCCTTCACAATTCTCCCTCCGGCCCGAGCTGTAAAGGCCCATGAGCTTCTCACATGTCGGACGACCGAGCCATCTGTGTAGATGACCGCATCACCGTCTAGCGAATTCTCGAAAATCAACGCTTGTACTTCCGCCTCCACAGCAGCCGGATTTTCTTGTCTGCATTTTCTATCTAGTTGGATGCAAACTGAAAAGGGTGTGCAGAAGTCTGTTGGCACTTGCACCCACTCCTCGCCAGGTTCTAAGTCCTCAAGTGAACACACCTGTTGAAGAATGTCTTCGGCTTGACCCATCCACGACCGTCCTCTTTTTAACCTGCTGCCCTTCACCTTCATAATTTCACTATGCAGTGGATGTTGTGTGTTTGCGTTAACTCTGAGGTAGGCGCGTGCTCTGCAAACTTGTATTCTCTCTTCAATGGTTGGAAAATCAAGAAGGTAGCGCATCGCCCTGCATGCTGTATCACTTGTACATCCAAGAATAATGCGCATAGCTTCATTCTGTATCCTTTCCATCCTTTCTATCTGCTTACGGCTGACGCGATTTCGAAATAATCTTAATCCCCCCCCCCCCCTTTCCCGGAAACCCTAAAATTCCCCCCTGGTTTGGGAGGAGGTGGGGGGGGGGGATTCCACACCGGTTGAGAACCACTGCTCTATGAGAAGTAAGTCGTTTACGAGAACCAAGTGATGATTGTGAATCTACAACCATGGTCAGGCTGCGAGAACAGCAAATTAAAAGAGGTGTGGCCAAACAAGAACACTACTCGGGAAGCCAGTGGCGTCACTGGGGTTGGTGTCACCCAGTGCGGTAAACTCTTGGTGTCACCCCTCTAGACTTTCACCATGGTCTTCTTCCGAGTGTTCCTGTACCATATATAATCGCATACTGTAATGTTTGTAAAATAAGTCAAAAAGTTAAGGACATAAGAAAGAAAACAAATTGAACAATATAACTTCAATACTTCAGGTTAAACATAAATAAAGAATTTCGACAAACTCGGACAAAGTTAAATTTTTGTTATTTTGCTATGTTTGCTTTGTCAAATTTGCAATTTTTTTATTTTGGTGTCACCCCTTGATGGTGTCACCCGGTGCGGCCCGCACCCCCCGCACCCCCCTAGTGACGCCCCTGCGGGAAGCCAAAGAATATTAATAAGCCAACAGAGAACTGGTGTCTTTAGCCGCCACACGCTGTGGGATTTGCTGAGGAGGGGATCCGAGCACTTATGGCAGAATGGTTCGGTGTGCAGTGAGGATGATCTGTCGACTAACTAACTTAACTTAACTAAACTAACTAACTAACTAACTAACTAACTAACACTAACTAACTAACTAACTAACTAGTTCTCTCCCTGAGCTCTACATTGGTGGTTCTGTCTTACCACATTGGTTCCTTCTATTGTGTACAGACATTGTATAATATTGTATATTTGTAGTCTATATGTGGCTGTTGTCTATTAGTTGGAGATGTGGTTGTTGTATATTAATTAGAGATGTGGTTGTTGTGCTAAAGTTGGAGATGTGGTTTATGAACGTGAAGACAAGCGTTGTTTGATAGAAAAGTGTCACACGTGTTGTCTCCCGGTGGAGGTGATCACGTGTTGTCTCCCGGTGGAGGTGATCACTATATTCTGCTGGAGTACACCGAAGCTTGAATACTTAACCATTTCTTGAACATAATCTGGACAGCTGAAGCAAGTTCAGATCCCTGACATTGGCTGAAGTCCCTGCAGGGCTCCACGGTTTGTTACTACATTCATCTTCCAACCAGGCCTGTGGGCATCTTGGGCAATGATGTACAGACAGTCTTGGTGGCACTGCCACAATGGCAGGGGCTTCACCAATGGATCAACCCAACATTGTTGTGACATGTTTGATTGAGTTGCCAGAGGACCTAGTTAGTAGTGTTCTCTGGAGATATATCTTGAATAATAAATAACAAGATAAAGGATATGATTTAGCACGTTTTGTCTAGAGGTCACTCAAATGAGCTAATCATTCCCGCAATAGCCTTTTTGGAGAACCACTTTTCTTTGGCTCAAACCCCCACTGTGAGACCACTATGTATCTACACAGAAATTTATATAAGAAGTAACCAGTTCACCCAAGGCCAGAGAAGATCTGAACTATTAGCGCCTATACAACTGAGGATCCCTCTCACTCATTATACTGTTGACAGTGTGCTGTTCGTCCGTCACATAGATCTTTTCTTATTTATTTTGTCAGTATGACCTATATCAGGTTGTCCCATTTCTTTGGGATTGTAGGATTCATTTATTTGTAGACAAACAAACTTCAACAATAACTGTACATAACATCTGTTGGACAGGACATCTACATGACAGTTTCTTGACAAAAGTGGAACATGCATTCACAAGGAATTGTTTACACCACAAGTGTACAAGATAGACATCATGAGATACTTGACAACATCTATACAGGACTTTTCACAATATGTATAACCAACCACAGCACTTAGGACAGTCACCAGAGACAACACTTGACAGCACTGTACAAGAAATTCACTGGGGACATGTACTTAAAACCTGGTTCATCAAACACACAATTTATTGAGTTGATGGTGAGTCGAGTGATGACCATTGTCTCATCTCCTGTCATGTCAACACTTCAATTATTGCATAGAAAATGCATAAAATATGTCACACATGCATGAAGATAAACATGATACACCACCTCCCCATTACTCCACCTAATCACCACTACATCACCACTACACCATTGACTTTTATCCTTTCCTCTACTGTGAATGAGGGAAAACCAAGATAAGCCATAACCTGGGGCAAGCATAGGGACCTTCTGCTCCACTGGTCTGTTTAATCCTTTTAGCACCTATGATGGGTGTTGGACAGCTCAGGTTGCAGTTCTCCCCATGATGATTTTCCAAGTCTGACTAATTATCCCCTACTGTCACAGTTTGAAGAAAAGCTACAGCCTTGTCTTTCACTGGTTAGTTGACTGTTTATGAAGTTGAGACTTAGGATGTTGTTCTCCTTTTCCTGTAGAGGAAGATCTAAGATACAAATATGTCCCAGTCTTCTTCCTTCTCCTCAGTCTATCTCACGTACTTTGCATACAAGTCTTCATTCTGAAACACTGTGTGAGCACCAGGCTGGAGATTAACGAAGATAAGTCCTAGCCAAACAATCCATTGTCCCAGTCATTTCACCAGACGTCCTGAATGAGGTTCACCACCATAGACTTGTTGTTTAGTTCTCAGATGACAGTTGATTGACTCAAAGATCACTGTCCAGTTCACCACCATTATAGTGCTTCAGATTGTGTTATGCTCCCATTTATGCATTCAGCTGTTAAAGAGCTGAGAGAAAATTCTTCTTGATATTCCCACATTTTGATAGGGAGTCACTTCTGGATCTAGGACTTCTGTTTAGTTGTCCCAGATGATATATGGATGGCCTCTCCACCATACTGTTCTCTGTCGATATATAAAATGGCACAACATCTCTTTACATATGTTAAACGATAATGTTATTATACATCAACAGACACAGATTGGGGATGGGGAGGAAAAGGATGGGTGTGGTCCCAACACACCTCTCCTAGTTTAATGATGATGTGAATTTCACTGTGATGTACTGTGGTAATCACAAGACCATATGCTGAGACAGGGTAGCTTAACACAATTACAAGCATTTATGTGGTCTAAGTTCCACCATGTTTGAACCACAGTAGACCTGGGCACAAGGAGGACTAGACACAATACAGCAATCATTGTGACATAGCAACATGGGACAGGCATTGTGAAGGGAAATGGAAAATAGGCATTTACAACTGCAATATGCATTATGTATCAACTAATGGCATTTACCCAATTAGCAGACCAGACATCCCTTCCAATGGTTGTCATGTTGGTGCATGAATGTCCTATTCCATATACACTTACACAGCAATGCCAGACCTCACCCCTTTTCTCAGACAGACCTGACTCACAGGTACATCATCTTTATCATCATGTGCTCTTTCCCCAATGAGTAATTTTCATGTCTACTACAGTAGGTAACAAAAGCTCAATTGCATACACAATTGTTCACATATGCACCAAGGACATATGTGGGAAAACATGTTTAGTCCTTGTAAATTTGCATGAGCCATACATTATATTCAGCCAACTAAGACACAGGTTCACACACCTATGGTTCTCTTAGGAACTAGTTTATATGAACCATTCAACATTAGAGGTAACAGTGTAATACTTCAAAGAGAAATTATATTAATTCTCTTGAGCTTATAGCCACCAGGCATCACATGGACTTAGCAATTCTGGCTTGCCACACACAACCTGTTTACATATGGATATTGAGGCATCTTTCCTTCCACTAGATGTGAGAGGCTATTTATTAAATCACCAACTCACTCACTCCAACATTCTCAGCGTTTTACAAAGGAACTTGTACATGTTTACATCAGTCATTCCAATTCAGACTGCCATATGTTAACTCGCGAGAGCAAAGGTACAGTTGATTTAAGAATAAGTCATCCTAGACATGAAGAATGCACAAGGGGTTTGGGTTTGCGAATTTACATGAGTGTACTATACATTCATCAAGCATACGCAACCAGTCACAACAAGGGATTGATATGCACTTGGAGTATACAGCGTGAAAGACATGTCAAGGTTGAAGAAGCAGTATCTAGAATACTGGCGCACAGAAGTTAAGTTTTCCACTTTCACATTTTATTCATAAAATACTCTTATATTCTTCTCATTCGTTCACTAGGCACAACTACAACATTAAAGTATGTTTTAAAGTGGTACCTGTTGTCCAGAGAACAATATATTATTGAATCTTTAAGGGCATTGTTGGGTCATCACATCACACTAGCGACCGCTCCCGGTGAAATCCCCGCTCAACTAATTAGATTTTAAAATATGGCCCAGGAATAGCGTGGGCTCATTACTTATTAACCAATCAAAAGACAAGCGCATATACCGCTGCCCCCCCCCCTAACTCGTTCTAGAACATACTAGTTCCAAGAATCGTCCTTCTATTTGGAAACGCCACTTAAATCGGAAGTATTCTTATGAATGTGTCGGGCTGGGAATGGGGAGTTTTGTTTCATCATGCTACAATTGTGAATGTCCTCAGAAAGTTGGGTCGAGAACTTTCAAGTAAACAACCAAAATCCAATGGTTGCAATACAAACATTGGGATTGAAACTGTGGAATAGTTGCAATACAAACTTTGGGATTGAAACTGTGGAATAGTTGCAATACAAACATTGGGATTGACAATAAAAGTAATTTGAACAAGGACAACACACCAGTTGCACAAGCAGGCTGGTCAATCAACACTGACCTGACACAATCAGTCACTTTAGGCTGGCTGATTTATTACCAGGAGCAGGCCATTATAACATCAGATGGAAAATGTACAACAGAGACTAAGAGCAGAATAGGCAAGCAAAAGCCGCATTTTAGAAAATGAAGAGTATTTTATGCAATAAGTCACTATCACTGAATGTAAGAAAGAGAGTGCTGAAATGCTGTATAGAACCGGTTTTGCTGTATGACAGTGAGTCTTGGAATGTACATTACGAATGTTGCGAATTCCTTGGACTGCCAGAACAACTAACGACTGCCTGAAAGAGGCTAATGAAACTAGAATATGCAGTCGAATGGGCAAGAACGCGTGTTCTTAAACATCCGTTGTGCTGATGCCGAGGTAAGGGGTTCAACCCCTACACCGGACAGCTGGACTAAAATGTTGACATGTCGTCCTTGACTTGGGGACGTAAATTACAAGTACCTCTGAAGTCGGAGTGGGTTCGCCAACCATAAGAAAGAGACACACAGCTTTCTTCGGTCATGTAATGAGAAGAGAGGCATTGGAGAACATCGTGACAACTGGAAAGATCGAGGGGAAGAGAGGCAGAGGCAGTCCAAGATAAATGATGCTGGATGGATTGAGACGGTGGCATGGAGGTGCTATTAATATCTTCAGCAGAGTTGATCCAGAACACCAAAGACCGAGATCTGTGGAGAGCCATGAACGCCTACGCCAGCTGGCAGAGCACTTGATGATGATGATGATGATGATGATGATGATGATGATGATGATGATGATGATGATGATCATGATCATGATGATGATGATCATGATGATGATGATGATGATGATGATGACGATGACGTTCCATGATTCACTGTCATACAGTAAAACAGGTTTAAAAAAAAATAATATGTTAGTACCGTATTTAATTACACGGACAGCCGTGAAAAACTATCAGAGAACTACACAATTATGAAAAATTAAATGCTCTGGAATGTATTTGTGGTCTCTCTCCTTTATATACTAAAGAAGGTGTTGATGTGAGATTGGGCTGGGGTAAGTATTTCTGGAGGTAATTTCAACACCCTTGGGGTAAACGTAATGAATGAATCACTGAAAAACGAGAAGTAGGTTGAGAGCTTTACCAAAGCACAACTACAAAAAACAATGGACGTTTCGGCCAAAGCCTTCGTCAGCACAGAACAAACAAACAAAAATAGATTAACTAATACACGATCGACACTACATCTATATATATATAAAAATCTTTGTGTGTATGTATGTATGTATGTATGTATGTATGTATGTATGTGTGTATGTATGTATGTGTGTATGTGTGTGTGTATGTATGTATGTATGTATGTGTGTGTGTGTGTGTGTGTGTGTGTGTGTGTGTGTGTGTGCGTGCGTGCGTGCGTGCGTGCGTGCATGCATGCATGCATGCATGTATGTATGTATGTATGTATGTATGTATGTATGTATGTATGTATGTATGTATGTATGTATGTATGTATGTATGTCCGTCCTTTATTTGTTCGCGAACGGTCCAACCGATTGAGATGAAATTTTCTACACGTTTTCCTTTCATTCCTGTGCAACCAACTGTGATAGTTTTATCTATCAGCTATCAGCTATTACCTTCCTAAAATTTAATTTTGTAATTACATGACTGAACATAAGAAAATATAAAAATATATGACAAAAAAGGGATATAACTTTTAGTATTATTGTTATATCTTAAGTTACGTCCCCTGAGTTTAAATGAGTTGATTGACGATGAATTAAATGAGATGCTCCACATAGATAGATAGATAGATAGATAGATAGATAGATAGATAGATAGATAGATAGATAGATAGATAGATAGATAGATAGATAGACAGACAGATAGATAGATAGATAGATAGATAGATAGATAGATAGATAGATAGATAGACAGACAGACAGATAGATAGATAGATAGATAGATAGATAGATAGATAGACAGACAGATAGATAGATAGATAGATAGATAGATAGATAGATAGATAGATAGACAGACAGATAGATAGATAGATAGATAGATAGATAGATAGATAGATAGACAGACAGATAGATAGATAGATAGATAGATAGATAGATAGATAGATAGATAGATAGATAGATAGACAGACAGACAGATAGATAGATAGATAGATAGATAGATAGATAGATAGATAGATAGATAGATAGACAGACAGATAGATAGATAGATAGATAGATAGATAGATAGATAGATAGATAGATAGATCCCCGCCAGAGCCTGGGCGTAGCCGGGCCGGGCAGCTAATATTTGGGCAGCTATATTCAAGGGGACTTAACATAAGAAAAGTTATTTCAAGGGTCATAACATTTAATAACATCACTATTATTTTATGTATAGATTGTTGCATTGTTTTTACAGATTTATAAACTCTTTTCTATAGTTATTTACAGGCATATGAGTTATAATATATAGTGATATAATCTTTAAGGCATTTTCATAATAATTATCATAAAAGTAATGCATCTATTTAAATAGTGAAAATTTTCTAACACATCTTTTTATGTTTTTAAAACCAGTGTTCATTAAAAATAATGGATTTATTTTAGATACGTCATAATTTTATTTCTGTACTTTTTTCGGAGTGGAACTTTTGAAGTAATCGAAGCATTTGTTTTCGAACAAGTTTTTTTTTTTTTTTTCTTGGCAGAGAGAAGGTCAGTACACAATTAAATGGGTATATTCTCGATTTTGTTTTTGTTTAAAAAAAAAGTTGTGGCCGCGTGTGTGTCAACATCACATTTTTCATTCAATGTTGTGGGTGTGCATACCTTATGCATACCTTACACGCAGCACGCCTGTTAAAATGCAGGTTGTTGTTTTTTTTTTTTGTCTAAAAAAAGAAGAAGCCTATCCTTTGAAGTACCCAGCATTTACGTTTAGTAGTTTCAGGTTGCCCTTTTTCTTTTGGCCATGTACCATATTTCAATATCCTCTACTATATATGTAGACAATATTTGTTTGTGTGTGTGTGTGCCCTTTATCAGATTCAGATGAAATGCAATCCATCCATCATGTGCCATGCCGGTAAGCGTGGGCGGTCATGTTCTGCCATCTCACTCGATCACCAGAGTCGTGGATCAGCTCCGTGTTTCTGTCTCGACCATGCCACAAGGCCAAGCCATCCAGGTACTTGCTTCTAGGTCTTCCCCTTGGTCTGTTCCCCTCGATCTTACCAGTTATCACCAAGTTCTCCAATCCATTTCTTCTCATAACATGCCCAAAAAATTTTGACTGTCTACGTCTAATTTCTCTAATCAATTTACGATCTTCATTTGTTTCTTGAAGGACTTGTTCATTGGTCTGTCTGGCTGTCCATGGTATTCTTTGCATTTTCCTCAGAAACCACATCTCTATAGCCATCAGATGTTTTTTAGCCTGACTGCTCATTGTCCACGCTTCACATCCATATAAAAGTACAGGTTCAATGTAGCATCTCAACACTCTTTTTCTCGTTTCAATTGACATCTTTTTATTGGTCAATATGTTTTTCATCTTGCTAAAGGCTACTTTTGCCATGGCGATTCTTGTTCTAATCTCTTCAAGGCATCTCCCATCAGATGTTATTACTGTTCCGAGATGATTATCGATGATTTCACACAACATGATTTTCTTGGCATCTGTAAAGAAGGTAGTTTGCCATTGCTTTCCTTCCTAGCAGTGACCATACTGGTCAGTGACCGTAGCCATTGTCTCCTAAAAATAGAGATCCTCTGCCTACCGTCGTGAAGGTGGAGACCATAACCTACAACTGTCTGTTGGCTGCTCTCCATCTTCATCCACCACCTGCACCCATGGCTTCACGTAACCCTGATCGGGGGGCTAAACGGGTACTCCACCTTGCCCAAGGGTGTCCCGTAGGCTAGCGGAGGGAAGGAGGCGCCTTACTTCTCCTTTGATAGGGGATACCCCTACCCCGCTACCCCAATAGTTAGTTAAAAATCTAATTTTCTATTTTAGTGAAAGAGAGCACATGGTGTCTGGAAGGACATTCTTAAGTTAATTTTGTGTGTGTTGTTTATACTTTATGCATACCTTACACGCAGCACGCCTGTTAAAATACTGTTAAAATGCGGGGTTTCCCCCCCCCCCCCCCCAAAGATTTATAAACTCTTTGTCTATAGTTATTTACAGGCATATGAGTTATAATAAATAATGATACAATCTTTAAGGCATTTTCATAATTATCATAAAAGTAATGCATCTGTTTAAATAGTTAAAATTTTCTAACACATCTTTTTATGTTTTTAAAACCAGTGTTCATTACAAATAATGGATTTATTTTAGACCGCCAGGAGCTGGGCGAAGCCGGGCCGGGTCAGACAGACAGACAGACAAGCAGACAGACAGACAGATAGATAGATCCCCGCCAGGGGCTGAGCGAAGCCGGGCCGGGTCAGACAGACAGACAGATAGATAGATAGATCCCCGCCAGGGTCTGGGCGAAGCCGGGCCGGGTCAGACAGACAGACAGACAAGCAGACAGACAGACAGACAGACAGACAGACAGATAGATAGATAGATAGATAGATAGATAGATACATAGATACATAGATAGATAGATACATAGATAGATAGATCCCGCCAGAGCCTGGGCGAAGCCGGGCCGGGCAGCTAGGGTCAGACAGACAGACAGATAGACAGACAGTCGGGAACGGGAGAGCTTATATGACTACGTATATGAATTAAATGAGATGCTCCCCACCAGGGACTGGGTGAAGCCGGGCCGGGACAGACAGACAGACAGATAGACAGACAAACAGATAGTCGGGAACGGGAGAGCTTATATGACTACGTATATGAATTAAATGAGATGCTCCCCACCAGGGACTGGGTGAAGCCGGGCCGGGTCAGACAGACAGACAGACAGATAGACAAACAAGCAGACAGACAGACTGATAGATAGATAGATCCCCTCCAGGACCTGGGCGAAGCCGGGCCGGGTCAGCTAGTAAATGTATAAATATCAACTCATCTGTATCCTAGCTTGAGACGGCTATCCATGGGTGGAATGGAACGGATGGGGTGTTAAAGGGGTCAACTGCCTAAAGGTCAGTACAGCCAGAAACTCGGTGATTGGTTAATATCAACCGGTGAGGGAACCCGCGCTAGGGGGATCGGGCACAGAAAACGTGCACAGAATGAAATAAAAAAGCGATATGTTCTAACTACTTGATGTACGTCTGACATCTGTACACTTTAACACAAACGAAGTAGTCAATACTTCCGGCACATCACTTTGTACAACCAGAAACGGTTTATTGTGTGGGTCTCACTCAACTCAACGTCGTTTCCATTCATTAATTCAGGTATGTCAGATATAGCTTTGTTTATGTACCGACCCCGATCATTTCACACTTCTGCCAGCCAAATTTTAGCAAAATCAAAAACTATTGAAAGCACATTTGGATAGATTATAGAAAATAAATAAGTTAATAAGACTTAAAAAAAACGAATAAAAAATTAAAGCATGGACATTTGATACATACATTATTTCAGTAAAATTGTCTAAATTGCTTTTCAATTATGCAACTAGCATCGTTGGATAGCTCTTGAAAAATGTAATCTGCCATCCAACGATAACCTTATTCATTCAATGTTTAAAGTCCAGTCAATTCTAAGCTCCGTTTATGTTTGTTTAGTTTAGTTTATGGATCAACATCACGGCACACAGGTGCAACTAAGTGCTCCGTTCTCCTCCTAACTCAAACCTGAGTCTGGAGAAACTCAGCTCAGTGCACGAACTCTGTATCACCGCCTAGGATCCTGAAATACTTGGGTAGATTTTATGTTTGTGTCATTACCTAGTTGTCTGACGGGGGTTTTGAACCTGATAAATTAGATTAGAGCAACCTAGCTATGTTTATGTGTAAATAATATAATTTTATAGGTAAAACGAGAGGGAAATACCTGCTCGTGATGTGGCCTTCCTTACGTTAAATCAGTGTCCTAACGCTAAAACTGGGACAGGTCTTAGATATGACTGAGCTACCTTTATTTATGACAGTAGACGGTACTACCTGCTTTCACTTTCTGTTAGCGCCGAAAGTTGGGCGGCGCTTACCAAAACTGACACCCCACATTGTGCCAATGGCTTTGGGCGGAAGAGCGCAATTGGGAGGGTACAAGCCTTATCCTGGCGCGAGGAAATGCAACCTAAAGACAAAATGTCATGGCAGGCCAGACCAGGCCCTAAGCCTTGGTTGGCAGCTGGTCTAGGATCGAAGCTCCGACAGGTGGACAATTAGAGCATTGCTTTGCTGATCCGGCAGCTTCTGCAGCTTGTCTTCTTCCAGATGTATAGGTGTTACCTTTCCTCTGGAGTGAACTAGGCAGGCAGAGAGAGGGGGATCATGCTGCATGGGCAACATATGGTTTCGGGAGCCCCTATTCACAAAATTTTGTGAATAGTACGAGCCCCTATACACAAAAATTTGAAGAAGACTCTATTATTTTCTATTCTTGCAAGTTCTTTTTCTTCAAACCTCACAAAGGCAATATTTGTTGTCCTCACTCCTGCCATCATGCTCCATGAATCAGTCACAATCACAACATGCATAGACAGTCTTCTCCAACCAGCAGAAAACCGCAGCAGCCGCCTCTACCTCCACTGTGACTTTGTTTGAACAAACACCTTAACAACCATATATCACTAGTTGCCCCAGGCAGTGGATCAGCGCTACTCCACCAGGTGAGAGTACAACATAACCAGGTCTGTTCATAAAGTATTGGGCCTTTGGCCGGGAGGTCAGAAACCCTAAATTCCTCTTGGGGCTGTAGACACTCCGCCCAGTGGTCCCTCCATTGTTGGAAGCATTTCAGGAAGGTTTCGTTGGAAGTAGAGTGAAGCTGAACCATGCCTTTCTGCATGTTTTCTCCTAACTCAAGTTGTTCCCTTTCAGTGGCCAAACAACACAAGGAGCATGTCGAGGGAGTTGAGAGCCTGATGGACCAGGAGTATGTTGTGTTGTGCCAAGAGTCTGAAGCACATGCGAAGAATGTAAACGAACACATCTCTGATGCTGTTGGGTTGGGGTGGCTGGGCATGCCAGATGAACACATTTTAAACGACATTGTCTGTAGGAAAATGGTAACAAATATTCCTTGACATCCGCGGCTGTGATTTGTGGATATATGCTGGTGAGACATGGGGTGGACACCCAGCCTGGGAGGGAGTGAGGGGGTTCTGGACGTGTGATGTGAGGGATGATCTTGAACTGGGTGAAAGGAGACTACTTTAACAAGCCGAGGAAAGAGGAGAGTGAGACAGTATGGAAAAATGGTTTTCACAATACCGCCTTTTTGAAACAGAAAGTTCACCGTCCAGTATAAGTTCAAAATTCGTGAGTGACCGGGCGCTGACTTGATCACGGCCTGCTAACCGAGAGTTTACCTTTCGTTGTTAGTGAAATGAGAAATTCAGGAAACATGAAGCCAAACGTAGCATAGGCTTTGTGGGGAACTGTCAGTTTGGGCAAGAAATACAACGGAGGGGCAGATTTATAGCAGTGGGAATGTGCTTGAGCTGGGAAATCTAATTTAAAGAGCATGAACTCAAACAAGGACGATAAACTCAGGACCATGAACTTCAGAGACAATGTAGATTTGGGTTAATGATATGATAGTAAGTATGCAAATTAAGCAGGGTACGCGAAGTACTGATTGGATGACAAGGGACAGCGACGTCACGTGATTCAAGAAAGGCGCCAACTCGAGAAGTAATATATACTTTAGGATCGCAGTTTTTAGACAGTGTGGAACGAGCAAGAGTGCGGTAGCAGCAGATCCGAGGGCTGGGCGGTCGCCCAGCCCAGGAGGAAGTGTGAGTTTGGAACTCCAGCAATGGTTATGTCTATATATCAGGCTGTTTAGTGTCCAGGAAGATGGAGAGGCAGTATTAAAGACGGAAAAGATGCACATATCACGGTTTCGTCTGGACTGCTGAAGTAAAGTAGGATGGTCAAGGATCTGTGAACCATTTATTCCAGATAGATAAATCTGATGGAGTGGAACGCAAATTCCGAGGATCACAAAATGGCGTGCAAGCCATTTGAGAAGGACTGTTGGCTAAAGGAGACCGCTCGTTAGTTGCAGTAGATGGCTAAACGTCACACAGGACGACCATAACCAGGAACACTGCGGTTGGAACCACGCAGGAGACTAAAGGTCAGATATGACAATAAGGTCAAGTGGGATCCACGACAAGCGATTGATTGGGCAGAGACAAATGAAACCCAGAAGGACGACCATAAAACCCACTGGATGGCAGAAGAAGAATACATTGTCTGGGTAAACAGTTACCCGCTGAACAAGTTGGATGGGAGCGAATTAATTCCCTGGGTATATGGATTGATGGATCAATCTGTGGATCAATGGGTGTTTGGGCTGAATACATGTACCACTGATAAGCCTACGGAGAGATAGTTATGAAACAAAGGCCGGTGTAATTCCTAGATTTAGTCCTTTTCTTCATGCGGTTAGGAGGTGATAGTAGGTAATGATTCCCTAACATCTGGTTGTATAGTTTATTACATTATCTACCTCCCCTTGTGGCGTCATGCAGTATTGTGTTGTTTTTTGGAGTCGATTATACATAGATGTGTCTTCAATGCATGTACTGGTTACTTTATGTGATTATACTGTAGATTGTCACTCTGTTACCGTTCAGAAGAAAATAAATATGTTTGAGTTGCCTTTTATTTCGACTTGTCAGTCTGAAGTAATATAATTTAGAGTAGCTTAGAGACCTTGTGAGGCTGTACCTCTCTTCTATAACCTGATAACATACACCACGAGACATTGATGGTGCAATAGTAATTAACTATTGTTCTCACGCGGAGACACGAACCTACATCTGTCGTATCCCTTACTCTCATCCTTTTTCTCCTTCTCTCTCTCTCTCTCTCCCTTGTTCTCTTCGTCTTTCTTTACTATCAAAGGTAGTGTGTAGTAGGCAGAGTTCGACTGAGGAACGAACTTTTAGGCTTCACACTATTTATATCGTTTCCCTCAATCATTCCTTTCTTTCTCTTCTCTCTTCTCCTCACTTCCTCCTTCTTCTTCCTCTATAATTCTCTTGATCACACATGGCGTCGTCTGGCAAGGATTGTTTCCAGAATAATCTGGGGTTCCTATTGTAGTCCAGGAGTTCCCAGAATATTCCATGTGAACTTTGTCTCGGCGGTGTCAGGTTATACTATATAGTAAGATCGTATACATAGATTTGTCGCTTACAGTCAGTAGTTCGTGATTGCCTGCTCGATAGTTGTCTCAGTAAGTGCTCCTTTACTAGGCTACTTATCTCATAGCTGGTTGGTAAATTGTCTAACTGTCTGTCGGCGAGGTTTCTACTAAGTCTGTTCAGTTAGAAACTCTTGTGTAAAGTACACCGGCCAAACAACCTTGCTACAAGATTACAGGAAAACCCACCACAACAAAATACCCAGGGATAGCCAACTCAGAAGGAGAGTCAGCGCAGCGGAATCTGTCCGAAATGAGCTCAGACAACAGCTGAGCAGAGCAAGTCAACGTAAGGGTGGTCTTATCTTGTTATCGTTAAAGGACAAGTTCCTATTTTCATTGCACGTTAAAGACTAACTCACTGATTGAAGGGTATCACAATAAAATACCCCACCGTTATACCAAGGCCACCCACTCTTCGTCCAGGAAGTAGAGTCATGATTGACGACAGGGTATGGCAAGTGAAACCCAGAGCCATGCAAAGTATAAGAACAATTCCTACACACCTGATATGCAGAGCGAGCCAAACCTGTGGCTGTACGGGGACGAATGTCAATTAGTTTGTCGGGAAGGCAGCTGTTTGCCTGGCTGAACTCAATACGCCGGGGGGCAGTGGCAACATCTGAAGCCATCAGGACAATATGTCTCTCCCCCCCCCCCCTTTTTTTTCCTTCTGCAGAAGAGAACAGAGCGAGACGGGCTGTGCCAAACGTTAACAATGGCACATGTGCATACTAGAAATTCACGCATGAACAATTAGATCATCAAGAGGGGATATTCCCCTGTGTTTTATTTAGTGAGTTTATTATGGCTGTTGTGAAGAGACCGATGACAGTGTCACTCGTGGTAGTTAGAAACTCCCTTCTTTAGAGGCGGGAACAGAGGTGGAATTCAGTGTACCAGCGTGTTCAAGTTTCATGATACCAGAATTAGACATGTTAACGGTGTTGGGCAGTGAATGACCAGTGACGCCCTATATTTCTGCCCATGCATATAGAATAGACACTTTAAAGAAGACAATCGTAGAAATTCAGTGAAGGGAAACGGAATCCAGAGAGCACCCGCCAGCAGAAACATATTCTTTATATATTTATTCCAGCGTGACAATGAACAGTAGTTAAATAATTAGTTAAACATTCGTGCTGTGGTGTTGATTCATTATTGAATGACATTTTGGTCGGAGGGCCATATGTGTAGCCGCGGTTAGCCATCCGTTGTTTGTTTTGCAGGTTCATGAAAGTAGTTAGAAACATGTTATTTTGTTGTTCAAATGAATATGACTACTTGAGGGGATCAACTTTTGTGGAGCAGTTAGCTCCCTTGTTATTTCCATAGCGGAAATTGTCAAGTCGGGTACGCGAATGCTTTTATTTTTGTGTGGGCCTCACTATCGTGTTGGGCAGACACAACTGTAGTATTGGGTGTCATAGTGACAACACACAGTTCAACGTCGTGCCAGGAGGCCAAGAAGTCCATTTATAATCTGAGATTGCCCGGGTAGATGTTAATGCGGGTATATGTTTGTTTTTAATGTGAAGGGGCATGGCGAAGAATACATGTTAGCGCCATGTCCGGGAACTGGGCACACATTTTTTTTTAGAGTTATTTCAGCGCCAAGACAATGGAGCACGATGTCCAACGACTGGGCGCACATTTGTTTTTATGTCGAAAGCTGTTTCATGATATATGTTTGGTTTGTTTCTATGACCACTAAATATTGTGCACTTACAGTAGGGGCTGATTTGTTTTTGTGTACATCGGCGGCTGATTGTGAAGATTGTAGCTTCAGGCTGATGTGTCCTTGCGAATAGGGAGAGAATTGGTTGTTCTATTATGTGTGGTGACCAGGCAGTCAGTTGCCTATGTCGTGTCACAGGAATTGTTACAATGTTTTTTTTTCAGATTCAAGGATGATGGCACATGATACATATGTCCTAGTGGGTAGCACCGATGTGAATTTGATTGTTGGTTTTGTTGTTGTTACAGGGGAGTGGCATATTAAGTGAATGCTTATATTGACATTGTTTTATTAATTTTGGTGCCCCTAAGTATTGCACCCATTGATTGATGATTTTGTTTTCTGGGGGAATCCCCAGCATGCAAGGTATTGAACTGTTTTTATTGATAATATTACTTGGTTACTATATTGTTAGGATGCACGTCAGAAGTTTTAACTGCCTTATGCACTGGGAGAGCAGGGGATGCAACCAGTATTTTTTTTATTATTATTATTTGGGGTGGAAGTTCCAAAAGGAGTTTTCCCTTTAGGCGTTCAATATTGTTTAGGAGTGATGTCAGATGCGGAGCCAGGGCTTCGATCTCAATGAGGAATGACGCTATATTGATGGTGGGACCCATCAACTTTTGGTAGGTGGGTATGAGACAGTATGGAAAAATGGTTTTCACAATACCGCCTTTTTGAAACAGAAAGTTCACCGTCCAGTATAAGTTCAAAATTCGTGAGTGACCGGGCGCTGACTTGATCACGGCCTGCTAACCGAGAGTTTACCTTTCGTTGTTAGTGAAATGAGAAATTCAGGAAACATGAAGCCAAACGTAGCATAGGCTTTGTGGGGAACTGTCAGTTTGGGCAAGAAATACAACGGAGGGGCAGATTTATAGCAGTGGGAATGTGCTTGAGCTGGGAAATCTAATTTAAAGAGCATGAACTCAAACAAGGACGATAAACTCAGGACCATGAACTTCAGAGACAATGTAGATTTGGGTTAATGATATGATAATAAGATGCAAATTGAAGCAGGGTACGCGAAGTACTGATTGGATGACAAGGGACAGCGACGTCACGTGATTCAAGAAAGGCGCCAACTCGAGAAGTAATATATACTTTAGGATCCAGTTTTTTTAGACAGTGTGGAACGAGCAAGAGTGCGGTAGCAGCAGATCCGAGGGCTGGGCGGTCGCCCAGCCCAGGAGGAAGTGTGAGTTTGGAACTCCAGCAATGGTTATGTCTATATATCAGGCTGTTTAGTGTCCAGGAAGATGGAGAGGCAGTATTAAAGACGGAAAAGATGCACATATCACGGTTTCGTCTGGACTGCTGAAGTAAAGTAGGATGGTCAAGGATCTGTGAACCATTTATTCCAGATAGATAAATCTGATGGAGTGGAACGCAAATTCCGAGGATCACAAAATGGCGTGCAAGCCATTTGAGAAGGACTGTTGGCTAAAGGAGACCGCTCGTTAGTTGCAGTAGATGGCTAAACGTCACACAGGACGACCATAACCAGGAACACTGCGGTTGGAACCACGCAGGAGACTAAAGGTCAGATATGACAATAAGGTCAAGTGGGATCCACGACAAGCGATTGATTGGGCAGAGACAAATGAAACCCAGAAGGACGACCATAAAACCCACTGGATGGCAGAAGAAGAATGTAAGTTGACATAAGACTTAGATCTAATTAGTTTAGTTGTATATTATAAATCAGGTATCTTAGTTTAGAGAGCTATAGCAAACTACCGTAGGTGAACTTACAGCGTAATCATGAACGACCCGGCAAAGGATCGGGACTGAATGCGACGTCCTGAATATGACCTATATTTAAATGGCTGGTCTATAGTGTTGGGAGTCATATTAATCGGAGAGATAAGCAGAGTGTGGATAAACTGTATATGTTCATGTAAACTGAGCCATTAGCCTACAAGATTAATGATAACTAGGCGGGTCAACACGGCATTTAAATACGAAGAGATGGCAGTATTGCAAGAATATAGGCACAGCGACCAAACACAGCAGACGACAGAAGAAGATAGCCAGGCACTCGCGATCACTAGGTCAACCAGACAATAGGGGCAGGTGAGATCGTTGGCCAGAGACGGGGCGGGCACAGGAAAGAATGCGTGTCTTTTGTTAGCTGGACATAGGTGAAAGGAGGTCGCGCTTCTGCGGTTGTGTAGCTAAGGTGTAGTTAGGCTGGCCCGGCGTCGTACAGGCAGCGAGTTCAGATCTTCGGGTGAATGGTTAAATACTTAATGTTGGCTGTAGGCGGCGCGTTGGGAAATAGGCTATAATAATGTTAGTTAAATATATATAGACGATAGATTACTATGTTTACAATAAGGTTCTTAATTTATGTTATGGCTAAGATATACTAATACTAGTATAGATAAAGAATAGATAGATTAGATGTCAAGGACTTTGTAGGTAGTGAAAGACTAAGGTTTATTCTCACATAAAACTCACGGGTATTGTTTTATAATGTTTCAGACATTGTCTGGGTAAACAGTTACCCGCTGAACAAGTTGGATGGGAGCGAATTAATTCCCTGGGTATATGGATTGATGGATCAATCTGTGGATCAATGGGTGTTTGGGCTGAATACATGTACCACTGATAAGCCTACGGAGAGATAGTTATGAAACAAAGGCCGGTGTAATTCCTAGATTTAGTCCTTTTCTTCATGCGGTTAGGAGGTGATAGTAGGTAATAATTTCTCTAACATCTGGTTGCATAGTTTATTATATTGTCTACCTCCCCTTGTGACGTCATGCAGTATTGTGTTGTTATTGGAGTCGATTATACATAGATGTGTCTTCAATGCATGTACTGGTTACTCTATGCGATTATGCTGTAGACTGTCACTCTGTTACTGTTCAGAAGAAAATAAATATGTGGCAAGTTGCCTTTTATTTCGACTTGTCAGTCTGAGATTGTGTAGATTAGAGTAGTTTAGAGACATTGTGAGGTGGGCTGTACATCTCTCCTATAACCTGATAACATACACCACGAGACATTGATGGTGCAATAGTAATTAACTATTGTTCTCACACGGAGACACGAACCTACATCTGTCGTATCCCTTACTCTCATCCTTTTTCTCCTTCTCTCTCTCTCTCTCCCTTGTTCTCCCTCTTTCTTCACTATCTATACCATTTCCCTCATCATTCTTTTCTTTCTCTTCCCTCTCTTCTCCCTCCCTCCTCTCTCTTCTTCCTCCTTTTTTTCCCTCTTGATCACAAGAGACTGAAAGGAATGTCAGACTGCAGTCGAGGGCTCTCTTCTGCTCACAGGGTACATCAATCCATAGTCAGCTATCTTATTCTTCTTCTTCTGCATTCATCCGGAGTGTTTTTTCAGACATAATTGCGTTATGCCAATTTTATTTGGACTCTCAGGCCGGCTCATATTACTTCTGCGGGCGTTTGTTGACCGGGTTAGCCTTCCCGGGCATAGTCAGGTATGACTAGAGAAGGCTGTTGTTGTGTTGACAGTTGCTGTCCGTCACTGGCAGACTGGACCAGCTCCATGGGATATTGGGATGATTTCATTACACACAACCATTAGAATCTCTGTTCATCAAGTTCACTTCTTATAGTCCGTGCTGTGTGGCATTGTTGATAAATATATCCACAGCCTTGTCTTTTAAACTGCCAGTTCCCCGGGAAGGTTAACCCGGTCAACAAATGCCCACAGAAGTCGGATGTGTCGGCCTAACGGCGCAAGAACGCAGCTCTGCTGTAAACAGGCACAACGCAATCACATCCGGAAAAAAAACTCAGGATGAACGCAGAAGAAGAAGAAGAAACTGCCAGTTCTTATAGTCTGTGCTGTGTGGCGTTATTGATAAATATATCCACAGCCATGTCTTATAAACTGCCAGTCATGTCTGATTCAGATGTCCATGATGTCAGATTGTCTGACCTCTCCTCACCAGCTTTCCCATAATGAGGACACACTCCAGCTTTTCCCCTTTCATTTTCTTCTCCTTCTTCTTTCGTTCGCTTGAAATATGTCTATAACTGCAGTGCTGTCTCTTGTATGAATTGAACTGTCTTTTTCAGTTCACACAGCGGTCCATAGAGTTTATCTTCCACTGTCGTCTCTCTAGGCCAGAAGGTTTGCCTAGATATGTTATATTTTGGGCAGTCTTGGAGTATGTGCTCTGCTGTCTGCGACGCCAATCCACATGTACACATGGCTGTTTCACCAATCTTGAATTTTGTATACATGTGGTTGCGTAATCTATTGTGCCCTGTTCTGAGGCGCAGAATAATGACTTGTTCTGGTCTATCCATAACGTGGTAGTCATCTTGAGCAGGTTTTGGTGGCTTTCTGACTGATTTGATCATTCTTTTCTTTTGGTGGTATGTTACAGGCACATCAGGCTGTTCTTCTTTGGCTCCTTCCTTAGCCAATTGATCAGCTCTGTCGTTTCCGGGTACTCCACAGTGGGATGGTATCCACTGTATGGTGACCTTATGCTGACTGCTAAGTTCAGAAAGTAGTGTCCTTAGTACTGGCAATTTCCCAGACAGGAGCGCCTCGAGTACTGATTTTGCATCTGTCAATAGCACCACAGGTTGTGTACCATTGCTGGTATTTAGTAATTTCTCTGTTGCTATCTTGATTGCCTCAATTTCAGCATCGTAGTTATGGCAGTACTTTCCTGTCGGTACTCTAGCTGTGTCCCTGGTATTATTTGGGTATTCTATGTACACTCCCGCTCCTCCATTTCGAACAGCATTTTGTGCTGACCCATCTGTGTAGACTCGGATCCAGAGGTCCTGTGGGTATTCTTCATCAAGGAAGCTGAGAGTGGCTGTTCTGCGCTGCACACTGTTCTGATCTTCCTTGTCAAATATTCCTCTCACTTTTGTCTGGATTTGTAATGATAGTCTATGCTCATCTTTCCATGGAGTTCGCTCTGGAATAGTTGTTAGGGGGATACCAACTGTGGGCAGATCGGTGGTTTCTCTGCAGAGTCGTTTGGCCTGGTGGATAAAACTACTTCTTTTCAACCGCCCCATAGCTAGGTTTTCAAATCTGTTCTTCATAGGGTGGCCTGGCAAGCTGAGGAACTTTTCTGCTTGTATTAGCGTTTTCGTATCTCTGCGCTCACTCAGTGCTTGTGTCCTCCCCATCTTCTCCATTTCCACTATAGGGGTTGATCTCATCCCTCCTGTGGTGACTCTAAGTGCTTGATTTTGCACTTTGTCCAGCTCTTGTAGTGTGGTTTTTGCTGCCGAACACCATGCAGTTGACCCGTATTCCAGGTGTGGTCGTATGCTCTGTTGATAAACTTTGCTAAGTATTTTCCCACTGGCTCCCCATGTGGTTCCACTTAGCTTTCTCAGGATGGCTATTTTCCTTCTGGCTTTTGCTACTGCTTTGTTGATGTGCTTTCTCCATGTCAGCCTGCCATCAAATGTTACTCCAAGGTATGTTGGTTCTTTATCTTCTCGTAGGGGTGTTCCATTTATCTGGATGGTCCCTGCCTTTTGTTTTGGAGAGAGGGTAAATAGGGTGGTGCTGCACTTGTCAGTGTTTATGCTGACACACCATCTATTTGCCCATGCAATAAATGTATCTACAGCTCTTTGTAGTAATCTGGTGGCCACTGATGCATGTTCATTTGTGCTCCATAGAACCAGGTCATCGGCATACATTGCGGCTTTAATTCCATGCGGTAGATTAGCAACGAGATCATTGATGAAGATTAGAAAGAGTGTGGGGGACAATACTCCGCCCTGGGGAACTCCGTGACGCAGTAGTACTTTCTTGCTCTTTAGTCCGTCTATCTGTACTCGGGCTCTTCTGTTGTGCAAGTATGCTTTCACCCATTTGTACATTCTTCCATTGACTTTGCAGTTTCTCAGTTTATTCATCAGACCTTCTTTCCAGACTTTGTCAAAGGCTTTCTTCAAATCTATCCATGCCGCAAGCACCAGCTTCTTCTCTTGGAATGCATCCTCAATTTCTTGAGAGAGGTAGTTGTCTGATCTTCCGTAGAGTAGCACTGCCTAAAGCCAGCCTGCTGTGGCACAAGGATGTTTTTACTTTCAATGTACCACTGCAGTCTGTGATTGATGATGCGCTCCAGTGTTTTGCAGAGACAGCTGGTGAGGCTAATTGGTCTGTAGCTAGAGGCAATGGAACTATCTTTCCCTGATTTTAGGAGGGGTATCATGATTGCTTCTCTCCAGGCTTGTGGAACACTGCCTAAGGTCCAACTCTTATTGAAGATCTGCAACAGCTTTGCTTTGGCCTCTGTTCCTAGGTTCCTGATCATTTCATTGGAGATACCATCAGCTCCTGGTGACTTTTTCATTTTCAGTTTTGATATGGCTAGCTCCAGTTCGCTGATTGTGATGGGTGCCTCCAGAACCTCATGTACTATTTCCTTCTGTCCTGTATGTTGCTGTTTCTCTTGAATCTCTTGTTGTTTCTCTGGACTGATTTTGATATTGTTATCTTGTGCGAATGAGTCCGCAAAATGGTCAGCTGCTTGCTTTCTTGTTAAGATGTTTCCATCTTTATGTAGTGCAATTTTTGAGTTTCTCCCTGTGCCCTCATCGTTAAGTTGTTTTATTAGCTTCCACAATTTCCTTGTGTCTCTTTCAAAGTTCAGAGACTCTGTTTTTTCCTGCCAGCTTTTCCGTCTAGCCTGCAGCTTGGCCCTTTGAAATTTGGCTTTTGCATGCTGGAATTTATTGTGGTGCTCTTGGCTGGGTGTGGCCTCTGCTTGCTTTCTACATACTTCCACATCATTATGCAACTGTTCCAGTTCACTACTCCAGTAGGGTTTATATTGTTTACGGGCTCCTCTTAGGTACTGTTTCTCGCGCTGCCTGTAGTATGCATTTCCCAAACTCTTCAACTACTTTATTTATGTCTTTCTCAGTGTTCAGGTTTCTAACCAGTATGCTGGTGCGATGCTTGTACACTGCCCAGTCTGCTTTCTTGTAGTTCCACCTCGAGAGGGTGCTGCTTTCACTTACAAGCTCATTTTCTACAGTTAGAAAGACTGGTCGATGGTCACTGCCACCTAGTTGTTTCCCAACAATTCGTGTAATGTTCCACTCCAGGTCTGGTGAATGAAAAGCCTGGTCAGGTGTAGTTGTAGAGTGCCATGATCTCGAGTAGAAAGTATGTGGGTCGGACGGCTTGTTAACCAAGATGAATCTATTCTCATCCTGCCAGTCTTCCAGTCTCTCTCCTCTCTGGTCCATGTGATCATAGCCCCAACTCTGCGAGTGGCTGTTGAAATCGCCGCACACAATCATTTTTTTCTGTTAATGGTAGTGTGTCCAGTGCCTGTGGACGGTCACTTGGACAGTAGTAATTGATCAGATGTAGGTCTGTATAGTCTGTTTTAAGTTTAAGTGTCTGATACTCAGCCCCTTCCATATAGACTTCGATTTGGGAAGCAGTGATGTTATTTTTTACAAGGGTAAGTATCCCACCTTTTTGCCTGTCCTTTCGGTCAGATCGGTAACACTGGTAGCCTCTGATTTTGAAGGCTATATTTTCGTTGAGGTGAGTTTCTTGCAAGCAACATATGCTTACTTTTTCTTTGTCCAGGATGTTTTCTAATTCTACTTTTTTGTTGCTGACTCCCTCCGCATTCCAGTGCATTATTTTAAGTCTTAGTTTAGTATGGCCAGCTGTTCTATTCTCGTGTCCCCTGGCTCCACAGGACATCTGAGAAGGACCTCCAGTAGTTGGGGTTGGACCCTTTCGAGACATATGGCCCGGCACTGCACCTGCCTGGGGGCCCAAAGCAGGGCGAGCACCATAACGTTTAGCAGCAGTCGACATATTCCATTTTGCATAATTGCATGGCATCCTGATTTCTGTGGTGCGCCTCCTGGCTGGTTGCCTCCGTCTTCAGCACCTTTCCTTTGCTAGAGCAGACTGTGGTCTCACTCAAGTTTAGATGTGTACACACACACACACGTGTCTGCACATGCATGTATGTGTATACACATCTAGAGCACACTGGTTATTTTTCGGCGCCAGATACTCGCCGTCGCCCCTTCTGTTAGTTTAAACAGTTCCGCCACGTGAAGGCCAGGAGTTGGACTTTTGCTGCAGAGGTTATGTATTCACGAGCCATTGGTGTATTTAAGCAATGTTGGGCGCTCACACCAACACTGCGCCCCGGCTACATACAGCAACGTTTGGAACATTCCCCTTTCATGACTTGTCCACAGACTGTCCGGCCTCTCCTCACCAGCTTTCCCATAATGAGGACCTGCTCCAGCTTTTCCCCCTCTCATGACATGCCCAAAGACTCTTCTTCTGGTTTTAGTAACCAGTTCTCATTGTGAGTTGACTTCTCTCACATCTTCATCACTCTTTCTATGTGTATTCTGATCATTCTTCTGTGAAACATCTTCCATATAATTCCTCACTTGCCTGCTAGTTGTTCATGCATGGCTTCTGTACTTCAGGATTGGCTCATTATAGCTAGCAAGAATGTTCCTCATCTCAATAGACAAAGATACATTCCTGAGAATATTCTTAATCTTACTGATTTAGCTTGCACTATTGTACATTTAACTTTTTAAGAGTTTCATCTCCCATATTTCAATTGTTTTGGCTTCCATATTTCACGTTTTTATTTTTCAGAATTATTTCAGCTTCCATATTTCAGGTTGTTTTTGCTTCCATATTTCAGGTTGTTTGTACATTCATGTTTAGTTATTTCTGCTTGTTTATTTCAGAGTTGACATCTGTCACGTGAAACAACATGGGAGACAGATACAACATTCACAGCCAGCTGGAACATCTGCAGTCGAAGTACATCGGCACAGGCCACGCAGACACCAGCAAGTGGGAGTGGCTGACCAACCAGCATCGCGACACCTACGCCTCATATCTAGGCCACTTTGACATGCTCAACTATCTCAGCCTGGTTGAGAACGAATCTCGGTCCAGGGTCCGCTTCACTATTATGGAGAAGATGCTTCAGCCGTGCGGACCCCCACCCAAGCGTCCTGAGGATTGATTGTGTGTGGACATTGCTAGCTTTGTTTGTTGTTGGTATCATTGCCAGTGTTGTTTGTTTGTTGTTGGTGTTGTCTTCATGGCCGTCATCTCACCCTCTCTGCCAGAATCATAGCTCATGTACCAGAGAACATGGACATTCACATTACAATAACTTGTCCCATACTGTTGACTGTTTCTGAAGTAATCATTGATTCCAGTGTTTGTGTGGATAGACCAGATGTCAACTGTTTGTGTGGATAGACCAGATGTCAACTGTTTGTGTGGATAGACCAGATGTCAACCATTTTTGTGGATAGACAAGATGTGAACAGTTACAGTGAAGCAACATAGGAGTTACTTTAAACTAACATATTTTCAAGGAACATAAATTGTGTGCAGAAAGAACAAGGAGTGTAAAATGAAGCTATTTGAATAAAATATTTGATTGGAAATGTATATTCAGCAAATTTGTTTTGTGATCAAAGAGCAACTAACAAGACTGTCTCTGGATGACAAATATCAAGTACAATACACACACACAGAAGACATTGGTGAGGGAGGGAGAAAATGTCTATACAATTCAGATGCATAGAAAGACATTCGCACAATTCACAGAAACATTTGTACAATTCATACAAACATTTGTACAATTCATACAAACATTTGTACAATTTACACAAACATTCGCACAATTCACACAAACATTTGTACAATTCACACAAACATTTGTACAATTCAGACACACACAGACAATATGAGTATGTCAAGTATGTCGCTGACTGTGTATATGTGCTTCATATGTGATTGTTAATTCTGTGACAGATGGTATGTCACTGACAGTGTGTATATGTGTGAATGTTGATTCTGTGACAGATGGTATGTCACTGACAGTGTGTATATGTGCTTCATATGTGATTGTTGATTCTGTGACAGATAGTATGTCACTGACAGTGTGTATATGTGTGAATGTTGATTCTGTGACAGATGGTATGTCACTGATAGTGTGTATATGTGCTTCATATGTGATTGTTGATTCTGTGACAGATGGTATGTCACTGACAGAGTGTATATGTGCTTCATATGTGATTGTTGATTCTGTGACAGATGGTATGTCACTGACAGTGTGTATATGTGTGTGAATGTTGATTCTGTGACAGATGGTATGTCACTGAGTTTGTATACGTGCTTTATGTGTGAATGTTGATTGTGACAGATGGTATGTCATTCAGCAGCAGACTTCTGGAGTCATGTCGCTGTCCATGTCCATACGTTTCTGCCACTGAGAGTTGTACTGGCTGCCAGGTGTGACAGTGGGTAGCCAAACTCTGTCATTGTGCTGGTGACTGAGACAAGGATCAGCTCTCTTGATTCCCAGATGACTGTCAGAAGGCAAGCATCTGAGAGGCTGTCAGCGCTGAGCTCTGATCTGATTTCATACAGTAGACGCTCATGTCTTATAGTTAGTCGAGGTTCCAACTTCACGGCAACGGGTCGTCCCCATTATGCTCCGTTCCTGTGCCTGTGAATATCACACAAAATGCTGTCCAATGTGAAAAGTGGAACAGACAGGAGTCTCGGCAATTGAACAGCCCGCACAGGTACACTGTGCATAATGCTGCCGCCAGAATGCCAACATAAAAGTCCGCCACAAAAACCACAGTCCATCGTCGATGGAATCGGCAGTCACCAGAAAGACCTCATCAACCCGGGTTTTCTCACATGGCTATGTCTCTATTCGCAAGGCGACCCACCAAAAGCGTCGCATTAAGCACGAACTCCGTAGCTCCAGTGCCGACTCCCAGGCGTCTCCTGAAAAATGCACTTGTGAACCAAAAAGGCAAATCAGTCAATTTAGCAACAGCTGATAGCCATTGTTCCGAACATGCAGGTCACTGTACAAACAAAAGCGGACATGTAGAAGCATTCCACGTGAATATCACAGCTCACAGAGTCGTGCCACGCACTCACTCAATAGCAGGGCGACGGAACCATGTTTATGTTTCACGCCACCTCCAGGTCGATGTACACTCAGAGAACACTACCTTGTCTGGTGGTGGTGGTTGTTGTGTCCGCTGTTGTGAAGAACCTCAACACATACAGGAGTACAACAGATTCTGTTTTCTAATTGGAAGTCTTTTGGACAATCCTGCCACTTTGTGTCTTATGAAGATGCCAGCCCATTCATCTCTGTAAACACGGCCATCCTGCTGGGTTGTATTTATCAACAATCATTTTCATCTTCTGAACTGGCACTTGTAACTGTAAACATGACCATTCCTGATGCTGGTGGTTGCCCTTGCCACTGTGTCCAGTCTGTGCCCCTGGTGGTGGATGTTCTATACAACAATCAACATTCCTCAACAAAACAGCTGGAGATTGGTAAACAACAGTGAGACACTTTATTCCCTAGCTTCATGACATCATCAGAAAACAATCATCACACAAGTCATCATCATCATATCATCAAAATAATCTATATCAACCTCACACATCAACATAATCTATATTAATCTCATACAATTCATCAACATCACTCAATGCATGGATATAACCTACATCAACCTAACACAAGCCATCAACACAACGCTTGAATTATCTCCAATCACCGTGACATCACCTGCTGACTGTACCACTTGATCTTACAAGTGCCTGACTCATCCGTATTCCAGCCTCTAGCAAACACAATGTGTCCAGGACATCTGGTCTTCCCATGCCCTGCAGCTCTGCCAGTCACTGTAGTGTGTGATGAGCCAGCTCTCTGGTGACACAAGCGTGTTGTCGGGGTGTGTGTTTGAACCCCTGCCCTTGCTGCCACACACTGATGATATTCTGCATGCTAACATCTGAGACTAGACAAATCCAGGGCATGGCATTCCCAGGGCTGGTCTCATCAATCCACAGTCTAGCGATGCACTGAGGGCAACCGTTCAAGTTATCTTCTGGTTATTGCCTGCCACTAAATGCCAGCAGATAGTTTTTTTCTTTCTTTCTTGTGTGTATGCATGTGGTGTTCCTCTGTGCATGTGGTGTTCCTCTGACTCTTGATCATCAATCAAGTCACAATGTGTGGTTGGCTCTGGTCTATGACTGTCACACCACTGTCTGTGCAGTACTGTCTGGTAGTTGTGTGCTGTATCATTCATGACTGTCATACCACTGTCTGGTAGTTGTGTGCTGTATCATTCATGACTGTCATACCACTGTCTGTGCAGTACTGTCTGGTAGTTGTGTGCTGTATCATTCATGACTGTCATACCACTGTCTGGTAGTTGTGTGCTGTATCATTCATGACTGTCATACCACTGTCTGGTAGTTGTGTGCTGTATCATTCATGACTGTCATACCACTGTCTGTGCAGTACTGTCTGGTAGTTGTGTGCTGTATCATTCATGACTGTCATACCACTGTCTGGTAGTTGTGTGCTGTATCATTCATGACTGTCATACCACTGTCTGTGCAGTACTGTCTGGTAGTTGTGTGCTGTATCATTCATGGCTGTCATACCACTGTCTGGTAGTTGTGTGCTGTATCATTCATGACTGTCATGCCACTGTCTGGTAGTTGTGTGCTGTATCATTCATGACTGTCATACCACTGTCTGTGCAGTACTGTCTGGTAGTTGTGTGCTGTATCATTCACCATTTTCTACAGACTGTACAGTGGTTATGAACGTGATCTGCAATCCTGTATACCACGGTCGAAACACAGCTGCAGACGATTTGGAAGCAGATTATGTTTCCACTAGTTTTCACACAATGGTATAAGCGTCAGTCGTTCGGAAAGTAACAGCAAAAGAACTGAACGTAAATCACAAACAGCCACCACAGCACCCTGTACAGGACATGTCACTAACTTGTGTACACAGCACCCTGTACATGACATGTTATTAACTTGTGTACACAGCACCCTGTACAGGACATGCCACTAACTTGTGTCCCTGTACAGGACATGCCACTAACGTTTGTACACAGCGTCCTGTACAGGACATGCCACTAACTTGTGTACACAGCACCCTATACAGGACATGCCACTAACTTGTGTACACAGCACCCTATACAGGACATGCCACTAACTTTTGTACACAGCATCCTGTACAGGACATGCCACTAACTTTTGTACACAGCGTCCTGTACAGGACATGCCACTAACTTGTGTACACAGCACCCTATACAGGACATGCCACTAACTTGTGTACACAGCACCCTATACAGGACATGCCACTAACTTTTGTACACAGCGTCCTGTACAGGACATGCCACTAACGTGTACACAGCGTCCTGTACAGGACATGCCACTAACTTGTGTCCGCAGCACCCTGTACAGGACATGCCACTAACTTGTGTACACAGCACCCTATACAGGACATGCCACTAACTTGTGTACACAGCGTCCTGTACAGGACATGCCACTAACTTGTGTCCGCAGCACCCTATACAGGACATGCCACTAACTTGTGTACACAGCACCCTATACAGGACATGCCACTAACTTGTGTACACAAAACAATGTACAGGACATTCAGGACATGCCACTAACTTGTGTACGTTTATTGCCGTATTTCCGGATTCGTCCTTTCTTACTCCTTATTCACTTTAGCTGTTGTCTGCAATGATTTCTGTCCTATATAGGCTGTATCATACGGTTAGTTGTCTTATTGCACACTAACATTTCATACCAACCAACATACTACATATCAACTTCTTTTATTTCCTCAAGACCACATTCTGCATCAACAATACATACTTGATCACTGTTGAGAATATGCTTTCACACAAGCTCACATACTTGCATAATACTTGCTTCATTGTCACAAGAGTGAAACCACTGATCTAACACTAGTGTCACGACTCCCAAGAAAATTACGACTAATCTAACACTGACATAGGCTTGTCAGTGACACCAGTAGCCAGCATGTAAACAGCTGGCATTTCTGTGGTTAGACAACTCCCGCTCAAGGAATGTAACAATCTGGAGTTATGCAACTTGACTTTGTGACACTGACATTTTTGTGGACAGGAGGACGTGTCTGCTGTGTGTGTTACGTGTCTGCTGTGTGCGTTACAGGGCAGGCTGTGCTGAGTGCATGAGTCTGTGAGTGCATGAGAGTGTGAGTGCATGAGTGAAACTAGCACCCAGTTGCCAGGTGGTCAGCTAGCAGACGTCCACAGACAGGTCACAGTGACAATGATGGCATTGTACAAAACACACCTGGATACTGGAGGTCAAGAGAAGTCAGCCAGGGTGCTGTATGTCAATGTGATTGATGTGGGGGACTAGTTGTACATATCAGAAGTTGACCGACACAACAGACAGGCCTAGCACATGTCACTGCAGTGACACAACAGCCAGCCCTAGCACATGTCACTGCAGTGACACAACAGCCAGGCCTAGCACCACTGGAGTGGCAGAACACAAATGTGTCAGCTCTAGCAAGTGTCAACTGAGAGGCAGAATAGTTAGCTCTATCAATCTATGTGTACTGAACATTTGACACTGTAGAACTAATGTATGTGTACTAGACATCTCTCACCGTACAACTAATGTAAGTGTACTAGACATCTCTCACTGTAGAACTAATGTATGTGTACTAGACATCTCTCACCATACAACTAGTATATGTGTACTAGACATCTCTCACTGTACAACTAATGTAAGTGTACTAGACATCTCTCACTGTAGAACTAATGTATGAGTACTAGACATCTCTCACTGTAGAACTAATGTATGTGTACTAGACATCTCTCACTGTACAACTAGTGTATGTGTACTAGACATCTCTCACCGTACAACTAATGTATGTGTATTAGACATCTCTCACCGTACAACTAATGTATGTGTACTAGACATCTCTCACCATACAACTAGTGTATGTGTACTAGACATCTCTCACCGTACAACTAATGTATGTGTACTAGACATCCCTCACCATAGAACTAATGTAAGTGTAACTAGAATCAGAAACAAAATGAAACGATGACAACAAGACCCGTATCCACACCCAGATGCTGGTGCCTGGTCAACAGCCGTCTGGATCATATGTGCATCTATCACTGTTTGAGCACTTCCCCCAGAAAGACCTTGACATCACGCATTTCCTGAAACAAATGTCATCAATAACTGATTAGTCACAGGAAACATGTCTGCTAGCACTGTAGTAATGTGAAGACTAGAGCCCTTCCCCAGCCACTGGGTGTATGAATGGGACCGTCACCTGGCCACCTACCCAGTCACTTGCTATAAGAGTGGGACTGTCACCTGGTCACCTACCTAGTCACTTGCTATAAGAGTGGTACCATCACCTGGCCACCTACCCAGTCACTTGCTATAAGAGTGGGACCGTCACCTGGTCACCTCCCCCAATCTGCCTGTCACTAGATGTGAAACTCCAGTACCAGCCTGGCACACCCCGCAGGTCTCTGAGCTGCAAACACAGCTCTCCTGGAGATGGTACTGTGGCACCAGGTGGGAAGGCAAGTCTATCCCAGCCTCACTGCCATGGATGCCGGCCGGTCCAGGGTTCATGTGGCCAGAACGTCAATATAGCAGACTTGCAGCCAACCAGCACACTTGTAGCAGATTTTGTAGCAGGTACTATATGTGGATTTAAACCTGAGAAACACATGGGAAGGTTAACCCGGTCAACAAATGCCTGAAGAAGTCAGATGTGTCAGCTGAAAAATGCAAATACGGCAGCTCTGCTGTAAGCAGGCCCAACCAAATTACCTCCAAAACAAACATTCTGGACGAACAGAAGAAGAAAAACCTGGGAAACAAGCCACGAGAGGAAGCCATGAATTTTATGATAAAGTACACAGAAGAGTATGGACAATCTGATGTTAAAACACTGACTCTTACGCAGTATCCCCATGTAGGTGTCGCAATGCTTGGGCAGTATCCCCATGTAGGTGTTATGAGGCTCGAGCAGTATCCCCATGTAGGTGTCATGAGGCTCGAGCAGTATCCCCATGTAGGTGTCATGAGGCTCGAGCAGTATCCCCATGTAGGTGTCATGAGGCTCGAGCAGTATCCATCCCCATGTAGGTGTCGTGAGGCTCGAGCAGTATCCCCATGTAGGTGTCGTGAGGCTCGAGCAGTATCCCTATGTAGGTGTCGTGAGGCTCGAGCAGTATCCATCCCCATGTAGATGTCATGAGGCTCGAGCAGTATCAATCCCCATGTAGATGTCGTGAGGCTCAAGCAGTCTGAACATGTGCAATAGCAATTTCACAATGACTGTACCACTACCAACTTGGGAGTAAGAATTCGCACAGCCAGACATGAGAGGTACATCGGGAAAACGAGGTGCCTCGTTAACCAACACAGAACTGGCACTATTAGCCACCGGACGCTGATGCATATGCCGCTGGTGGGGGGAGGTACTGAGCACCTATGGACATGTCCGGAGTGCAATGAAGATGCCCCAACTGATAACCGTGCAAGAACGAGGCCTTATTTGTTTCTTGTGGTCGGAGGGTGTGAAACCTGGTGAAATCTACAGAAGAATGATGGTACAGTTTGTGGTCGGAGGGTGTGAAACCTGGTGAAATCTACAGAAGAATGATGGTTCAGTTTGTGGTCGGAGGGTGTAAAACCTGGTGAAATCTACAGAAGAATGATGGTTCAGTTTGTGGTCGGAGGGTGTAAAACCTGATGAAATCTACAGAAGAATGATGGTACAGTTTGTGGTCGGAGGGTGCAAAACCTGGTGAAATCTACAGAAGAATGATGGTTCAGTTTGTGGTCGGAGGGTGTAAAACCTGGTGAAATCTACAGAAGAATGATGGTACAGTTTGTGGTCGGAGGGTGTAAAACCTGGTGAAATCTACAGAAGAATGATGGTTCAGTTTGTGGTCGGAGGGTGTAAAACATGGTGAAATCTACAGAAGAATGATGGTTCAGTTTGTGGTCAGAGGGTGTAAAACCTGGTGAAATCTACAGAAGAATGATGGTACAGTTTGTGGTCGGAGGATGAAACACCTGGTGAAATCTACAGAAGAATGATGGTTCAGTTTGTGGTCGGAGGGTGTAAAACCTGGTGAAATCTACAGAAGAATGATGGTTCAGTTTGTGGTCGGAGGGTATGAAACCTGGTGAAATCTACAGAAGAATGATGGTTCAGTTTGTGGTCGGAGGGTGTAAAACCTGGTGAAATCTACAGAAGAATGATGGTACAGTTTGTGGTCGGAGGGTGTAAAACCTGGTGAAATCTACAGAAGAATGATGGTACAGTTTGTGGTCGGAGGGTGTGAAACCTGGTGAAATCTACAGAAGAATGATGGTTCAGTTTGTGGTCGGAGGGTGTAAAACCTGGTGAAATCTACAGAAGAATGATGGTTCAGTTTGTGGTCGGAGGGTGTAAAACCTGGTGAAATCTACAGAAGAATGATGGTACAGTTTGTGGTCGGAGGGTGTAATACCTGGTGAAATCTACAGAAGAATGATGGTTCAGTTTGTGGTCGGAGGGTGTAAAACATGGTGAAATCTACAGAAGAATGATGGTTCAGTTTGTGGTCGGAGGGTGTAAAACATGGTGAAATCTACAGAAGAATGATGGTTCAGTTTGTGGTCAGAGGGTATGAAACCTGGTGAAATCTACAGAAGAATGATGGTTCAGTTTGTGGTCGGAGGGTATGAAACCTGGTGAAATCTACAGAAGAATGATGGTTCAGTTTGTGGTCGGAGGGTGTAAAACCTGATGAAATCTACAGAAGAATGATGGTTCAGTTTGTGGTCGGAGGGTATGAAACCTGGTGAAATCTACAGAAGAATGATGGTTCAGTTTGTGGTCGGAGGGTGTAAAACCTGATGAAATCTACAGAAGAATGATGGTTCAGTTTGTGGTCGGAGGGTGTAAAACCTGGTGAAATCTACAGAAGAATGATGGTTCAGTTTGTGGTCGGAGGGTATGAAACCTGGTGAAATCTACAGAAGAATGATGGTTCAGTTTGTGGTCGGAGGGTGTAAAACCTGGTGAAATCTACAGAAGAATGATGGTACAGTTTGTGGTCGGAGGGTGTAAAACCTGGTGAAATCTACAGAAGAATGATGGTTCAGTTTGTGGTCGGAGGGTGTAAAACATGGTGAAATCTACAGAAGAATGATGGTTCAGTTTGTGGTCGGAGGGTGTAAAACCTGGTGAAATCTACAGAAGAATGATGGTTCAGTTTGTGGTCGGAGGGTGTAAAACCTGGTGAAATCTACAGAAGAATGATGGTAGTTTGTGGTCGGAAGATGTAAAACCTGGTGAAATCTACAGAAGAATGGTGGTTCAGTTTGTGGTCGGAGGATGTAAAACCTGGTGAAATCTACAGAAGAATGATGGTTCAGTTTGTGGTTGGAGGGTGTAAAACCTGGTGAAAAATACAGAAGAATGATGGTACAGTTTGTGGTTGGAGGGTGTAAAACCTGGTGAAATCTACAGAAGAATGATGGTACAGTTTGTGGTCGGAGGATGTAAAACCTGGTGAAATCTACAGAAGAATGATGGTTCAGTTTGTGGTCGGAGGGTATAAAACCTGGTGAAATCTACAGAAGAATGATGGTACAGTTTGTGGTCGGAGGATGTAAAACCTGGTGAAATCTACAGAAGAATGATGGTTCAGTTTGTGGTCGGAGGGTATAAAACCTGGTGAAATCTACAGAAGAATGATGGTACAGTTTGTGGTCGGAGGGTATAAAACCTGGTGAAATCTACAGAAGAATGATGGTACAGTTTGTGGTCGGAGGGTGTAAAACCTGGTGAAATCTACAGAAGAATGATGGTTCAGTTTGTGGTCGGAGGGTGTAAAACATGGTGAAATCTACAGAAGAATGATGGTTCAGTTTGTGGTCGGAGGGTGTAAAACCTGGTGAAATCTACAGAAGAATGATGGTACAGTTTGTGGTCGGAGGGTATAAAACCTGGTGAAATCTACAGAAGAATGATGGTACAGTTTGTGGTTGGAGGGTATAAAACCTGGTGAAATCTACAGAAGAATGATGGTACAGTTTGTGGTCAGAGGGTATAAAACCTGGTGAAATCTACAGAAGAATGATGGTACATTTTGTGGTTGGAGGGTATAAAACCTGGTGAAATCTACAGAAGAATGATGGTTCAGTTTGTGGTCGGAGGGTATAAAACCTGGTGAAATCTACAGAAGAATGATGGTACAGTTTGTGGTCGGAGGGTGTAAAACCTGGTGAAATCTACAGAAGAATGATGGTTCAGTTTGTGGTCGGAGGATGTAAAACCTGGTGAAATCTACAGAAGAATGATGGTTCAGTTTGTGGTCGGAGGGTGTAAAACCTGGTGAAATCTACAGAAGAATGATGGTACAGTTTGTGGTCGGAGGGTGTAAAACCTGGTGAAATCTACAGAAGAATGATGGTTCAGTTTGTGGTCGGAGGGTGTAAAACATGGTGAAATCTACAGAAGAATGATGGTTCAGTTTGTGGTCGGAGGGTGTAAAACATGGTGAAATCTACAGAAGAATGATGGTTCAGTTTGTGGTCAGAGGGTATGAAACCTGGTGAAATCTACAGAAGAATGATGGTTCAGTTTGTGGTCGGAGGGTATGAAACCTGGTGAAATCTACAGAAGAATGATGGTTCAGTTTGTGGTCGGAGGGTGTAAAACCTGGTGAAATCTACAGAAGAATGATGGTTCAGTTTGGAGACAATTGTGTTCAGCCAGGGAAGAGTGTGTCAATGAGTAAACTTCCTCTTGTACACCAACCAACAGGCCACTTGACAACATGAGTAGAATATGTGTTGTGAGAATGACAAGAATGTATGTAGAATATGTGTTGTGAGAATGACAAGAACGTATGTAGAATATGTGTTGTGAGAATGACAATGTGTGGATATAGTGCATGTTGAAAGTAGACATAGTGACACTGTAGACATAGTGACACTGTAGACATAGTGACACTGTAGACATAGTGACACTGTGGACACTGACATGACCTCTCACCTGATTGCATGAACTGTGACCCATGGTACCGTAGGACTTGAACTGGGCATTGGGGTTGAAGGATTTGATGATCTCGTGCGTAGCCTGGCCCCAGCGGAAGGACACCACCGGGTCGGACTCACCGTGACACTGTAGCACAGGCACAGCTGTGTTGTACTTTGGATTCTGCCAGAGGGAAAGTGAGGCAGAATGACACAACAAGGCAGTGGATGTGTGTAACTAGAACAATGTGGCAGTGTAAAGGTGTACAGACAGGTGTCTCAGTGCCCCAAAAGAAGCTGACATCATCCCCAGATGTCACCATTCTGATTGTGCATTTTGCTGCCTAAGATGAAATTTTTGTATTGTTGAGTAGTTATCATCATCATGTGTCTGACAGTTCCAGGAAGTTCCCTTCTGCTGGCATACATAATGTGTGCTTCAGTTCTGTTTGTTTCCATGAAAAACTACTCACAATGTCATACAAACATAGACTACTCACAATGTCATACAAACATAGACTACTCACAATGTCATACAAACATAGTCACCTCACAATGTCATACAAACATAGTCACCTCACACTGTCACACAAACATAGTCAACTCACACTGTCATACAAACATAGTCACCTCACAATGTCATACAAACATAGTCAACTCACACTGTCACACAAACATAGTCAACTCACACTGTCATACAAACATAGTCAATTCACACTGTCACACAAACATAGTCACCTCACAATGTCATACAAACATAGATTACACATACTGTCATACAAACATAGACTACTCATGTCATACATAGTCTCCTCACACTGTCACACAAACATAGTCACCTCACACTGTCACACAAACATAGTCACCTCACAATGTCATACAAACATAGTCAACTCACAATGTCACACAAACATAGTCACCTCACAGTCACACAAACATAGTCAATTCACACTGTCATACAAACATAGTCAACTCACACTGTCATACAAACATAGTCAACTCACACTGTCATACAAACATAGTCAACTCACAATGTCATACAAACATAGTCAATTCACACTGTCATACAAACATAGTCAACTCACACTGTCATACAAACATAGTCAACTCACACTGTCATACAAACATAGCCACCTCACAGTCATACAAACATAGTCACCTCACACTGTCACACAAACATAGTCACCTCACACTGTCATACAAACATAGTCAACACACTGTCACACAAACATAGTCACCTCACACTGTCATACAAACATAGTCACCTCACACTGTCATACAAACATAGTCAACACACTGTCACACAAACATAGTCACCTCACACTGTCATACAAACATAGTCAACACACTGTCACACAAACATAGTCACCTCACACTGTCACACAAACATAGTCACCTCACAATATCATACAAACATAGTCACCTCACACTGTCACACAAACATAGTCAACTCACACTGTCATACAAACATAGTCAACTCACACTGTCATACAAACATAGTCAACTCACACTGTCATACAAACATAGTCACCTCACAATATCATACAAACATAGTCAACACACTGTCACACAAACATAGTCACCTCACACTGTCACACAAACATAGTCACCTCACACTGTCATACAAACATAGTCACACTGTCATAAAAAATAGTCAACTCACACTGTCACACATAGTCAACTCACACTGCCATACAAACATAGTCACCACACTGTCATAAAACATAGTCACCTCACAATGTCATACAAACATGGTCAACTCACACTGTCATACAAACATAGTCACCTCACACTGTCATACAAACATAGTTACCTCACACTGTCACACAAACATAGTCAACTCACACTGTCATACAAACATAGTCAACTCACACTGTCATACAAACATAGTCACCTCACAATATCATACAAACATAGTCAACACACTGTCACACAAACATAGTCACCTCACAATATCATACAAACATAGTCACCTCACTCTGTCACACAAACATAGTCACCTCACACTGTCATACAAACATAGTCACACTGTCATAAAACATAGTCAACTCACACTGTCACACATAGTCAACTCACACTGCCATACAAACATAGTCACCACACTGTCATAAAACATAGTCACCTCACACTGTCACACAAACATAGTCAACTCACACTGTCATACAAACATAGTAACCTCACACTGTCATACAAACATAGTCACCTCACAATGTCATACAAACATAGTCAACTCACACTGTCACACAAACATAGTCAACTCACAGTCATACAAACATAGATTACACATACTGTCATACAAACATAGACTACTCATGTCATACATAGTCTCCTCACACTGTCACACAAACATAGTCACCTCACACTGTCACACAAACATAGCCACCTCACAGTCATACAAACATAGTCACCTCACAATGTCATACAAACATAGTCAACTCACAATGTCACACAAACATAGTCACCTCACAGTCACACAAACATAGTCAATTCACACTGTCATACAAACATAGTCAACTCACACTGTCATACAAACATAGTCACACTGTCATAAAACATAGTCAACTCACACTGTCACACATAGTCAACTCACACTGCCATACAAACATAGTCACCACACTGTCATAAAACATAGTCACCTCACACTGTCACACACACATAGTCAACTCACACTGTCATACAAACATAGTAACCTCACACTGTCATACAAACATAGTCACCTCACAATGTCATACAAACATAGTCAACTCACACTGTCACACAAACATAGTCAACTCACACTGTCATACAAACATAGATTACACATACTGTCATACAAACATAGACTACTCATGTCATACATAGTCTCCTCACACTGTCACACAAACATAGTCACCTCACACTGTCACACAAACATAGTCACCTCACAGTCATACAAACATAGTCACCTCACAATGTCATACAAACATAGTAAACTCACAATGTCACACAAACATAGTCACCTCACAGTCACACAAACATAGTCAATTCACACTGTCATACAAACATAGTCAACTCACACTGTCATACAAACATAGTCAACTCACACTGTCATACAAACATAGTCAACTCACAATGTCATACAAACATAGTCAATTCACACTGTCATACAAACATAGTCAACTCACACTGTCATACAAACATAGTCAACTCACAGTCATACAAACATAGTCAACTCACACTGTCATACAAACATAGCCACCTCACAGTCATACAAACATAGTCACCTCACACTGTCACACAAACATAGTCACCTCACAATATCATACAAACATAGTCAACACACTGTCACACAAACATAGTCACCTCACAATATCATACAAACATAGTCACCTCACACTGTCACACAAACATAGTCACCTCACACTGTCATACAAACATAGTCACACTGTCACACAAACATAGTCAACTCACACTGTCACACATAGTCAACTCACACTGCCATACAAACATAGTCAACTCACACTGCCATACAACATAGTCACCTCACAATGTCATACAAACATGGTCAACTCACACTGTCATACAAACATAGTCACCTCACACTGTCATACAAACATAGTTACCTCACACTGTCACACAAACATAGTCAACTCACACTGTCATACAAACATAGTCACCTCACAATATCATACAAACATAGTCAACACACTGTCACACAAACATAGTCACCTCACAATATCATACAAACATAGTCACCTCACACTGTCACACAAACATAGTCACCTCACACTGTCATACAAACATAGTCACACTGTCATAAAACATAGTCAACTCACACTGTCACACATAGTCAACTCACACTGCCATACAAACATAGTCACCTCACAATGTCATAAAACATAGTCACCTCACACTGTCATACAAACATGGTCAACTCACACTGTCATACAAACATAGTCACCTCACACTGTCATACAAACATAGTTACCTCACACTGTCACACAAACATAGTCAACTCACACTGTCATACAAACATAGTCAACTCACACTGTCACACAAACATAGTCAACACACTGTCATACAAACATAGTCAACACACTGTCATAAAACATAGTCAACTCACACTGTCACACAAACATAGTCAACTCACACTGCCATACAAACATAGTCAACACACTGTAATAAAACAGTCACCTCACACTGTCATACAAACATAGTCAACTCACACTGTCATACATAGTCAACTCACAATGTCATACAAACATAGTCAACTCACACTGTCATACAAACATAGTCACCTAACACTGTCATACAAACATAGTCACCTCACACTGTCACACAAACAGTCACCTCACACTGTCACACATAGTCAACTCACACTGCCATACAAACATAGTCACCACACTGTCATAAAACATAGTCACCTCACAATGTCATACAAACATGGTCAACTCACACTGTCATACAAACATAGTCACCTCACACTGTCATACAAACATAGTTACCTCACACAAACATAGTCAACTCACACTGTCATACAAACATAGTCAACACACTGTCATAAAACATAGTCAACTCACACTGTCACACAAATATAGTCAACTCACACTGTCATACAAACATAGTCAACTCACACTGTCATACATAGTCAACTCACACTGTCATACAAACATAGTCAACTCACAATGTCATACAAACATAGTCAACTCACACTGTCATACAAACATAGTCACCTCACACTGTCATACAAACATAGTCAACTCACACTGTCATACAAACATAGTCACCTCACACTGTCATACAAACATAGTCACCTCACACTGTCATACAAACATAGTCTCCTCACACTGTCACACAAACAGTCACCTCACACTGTCACACAAACATAGTCACCTCACACTGTCACACAAACATAGTCAACTCACACTGTCATACATAGTCAACTCACACTGTCAGACAAACATAGTCACCTCATGCTGTCATACAAACACAGACTACTCACACTGTCATACAAACACAGACTACTCACACTGTCATACAAACATAGATTACTCACACTGTCATACAAACATAGTCAACTCACACTGTCATACAAACATAGTCAACTCACACTGTCATACAAACATAGTCACCTCACACTGTCATACATACATAGACTACTCATACTGTCATACATACATAGACTACTCATACTGTCATACAAACACATACTCGTACTGTCATACAAACACAGACTACTCACACTGACATACAACACAGACTACTCACACAGACATACAAACACAGACTACTCACACTGACATACAAACACAGGCTACACACACTGACATGCAAACAGACTACTCACGCTGACATACAAACATCAACTATCCACACTGTCATACAAACACAAGAATACTCACACTGACATACAAACATCAACTACCCACACTGTCATACAAACACAGACTACTCACACTATCATACAAACACAGACTACTCACACTGACATACAAACATAGACTATTCACACTGTCATACAAACACAGACTACTTACATTGACACACAAACACAGGCTACTCACACTGACATACAAACACAGACTACTCACACTGACATACAAACATCGACTGCCCAAACTGTCATACAAACACAGACTACTCACACTATCATACAAACACAGGCTACTCACACTGACATACAAACACAGACTACTCACACTGACGTACAAACATCGACTACCCAAACTGTCATACAAACACAGGCTACTCACACTATCATACAAACACAGGCTACTCACACTGACATACAAACACAGACTACTCACACTGATGTACAAACACTGACTATTCACACTGTCATACAAACACTGACTACTCACACTGACATACAAACACAGACTACTCACACTGATGTACAAACATTGACTACCCACACTGTCATACAAACACAGGCTACTCACACTGTCGTCTGTGAAGTACTTATAAAGCGGTAGCCAAGTACTGAGCCCCAGAACCCCGCCCACTGTGATGTTTGAGGCGAACACTGTGTACAAGGCCACTGCTCCTCCCTGAGAGAAGCCACCAACCACAATCCTCTCTGCTGGGATCCCTTCACTGACCTCCTTGTTGATCAGCTGCTGTACTGGAGACAAAGACATCAACATCTACATCACACTGTCAAAAACTGCTGTACTTAAGGTGCAGAAATCAACATCTACAACAAACTGCTGTGTGGGAGGTGCAGAAATTAACATCCACATCATAAACTGCTGTACTGGAGATGAATAAATCATCTACATCACACTGTCACAAACTGATGTACTGGAGGTGCAGAAATCAATATCTACATAAAACTGTCACAAATTGTACTGGAGGTGCAGAAATCAACATCTATATAAAACTGTCACAAATTGTTGTACTGAAGGTGCAGAAATCAACATCTACATACAACTGTCACAAATTGTTGTACTGGAGGTGCAGAAATTAACATCTACATAAAACTGTCACAAACTGATGTACTGGAGGTGCAGAAATCAATATCTACTAAAACTGTCACAAATTATTGTACTGGAGGTGCAGAAATCAACATCTACATCACACTGTCACAAATTGATGTACTGGAGGTGCAGAAATCAACATCTACATAAAACTGTCACAAATTGATGTACTGGAGGTGCAGAAATCAATATCTACATCACACTGTCACAAATTGATGTACTGGAGGTGCAGAAATCAACATCTACATAAAACTGTCATAAATTGATGTACTGGAGGTGCAGAAATCAATATCTACATCACACTGTCACAAATTGATGTATTGGAGGTGCAGAAATCAACATCTACATAAAACTGTCACAAATTGATGTACTGGAGGTGCAGAAATCAATATCTACATAAAACTGTCACAAACTGCTGTATTGGAGACGAAGAAATCACCATCAATGTTTCACAAATTAGCTGGGTAAAACCCCAACCAATGTTTCACAAATTAGCTGGGTAAAACCCCAATCAATGTTTCACAAATTAGCTGGGTAAAACCCCAGTCAATGTTTCCCAAATTAGCTGGGTAAAACCCCAGTCAATGTTTCCCAAATTAGCTGGGTCAAGTCCCAACTTATTCAACCCAACTTCCATCAATGTTTCACAGATTTCTCTAAAATAAGGAAACAGTACAACAAGGAAGAGGTCTGGTCATCCCAGATAACAGCTTTTCTATGTATGACTGTATGAAACACTGACACCAACCCCACACAATACAATCTAGACATTAGATGTAGGATTGTATGAAACACTGACTGTCTAGACAACATTACATGTAAGATTGTATGAAACACTGATTGTTAGACAACATTACATGTAAGATTGAATGAAACACTGACTGTCTAGACAACATTACATGTAAGATTGTATGAAACACTGAGACAAGCCCCACACAATACAATCTAGACATGACATGTAGAAATGTATGAAACACTGACTGTCTAGACAACATTACATGTAAGATTGTATGAAACAATGACGGTCTAGACAACATTACATGTAAGATTGTATGAAACAATGACTGTCTAGACAACATTACGTGTAAGATTGTATGAAACACTGATTGTCTAGACAACATTACATGTAGGATTGTATGAAACATTGACTGTCTAGACAACATTACATGTAAGATTGTATGAAACACTGTCTGTCTAGTCAACATTACATGTAAGATTGTATGAAACATTGACTGTCTAGACAACATTACATGTAAGATTGTATGAAACACTGACTGTCTAGACAACATTACGTGTAAGATTGTATGAAACACTGAGACAAGCCCCACACAATACACTCTAGACATGACATGTAGGATTGTATGAAACACTGACTGTCTAGACAACATTACATGTAAGAGGTGAGAGGTCACATGTAATGGCAATGTTACAAGAGAGATGAGAGGTCACATGTAATGGCAATGTTACAAGAGAGATGAGAGGTCACATGTAATGACAATGTTACAAGAGAGATGAGAGGTCACATGTAATGGCAATGTTACAAGAGAGATGAGAGGTCACATGTAATGGCAATGTTACAAGAGAGGTCACATGTAACGGCAATGTTACAAGAGAGATGAGAGGTCACATGTAACGGCAATGTTACAAGAGAGATGAGAGGTCACATGTAATGGCAATGTTACAAGAGAGATTAGAGGTCACATGTAATGGTAATGTTACAAGAGATGAGAGGTCACATGTAATGGCAATGTTACAAGAGAGATGAGAGGTCACATGTAATGGCAATGTTACAAGAGAGATTAGAGGTCACATGTAATGGCAATGTTACAAGAGAGATGAGAGGTCACATGTAATGGTAATGTTACAAGAGAGATGAGAGGTCACATGTAATGGCAATGTTACAAGATAGATTAGAGGTCACATGTAATGACAATGTTACAAGAGAGATGAGAGGTCACATGCAATGGCAATGTTACAAGAGAGGTGACAGGTCACATGTAATGTCAATGTTACAAGAGAGGTCACATGTAATGGCAATGTTACAAGAGAGATGAGAGGTCATATGTAATGGCAATGTTACAAGAGAGATGAGAGGTCACATGTAATGGCAATGTTACGAGAGATGAGAGGTCACATGTAATGGCAATGTTACAAGAGAGATGAGAGGTCACATGTAATGGCAATGTTACAAGAGAGATGAGAGGTCACATGTAATGGCAATGTTATAAGAGAGATGAAAGGTCACATGTAATGGCAATGTTACAAGAGAGATGAGAGGTCACATGTAATGGCAATGTTACAGGAGAGATAAGAGGTCACATGTAATGGCAATGTTACAAGAGAGATGAGAGGTCACATGTAATGGCAATGGTACAGGAGAGATGAGAGGTCACATGTAATGGCAATGTTACAAGAGAGATGAGAGGTCACATGTAATGGTAATGTTACAAGAGAGATGAGAGGTCACATGTAATGGCAATGTTACAAGAGAGATGAGAGGTCACATGTAATGACAATGTTACAAGAGAGATGAGAGGTCACATGTAATGGCAATGTTACAGGAGAGATGAGAGGTCACATGTAATGGCAATGTTACAAGAGAAATGAGAGGTCACATGTAATGGCAATGTTACAAGAGAGATGAGAGGTCACATGTAATGGCAATGTTACAAGAGAGATGAGAGGTCACATGTAATGGCAATGTTACAAGAGAGATGAGAGGTCACATGTAATGGCAATGTTACAAGAGAGATGAGAGGTCACATGTAATGGCAATGTTATAAGAGAGATGAGAGGTCACATGTAATGGCAATGTTACAAGAGAGATGAGAGGTCACATGTAATGGCAATGTTACAAGAGAGATGAGAGGTCCATTTAATGGCAATGTTACAAGAGAGATGAGAGGTCACATGTAATGGCAATGTTACAAGAGAGATGAGAGGTCCATTTAATGGCAATGTTACAAGAGAGGTCAAATGTAATGGCAATGTTACAAGAGAGGTCACATGTAATGGCAATGTTAAGAGAGATGAGAGGTCACATGTAATGGCAATGTTATAAGAGAGATGAGAGGTCACATGTAATGGCAATGTTACAAGAGAGGTCACATGTAATGGCAATGTCACAAGAGAGATGAGAGGTCACATGTAATGGCAATGTTACAAGAGAGATGAGAGGTCACATGTAATGGCAATGTTACCAGAGAGATGAGAGGTCACATGTAATGGCAATGTTACAAGAGAGATGAGAGGTTACATGTAATGGCAATGTTACAAGAGAGATGAGAGGTTACATGTAATGACAATGTTACAAGAGAGGTCACATGTAATGGCAATGTTACAAGAGAGATGAGAGGTCCATGTAATGGCAATGTTACAAGAGAGATGAGAGGTCACATGTAATGGCAATGTTACAGTAGAGATGAGAGGTCACATGTAATGGCAATGTTACAAGAGAGATGAGAGGTCACATGTAATGGCAATGTTACAAGAGAGATGAGAGGTCATATGTAATGGCAATGTTACAAGAGAGATGAGAGGTTACATGTAATGGCAATGTTACAAGAGAGGTCACATGTAATGGCAATGTTACAAGAGAGATGAGAGGTCACATGTAATGGCAATGTTACAAGAGAGATGAGAGGTTACATGTAATGGCAATGTTACAAGAGAGATGAGAGGTCACATGTAATGGCAATGTTACAAGAGAGATGAGAGGTCACATGTAATGGCAATGTTACAGGAGAGATGAGAGGTCACATGTAATGGCAATGTTACAAGAGAGATGAGAGGTCACATGTAATGGCAATGTTACAAGAGATATGAGAGGTCACATGTAATGGCAATGTTACAAGAGAGATGAGAGGTCCATGTAATGGCAATGTTACAAGAGAGGTCACATGTAATGGCAATGTTACAAGAGAGGTCACATGTAATGGCAATGTTACAAGAGAGATGAGAGGTCACATGTAATGGCAATGTTACAAGAGAGATGAGAGGTCACATGTAATGGCAATGTTACAAGAGAGATGAGAGGTCACATGTAATGGCAATGTTACAAGAGAGATGAGAGGTCACATGTAATGGCAATGTTACAAGAGAGATGAGAGGTCCATGTAATGGCAATGTTACAAGAGAGATGAGAGGTCACATGTAATGGCAATGTTACAAGAGAGATGAGAGGTCACATGTAATGGCAATGTTACAAGAGAGATGAGAGGTCACATGTAATGGCAATGTTACAAGAGAGATGAGAGGTCACATGTAATGACAATGTTACAAGAGAGATGAGAGGTCACATGTAATGGCAATGTTACAGGAGAGATGAGATGTCACATGTAATGGCAATGTTACAAGAGAGATGAGAGGTCACATGTAATGGCAATGTTACAAGAGAGATGAGAGGTCACATGTAATGGCAATGTTACAAGATAGATGAGAGGTCACATGTAATGGCAATGTTACAGGAGAGATGAGAGGTCACATGTAATGGCAATGTTACAAGAGAGATGAGAGGTCATATGTAATGGCAATGTTACAAGAGAGATGAGAGGTTACATGTAATGGCAATGTTACAAGAGAGGTTACATGTAATGGCAATGTTACAAGAGAGATGAGAGGTCACATGTAATGACAATGTTACAAGAGAGATGAGAGGTCACATGTAATGGCAATGTTACAAGAGAGATGAGAGGTCACATGTAATGGCAATGTTACAAGAGAGATGAGAGGTTACATGTAATGGCAATGTTACAAGAGAGGTGACAGGTCACATGTAATGACAACATGACTGACATCCAGTGGCAGCCTCCTTGATGCCCTCCGCATCCTCAGGGCTGCTGGGGTTTAGACCTCTGATGTCAAACCTGCAAGATCACAGGTCAGTTATATATAGATAAGTGTCAACTATATAGACAAGTCATCTAAACTATATATAGATAAGTGTCAACTATATAGACAAGTAAACTATATAGACAAGTCAGCTATATATAGATAAGTCTCAGCTATATAGACAAGACATGTATGTATATATATATATATATAAGTCAACTTTATACAGTATGTGTCAACTATATAAACACGTCAACTATATAGATAAGTGTCAACTATATACAGCAAGTATCCACTACATAGACAAGTCAACTAAGAAGACAAGTCAACTATATAGACAAGTCAACTACATATAGCAAGTGTCAACTATATAGACAAGTCAACTGTATACAGCATGTGTCAACTATATAGACATGTCAACAATATAGACAAGTCAACTATATAGATTAGTGTCAACTATATAGACAAGTCAACTACATATAGCAAGTGTCAACTATATAGACAAGTCAACTGTATACAGCATGTGTCAACTATATAGACATGTCAACAATATAGACATGTCAACTATATAGATAAGTGTCAACTATATAGACAAGTCAACTATATATAGATAAGTGTCAACTATATAGATAAGTGTCAACTATATAGATAAGTGTCAACTATAGAGACAAGTCAACTATATAGATAAGTGTCAACTATATAGATAAGTGTCAACTATATAGATAACTGTCAACTATAGAGACAAGTCAACTATATATATAGATAAGTGTCAACTATATAGACAAGTCAACTATATATATAGATAAGTGTCAACTATATAGACAAGTCAACTATATATATAGATAAGTGTCAACTATATAGACAAGTCAACTATATACAGATAACTGTCAACTATAGAGACAAGTCAACTATATATATAGATAAGTGTCAACTATATAGACAAGTCAACTATATATATAGATAAGTGTCAACTATATAGATAAGTGTCAACTATAGAGACAAGTCAACTATATAGATAAGTGTCAACTATATAGATAAGTGTCAACTATATAGATAACTGTCAACTATAGAGACAAGTCAACTATATATATAGATAAGTGTCAACTATATAGACAAGTCAACTATATATATAGATAAGTGTCAACTATATAGACAAGTCAACTATATACAGATAAGTGTCAACTATAGAGACAAGTCAACTATATATATAGATAAGTGTCAACTATATAGACAAGTCAACTATATATATAGATAAGTGTCAACTATATAGACAAGTCAACTATATATATAGATAAGTGTCAACTATATAGACAAGTCAACTATATATATAGATAAGTGTCAACTATATAGACAAGTCAACTATATATATAGATAAGTGTCAACTATATAGACAAGTCAACTATATATATAGATAAGTGTCAACTATATAGACAAGTCAACTATATATATAGATAAGTGTCAACTATATAGACAAGTCAACTATATATATAGATAAGTGTCAACTATATAGACAAGTCAACTATATATATAGATAAGTGTCAACTATATAGACAAGTCAACTGTATACAGCATGTGTCAACTATACAGACATGTCAACAATATAGACATGTCAACTATCTAAGCATGTCAACTATCTAGACATGTCAACTATATAGACACGTCAGCTGTATAGACAAGTCAACTATATATACAAGTCAACTATATAAAGCAAGTGTCAACTATATAGACAAGTCAACTATATACAGCAAGTGTCTATAAAAACATGAGACAAACTATATACACAATATACTTCTGTACACCACATGTACACAACTATGATAAATACTGACACAAACTGTACACCACATGTACACAACTATGATAAATACTGACACAAACTGTACACAACATGTACACAACTATGATAAATACTGACACAAACTGTACACCACATGTACACAACTATGATAAATACTGACACAAACTGTACACCACATGTACACAACTATGATAAATACTGACACAAACTGTACACAACATGTACACAACTATGATAAATACTGACACAAACTGTACACCACATGTACACAACTATGATAAATACTGACACAAACTGTACACCACATGTACACAACTATGATAAATACTGACAAAAACTGTACACCACATGTACACAACTATGATAAATACTGACAAAAACTGTACACCACATGTACACAACTATGATAAATACTGACACAAACTGTACACCACTATGATAAATACTGACACAAACTGTACACCAAATGTACACAACTATGATAAATACTGACACAAACTGTACACCACATGTACACAACTATGATAAATACTGACACAGACTGTAGGACACATGTACACAACTATGATAAATACTAACACAGACTGTAGGACACATGTACACAACTATGATAAATACTGACACAAACTACGCCACATGTACACAACTATGATAAATACTGACACAGACTGTACGCCACATGTACACAACTATGATAAATACTGACACAAACTGTACACCACATGTACACAACTATGATAAATACTGACACAGACTGTACAACACATGTACACAACTATGATAAATACTGACACAGACTGTACAACACATGTACACAACTATGATAAATACTGACACAGACTGTACGACACATGTACACAACTATGACAAATACTTAGACTGTATCCATATCTACACAACTATGATAAATACTGACACAGACTATGATAAATACTGACACAGACTATGATAAATACAGATACAGACTCCACACGTACACAACTATGATAAATACTGACACATGTCAATACTAATCTCTCACACAATTTATCTTATTGTCAGTACAACTGTCTCACAAACACACTTTCTCTGACAGCACCACTCTCTCACACTTTCTCTAGCATGCACACTAAAACAGTCATCAAAAGAAACAAGTCCTATAAATACCAGGAGAACAGAACTTACCAAGAGGGCATCTGCATGCCACCATTGAGAGTCACTGGCTGTGGTGATCTGCAGCAGAGACAAGATCACAGAAACAGCAGAGATTAGCAACAACACCATTTGAGCTCTGGCTGTGGCAGCTCTGGTTTTGATATCAAGTAAATCTGCCTCCTTCGTTTTCATTTCTTCTATTTTCTTGAACATTATCCATGCTTTATGTTTTCATGTGATTTATCCGAGGACATCCATCAAATGATTGTATCCTGCTGCCTGGTGTCTGTCATGCTCACCTCACCTACTAAGTGTTGCCAGACCTGGAACTTGTGTGAGCTTAGTTTGGTTTGGTTTAGTCGATGGATCAACATCACAGCATACGGGTGCAACCCATAAGTGCTCTGTTCTCCTCCTAACCCAAACCTGAGTCTAGAGAAACTCAGCTCAGCGCACGAACTCCGTAGCACCGGCGAGGATCCCGAAATGCTTTGGGTAGATTTTTAACTCGAAATTTTGCCCGGGCAGCGCCGTTAGGCTACTCTTTTTCGATTTCCAACTGCCAAGGGATTTTTTATGTGCGCAACAATACACACGGGTGTCCGATCCCACTACCCAGAGACCAGGGGAAATTTTATTATTAGAAGTCCACGAGAAAAGTCCTGGTCATCACCGGGGCTTGAACCTGGGACCTCCAGTACTCGAGGCGGACACCATACCTCGAGACCACGCAGCCCCCTTGTGTGAGCTTGTGACCATACAGTGCTGCCTGGTGTCTTGCTCTCTCAGACATCCTACATGATATAGAGTTGCATGCACATAGAATGTTACGTGTCTTTTGTTGCCTTCATGTGACTGACCAACAAATGGTGATCTGAAGTGACAGTTACACCTGTACAAACTTGTCCGTCCTGTAGAGATGATCTCAATTTCTTCTGGAAACAGACATGCTTCAGTTTATTTTTCTGTGTTGTTGTCTGGTGATGCCCACATGACTTTGTGTAATTCTTTGTCAGGAAAAACTTATCCACTGTGCAAACTTTGGTGAATAATTCTCCATTTTCATTCCTGACCCCTAGTCCATGTTTCCACATGATCTCTTCATAACCAATGTTATCTGATCCCATCTTGGCATTTAGGTCGCCTACCAAATGTTCTTAATACAGCTTTAAGGAATAAGAGCTATTTATAAACAGTTGTTTGAGAGAATGTGATGTGTATATTTAATAGATTGTGTGACAAGAATATTGTGTGACAATGTGTATATTTAACAGATTGTGTGAGAGAATGTATATATTTAATAGATTGTGTGACAGAATGTGTGTGTATAAATGGTTGAGTTCGGTGTTATCCAAAGATCAAGTGTGCACATAGTCGATTCTTGCTTCTATTCCTCAGAGAACTGTCACAGTTCAATATTACAGTTACATAAAACATCACGTACAGAATATAGATATATGAATAATAGTATATAAGTAAGCACAGACCCAAGAATGGTTGATGGTTGTTGACATAAAACTAAGAAATCAGTGTATTACAGTATTCACGAAGTACGAGTGTACAACTAATCTTTCAGCCCATAATTCACGGGAGATTACAACTTGTGTAAGAGTAGGTGAACTCTAAGGTTCATCAAAAGCAGAGAACCAGAGTCAAAAAGAGGCTCACTTTTTGTACGGGGTAAGGACAGTTTATAATTATAGAAATACCATAGATGATTAAATGATTAGGCAATGAAACACACATGCAGTCTTTAGGAATAGCAACATTATGTTTAATAGTTACATTTCACTGTTGATTATCGGTTAGAGAGTATAGAGTTTAGTTGACCAGTAGTTTTCAGCAGTATAAATATTTGTGTGATTAAGTGTGGACGGACATCAGTTAGCCAAGCTAGTCAAAGGGGAATAGGACATGTGTAGATGTAGAAATCTGTATTAAATGTGTCTGTTGATTTAGGTTAATATTACTTTTGTACAGCATGAGTTCTGAATGCTTGTGAGAGCAATGTGCAAAGGTCAGGGTGTGAAAGGATCGCTGTGAAGTATGTACTTTCAGTGAAGACACTGTGGCAGATCAGCTAGAGCAGGTAAGCAAAATTTTAAAAAATTGGTATTAACTTGAAATCAGAGTCAGGAAGTGGCTGGGCTCTGAAGGTGCCAAGCAGTGGCGAAGCATAGGTAAGTATGGCTAATTTCCTGATTAAAGTCTGATTTATCAGAGAACAGGAAAGTGCAGCCAATGTCATGATTAAAGTCTGATTTGTTGTTTGCACCAGTGTCCAGTCATCTCTGTAGCATGGCAGTTTATGCTACTGCCTGTGGGTTGAATGTGACATCAAGCCCAGTGATTTTGTTACAAACACGTTGGGACAGAAATGATTTATTCATATAAAATGAGACATTATAGCAAGAAAACAAAACAAAAAGTGAAAACTTTAGAGTGTTCTAAAACAAACACATACAAAGCCACACAATGATTTAATGTGTATTTTGTCAATATTCACAAACGTGGTGAGAGAACTTACGCGTGGGGACAGATACATCGTATGTGATTCAATGATAACGCTCTGAAGCTGTCTGCCCAGCCATGACTGCGGAGACAAATATGTGTGTGGCATATGAAGAATATATATAACTAGGTATTTCAATTTTCACCAAAATTAACTTCCCTTATTTACTGAAACAAAAGTCACAGCAGAGACAATCCAAACTTAAATATGAGTTAAAAGATGGCAGACTTCTTTAGACCAGGCCATATTTGATTTGGTGGGGTTGTAGCCAAAACTCACTTCAATCCTTGTGTGTTACCTCCATGTTTAGTATGTTATCTCAAAGGTAAGTTGCATCCTGTTATGTCAAGCAACAGTTGTTATACAATCATTATCATGGTTCATGTCTTCAAACACTGCCTGCGTGACAGTGCCATGACATGGTTCATGTCTTCAAACACTGCCTGCGTGACAGTGCCATGACATGGTTCATGTCTTCAAACACTGCCTGCGTGACAGTGTCAGTGCTGTCAATAACCTAGTGCCATGACATGGTTCATGTCTTCAAACACTGCCTGCGTGACAGTGTCAGTGCTGTCAATAACCTACACAGTGTCAGTGCTGTCAATAACCTACACAGTGTCGTGACATGGAAGTGACCGACTGAAGAGCCCTGAAGAGCTCAATATGTTAGATGATAATAAGTACACCCACACAAATCGGTAGATAACACACAGGCAGGGGTCACAGCATGATGTCTGTCTTAAACACACGGACACAAGGCAATGATTTATCACAATTTTGTTTTACAAAATCCATCCATCCATCATGTGCCATGCCGAAAAGCGTGAGCGGTCATGTTCTGCCATCTCACTCGATCAGAAGAGTCACGGATCAGCTACGTGTTTCTGTCTCGACGATACCACGAGGCCAAGCCATCCAGGTATTTATTCTCTGTCTTCCTCTTGGTCTTTTCCCTTTGATCTTGCCAGTTGTCACCAGGTTCTCCAATTAATTTCTTCGCATAACAAGCCCAAAAAATTGTGACTGTCTACGTCTAATGTCTCTAATCAGTTTACGATCTTCATTTGTTTCTTGAAAGACTTGTTCTTTAGGTTTTCTGTCTGTCATGGTATTTTTTGCATTTTCCCCAGAAACCACATTTCCACAGCCATCAGATATTTTTCAGTTTGTCGGCTCATTGTCCATGCTTCACATCCATACAAAAATACAGGTTCTATGTAGCACTTCAACACTCTTTTTCTCGTTCAACTGATATCTTTTTATTGGTCAGTATGTTTTTTTTTCACAAAATAATGATACTATTTCCGAAGTAACATCTGTTGTATCAGATATTTATAGAAATATTCCCAGTCGGTGTTTGCAACACTTCACTGACCCACTTCCCCACTTGGTACTGACCATGTGCTGACAGTATTACGACTCATTTTAGCGGCAAATAACAGCTAAAGTAAATGTCATAGGACATTTCCTTAATTTAATTAGGTCAGCTGATGTACTATCTAGAAAACAATAAGTATTTAAAAATAGCCGTGCATTAGTTTCCTCATAATGACAGAGGTATTATGTCTGTCAACACAAGAGGCCATTAAACAGACCCAGACTAACAGCTAATTGGGGAAAGTGTGCAGGGATGACACCCATTAGCACTGGACTGTACTGGGGTGGAAACAAGACACTCATGTCGTAGCTGGCGGAAGTACTGCTGTGTTCATTTGTTGTAGGGAGAATAATATATTATAAAAAAACCAGTTCTAGAGAAAAAGAATAAGGCATAAGAACTAGCAGTCCAGGCTACTAGGCTAGATAAAAGTTTGCTGTTGAAACTGAGAGATGAGCTAGAAGCTGTGATGAAACAGAACAAACCTGTGGAACAGAAAGAACTATCTGTTCCACCTGACACAGACAAGGAACATCTTGCCATGCAATTAAAATCAAAACTGGAGTCTGATCAGAAGTCCAAATCATGTTTCATAAGTGGCTGTATGTTGCTAAAGTTAATAATGATCTCTCTTTTCTATAAGATCATATAGTTCATGACAAACTCTGTTGTCACTGCCACCTAGCATATCATGTGTGTGTGTGTGGTGTGTGTGTGTGCACATGCACGCAGGAGCATAAAACAATCTCAGCGGAAGACATTAGAAGAAAAGGGAGGTATATTATAATGCATTAACATGTTATTGAGATAGTAACTTGAAATACTAACTTCATAAAGTTCTAAACTAAAGACCAGCTAACTTGTGGATTTTGCACAATGAAATGTGACAGCAACATAACATCAGTATGACAGTAACTTGATGAGAAAGTTTACTTCTTACATTCAGGGTGACACCAAAAAAAGCTGAACCCATAAAAAGTTTACTAAATCCTACAAAGGTCAAGCAAATTTCTGGAAGTTTGGTGAACGTAAACTTCAGTCTGTGCACAATAACTTCCAAAATGTTCAGTTACCTCGGTCGCTTTGCATAAAAGTTATCTTCTGTCCAAATTATGCTCCAAATGGCCTTCGCAGCGTTGGCTGCACACTTGCATACGTTGCACTAAATTGTCAATTACTAGATACCCCCATAGATAAAAATCTAGGGGGGTTCAAGTCAGTGTGGGTCCCACTCCAAGTCACACTTCATGCTGATCAGTCTCCCCCTGAAATCACTCTCCCAGCCAGGATAGAGTTATTTGATGTGTGTGGGGTGGTCCCATCTTGCTGGAACCACTGTTGAGCTCGATCCAATCCTCTGTGTCGTCCCAATGATGCCCAAAACGTTCTCAATACCGCCACATAGCACTTTGTATTCACTGTTTGAGCTCTCTCATTTTTATCATTTTGTACACCTCGGAGGAGCAGATGGAGCACCATGGTCTGGTAAGAATGAGACGAGGTGTGACGAGGGGATCTGGCCAACGCTCGGCGCTCGGAGGAAAGGCGAGACGGACATATAATCAGATTGCTACTGGAACTATTAGTGTTGGAACTCTTCGCTGGCTGCTGAGGATGGGGACGGAGCGCTTATGGGAATGTCCTGAATGCTGTGATGTCGGTTCCTAAATCAATCAATCAATCAATCTCATTTTTATCTTCGAACAAATTTTAAAGTTAGTTGCATATTCTTTACAGGACGTCGCAGTCAACACTAGCATATTTTGCATTCTTTCCAGCGTAACGGCCTCTGTAACACATCCTCTGGTGCGGCAGTACCCCATTAAACATGATTTTTGATGTTTACATGTCCTGACAATAGAAAGTGTGCTTCCTCAGAGAACCAAACATGATCCAAGAAGGCTGGACTGTCTTCTATTTTCTCACAAAACAATTCACACATGGTTGCGCTTTTTTCCATGTCCGCCTCCTTCAGTTTTTGCTTTATCTGGATCCGGTAAGAATACAAGTAAAGTTGTGATTTAAGTGGTACCGTTTTTTTTTTTTTTTTTTTTGGGGGGGGGGGGGGGGGGGGGGGGGGTCACCTTGTACATCAGAGATTTGCTAACAACGTACTGCTCCACACCTGCATAGAGGGAGCTGAAGTGTAAACAGTGCCACGCTCCACAGGAGGAGGCAGCTGAGATCTACACAGTGTCAATGGCAGGACTGACTTACCCAGAGTCTCCCAGACCATGAAGAAAGATGAGCTGCAACACAGGACAAAATGGACATCAAATACTGATCACTTATAGCTGTACAATCATTCATATATACATTATAACACTGAAACAGGACACTGTGTGCACCATTAAAACACAATCATTCATATATAAATTATAACACTGAAACAGGACACTCTGCGCACCATTAAAACACAATCATTCATATATAAATTATAACACTGAAACAGGACACTGTGCACCATTAAAACACAATCATTCATATATAAATTATAACACTGAAACAGGACACTGTGTGCACCATTAAAACACAATCATTCATATATAAATTATAACACTGAAACAGGACACTCTGTGCACCATTAAAACACAATCATTCATATATAAATTATAACACTGAAACAGGACACTGTGCACCATTAAAACACAATCATTCATATATAAATTATAACACTGAAACAGGACACTGCGCACCATTAAAACACAATCATTCATATATAAATTATAACACTGAAACAGGACACTCTGCGCACCATTAAAACACAATCATTCATATATAAATTATAACACTGAAACAGGACACTGCGCACCATTAAAACACAATCATTCATATATAAATTATAACACTGAAACAGGACACTGCGCACCATTAAAACACAATCATTCATATATAAATTATAACACTGAAACAGGACACTCTGCGCACCATTAAAACACAATCATTCATATATAAATTATAACACTGAAACAGGACACTCTGTGCACCATTAAAACATGAGAATACACACAATGTCACTGGGACGATTGCAATAACAATGTATCTGTATGCTGGACCAGCCACTGTAGACATGCCACAGGGGACACTGACAGACTTTCAACTGTACACAGCAACAACCACAGAAGTCCTGTAGGCTGGACCAGCCACTGTAGACATGCCACAGGGGACACTGACAGACTTTCAACTGTACACAGCAACAACCACAAAGCCCGGGCTGATTTAGAGACCAGATGTTGCCCATGTAGCATTAACCCTCTCTTGGCCTGTCTAGTTTACTCCAAAAGAAAGGTAACAAACATATGTCTGGAACAAGGCAAGCTGCAGAAGCTGCCGGATCAGCAAAGCAAAGCTCTAACTGTACGCCTGTTGTAGCTTTGATCCTAGACTAGTTGCCAACCGAGGCTTAGGGTCTGGTCTGCCCTGCCATGACATTTAATCTTTTAGGTTGCATTTCCTTGCACTTGGGTAAGGCTTGTACCCTCCCAATTGCACTACTTCGCCCAAAGCCGTTGGCACAATGTGGGATGTCGGGTTTGGTGAGCGCTGCTCAACAATCGGCGCTAACAGAAAGCGGGTAGTACCGACTACTGTCATAATAACAATACTAAGACACAAATATTTATGAGAACAATGAACAATACTAAGACACAAATATTTATGAGAGCAATGAACAATACTAAGTCACAAATATTTATGAGAACAATGAACAATACTAAGACACAAATATTTATGAGAACAATGAACAATACTAAGACACAAATATTTATGAGAGCAATGAACAATACTAAGACACAAATATTTATATGAACAATACTAAGACACAAATATTTATGAGAACAATACTAAGACACAATATTTATGAGAACAATGAACAATACTAAGACACAAATATTTATGAGAACAATACTAAGACACAATATTTATGAGAACAATGAACAATACTAAGACACAAATATTTATGAGAACAATGAACAATACTAAGTCACAAATATTTATGAGAACAATACTAAGACACAAATATTTATGAGAACAATGAACAATACTAAGACACAAATATTTATGAGAACAATGAATAATATTAAAACACAAATATTTATGAGAACAATGAACAATACTAAGACACAAATATTTATATGAACAATACTAAGACACAAATATTTATATGAACAATACTAAGACACAAATATTTATATGAACAATACTAAGACACAAATATTTATGAGAACAATGAACAATACTAAGACACAAATATTTATGAGAGCAATGAACAATACTAAGACACAAATATTTATATGAACAATACTAAGACACAAATATTTATGAGAACAATGAACAATACTAAGTCACAAATATTTATGAGAACAATACTAAGACACAAATATTTATGAGAACAATGAACAATACTAAGACACAAATATTTATGAGAACAATGAACAATATTAAAACACAAATATTTATGAGAACAATGAACAATACTAAGACACAAATATTTATATGAACAATACTAAGACACAAATATTTATATGAACAATACTAAGACACAAATATTTATGAGAACAATGAACAATACTAAGACACAAATATTTATATGAACAATACTAAGACACAAATATTTATATGAACAATACTAAGACACAAATATTTATGAGAACAATGAACAATATTAAGACACAAATATTTATATGAACAATACTAAGACAAAAATATTTATATGAACAATACTAAGACACAAATATTTATATGAACAATACTAAGACACAAATATTTATATGAACAATACTAAGACACAAATATTTATGAGAACAATACTAAGACACAAATATTTATGAGAACAATGAACAATACTAAGACACAAATATTTATATGAACAATACTAAGACACAAATATTTATGAGAACAATGAACAATACTAAGACACAAATATTTATATGAACAATACTAAGACACAAATATTTATATGAACAATACTAAGACACAAATATTTATATGAACAATACTAAGACACAAATATTTATATGAACAATACTAAGACACAAATATTTATGAGAACAATACTAAGACACAAATATTTATTAGAACAATGAACAATACTAAGACACAAATATTTATATGAACAATACTAAGACACAAATATTTATATGAACAATACTAAGACACAAATATTTATGAGAACAATGAACAATACTAAGACACAAATATTTATGAGAGCAACAGAACAATACTAAGACACAAATATTTATGAGAACAAAATAACAGCAGTGTAACACATATTTTGGGAGAACAATATTAAGAATATGAACAAACAGATATTGATGAGAACAGAGCCACTCAGATGGTTGGAGCCAGCCCAAACACAGGCTGCTGTTGCACCACAGTGACAGCTCTGCTGCTGTGTTGCTGCCACACCCCAACCATGGCCACAGGAGTGGATGTCTGCATATGTCCACGGGCAGCCAGCTCCGCCGCTATATTTATCACAACAACAGGATCACTCCAACAGAACCACTCCAACACAGATGTATGTGCAAAGACAATATAACACCAACACATATGTATGTATAAAACCAACACAACAATAGCACAGATGTTTGTACATACACAATACAACACGGTCACAGATGTATGTACTTAAACAATACAACACGGTCACAGATGTATGTACGTAAACAATACAACACTAACACAGATCACCAACGTGACGACACTCACGGAAGCTGTTGCGGCTGATCTGGGATGCACTATTACTGGTTGATTCATGTTGAGGGTGTGTGCAGAGAATGATGTGCCTATGAATTGAATTACCTGTAATATAAGACAGGTGTTTCCATACAGCAAGATAATATTTGTAATATAATATAGATGTTTCCACGTCTGTCATACAAGAGATGAGTCTGTTATATAGGAGTCAGTCTGTTATAGAAGAGTCTGTTGTACAGGAGTCAGTCTGTTATAGAAGAGATGAGTCTGAGTCTGTTATAGAAGAGATGAGTCTGAGTCTGTTATAGAAGAGATGAATCTGTTATACAGGAGTCAGTCTGTTATAGAAGAGTCTGTTGTACAGGAGTCAGTCTGTTATAGAAGAGATGAGTCTGAGTCTGTTATAGAAGAGATGAGTCTATTATCAAGTTAAATATTTCGACCAAATTAACAGACACAACACTTACATATATATATATATATATATATATATATATATATATATATATATATATATATATATATATATATATTTCATTGGCACCTTGCCGTCTTGACAGACGATAGTTTGTGCTTCAAAAAGGCATAATAACTACTACGCATCGCAGTAGTGAATGTGACTGATAAGGCCAATTCGCGCTGTAAATGTACGTCCACAGTGGGTGCATGTGAACACATGGTCATTTCCACCATCATGTACCATCTTACGTCTCACACGCTCGGTGTGTGACTTATCTGCAATAATTTTCTCCTTTGTGTTTATTCCATTTCTGATATTTGCCCTCCATGCAACACGTTCAGCTGCGACTTGCTCCCAATGTGCATTATCAATGCCTGTATCAATAATGTCCCATTTACACACATCTTTGTATCGTAGTAGAGGCTGACCCTGAGATCTCTTACCCATCTGTAATTCACCAAAAAAGATATCCTTTGGTATTCTACCATCATCCATCCTCCTAACACGTCCTATCCATCTTAGTCTACGAAGACTGAGCATGGAATAAACCTACACACAACCTGATCTTTCCAGTACTTCAGTATTTGTGATTTTGTCTTGCCACTTAATACCAAGTATTCTTCGTAGACACCGCATATGAAAGCTGTTTAAATGTTTCTCTTGGTGTGAGTAAGTTGTCCAGATTTCACTGCCATAAAGAAGAGTACTAAGGACACAGGCTTGATAGACAAGGACTTTTGTTTTTGCAGTAAGCTTCCTGTTCTCCCAGACTCTTTTTGTTAACCTGTTCATTGTTGTTGCTGCCTTACCAATGCTGATGTTGATGTCCTGATCTAGGGATAATTTGCTATTTACCACCAATCCTAGATATGTAAAATGGTCAGCACTCTTCCGAATAACGGTCCTAAATGGGGACATACTCTGTAGTGTAAAAAGTATCCCTTACAGGGCCTCTATATGTGATTTAATTTTTAAAAAAAACAAATATGAAACACTATGAACTAAAATATAGAACTGAGAAAATGGAATTACGTACCAATAATACTTCACAGTTATATGTGAAAATTTTGGCACAAAAGTTGTAAATACTGTCTGAAAGCATGTTCTGTGTTTAAAAAATTGTAAATATCGGAACGAGCACTGAATGTGTTGTCGATCACTTCCCGCTCAGTGTGACATGGACGGCTAGACCGATCGATGGATGCAATAAATGGTTTTGGGCCCGGAGGGCCCTCACAGTCGTCGGAGTGTATGCCTATCAGTTACATGTGGAAATAGATATACACTCCGACGACAGTCAGGGCCCTTCGGGCCCAGGAAACATTTATTGCATATATATATATATATAAATATATATAAATATATATATATATATATATATATATATATATATATATATATATATATATATATATATATATATCTTCTTCTTCTTCAGCTTTCCGAGCCATTGAGGTTCTTTGATGCAAATACAATCTGTCTCCATTCGTCTCTCTGGTGGACCTTCTCTTGCCAGTCGTTGATTCCAAGTGCTTGTAGGTCTGTACATGTATTATCTCTCCACCGCCTTCTTGGTCTACCTCGGGGTCTACGGTCATTTATTTCCTGAGTGTAAGCGAGATTTGTTTCCCTATTATCTTCCATTCTTTCTATATGCCCCAGCCATTGTAGTCTATTAGCCTTCATGATACCAGTGATTAGCGGGGACTTAAACAAATCATAAATGTCTTTGTTGCTTCTTCTTTTCCACTCTCCACTTTGTGTATCCCTAATGGGTCCAAAGATGCGTCTTAAAATTTTGTTCTCAAAGGTTTGTAACAAGGCTTTGTCTCCTTTCGTTGTACTCCAGGTTTCAGAGCCATACAGCACAACTGGTCTGATCAGTGTTTTGTATATTGTGATTTTGGTGTTACGAGATAGCGCCTTTGATTTTAGTAGATGTTGTAGTTCATGTATTTGTTTCGTAACAAAGACAGATTTTTACAAAGGTGGGGATGTTAACCCCACGCTTCAACCCCCAACCTGGAGGACCAGGGTGTTTCTCTTTGTCTGTTCTCTACCCTTTGACCTGTCCGGCTTGGGAGGCCCTGCTGGTAGCTACGCTACCGCTGGCATAGCTCTCAGGGTCATTGAGAAACTCAAGCTCCCCCACCACGACAAGGTGGAAACACCATCGGGGGATATATATATATATATATATATATATATATATATATATATATATATATATATATATATATATATATATATATATATTGCCGATATTTAAAGCATATAATCCATCGATCGGTGTAGCAGTTCATGTCACATCAACTATTGAGGCCCTGAAAGGGATACTTTTTACACTACAGAGTTATGTCCCCATTTGGGACCATTATTCGGAAGAGTGCCAAAATGGTCTACTATCTCTAGTTCTGCGTCGTCAATAAAGATTGATGGTACCCCATGTGCACCTTGTGACATAATCTGTGTCTTCTCTTTTGCTAATTGTTAAACCAAATTTAGAACAAGCATTGGAGAATGCAGATAGTAGACGTTGTAATTCTTCCTCAGAGTAGGTCGTAACTGCAGCATCATCTGCAAAAAGCAACTCTCTGATCAGTACCCTCCTAATTTTGGTCTTGGCCTTCAATCTCTGAGCATTTTAGAGGCCGCCATCTGAGCGTGAGTGAATGTATATACCACCATCCTGAACACGAAAGGTATATTTCAGTAGAAGTGAAAAGTATATATATACTGGCTGTGTCACACTGATGTAAGTGGACAGTCAGTGCCGGCAGTATCATTGTAGTTTACTACAAACACATTATTTTCAACTGATTAGTTATATGACAAATCTTATAAAGTAATAGTAATAGCTGATATAATTTACTGCAACTGATGCCCCCAAGTCACCCAACTTACAATTACTATTAATATTAATTATTATTATTACTAAAAATATCTAGTTAATCATCTGTTCTACAAAGTTCTAACTAATGCAGATACTTGGCGCTCTGTTGTCCCGTGATTTTTCTTCTTCTTCTTCTTCTGTGAGTGCCAAATAATACTATGTGTGTCCATTTATGTAATCGTGATTTTATAGAAGCACACAATTCGATGGCACTGACATGCTGATGATCATATCATATGACACAGAAATTAGTATATATATATGTTCTGGCAAATGTTCACATCTGGTGGTTTCTGAGAAATGTTAAACTCCTAAAAGTTGTCCGGGTTTGTTAAACAGAATCAGAATGTACATACATACATATCATATATAAAATTATATTTATATCATATTATTAATATTATAATTATTTATACATCTATCTGTCATGTATCAATATCACAGTCATCATGACCGCACTGCCAATCGATCTCTCCTTCTCAAGTGCTGACTAGACAGCTAAGAAAAGAGTAAGAATATCAATAAATAAGACACAAGGCTGCAAGTCAGCATCAAAGCCATCATCATTTTCATGCACGCTTCTCCGGTACACACACACGACACAGCAGTTCCTCACCTTGCAGATGGCTTGACGCTGTTCATGAACGCGGACGATCAGCGGATGAAACGGTCAGCAGATGGAACAATCAGTAGATGAAACGATCAGTAGAGGAGAGACGATCAGTGGCTGAGAAACGAGAGACAATCACAGCGTGTGAATCTGTGGCCGGGGCAGTGATTGTGTGAGAGAACGTGCAGACGACGGGCAAGTCTCGCCTGACCCAGCACGTCTCGCGAGATGTAAACACGGTCAGTTACAGTACCAGTCAACCAGACCCACACATGGACCCACACATGGACCCACACATAGACCCACACATAGACCCACACATGGACCCACACATGGACCCACACATGGACCCACACATGGACCCACACATGGACCCACACATAGACCCACACATAGACCCACACATGGACCCACACATAGACCCACACATAGACCCACACATGGACCCACACATAGACCCACACATGGACCCACACATAGACCCACACATAGACCCACACTGGCTGGGGTCATCGGTACATGATCCTCCCTGTTGAACCCATATACCCTAACATAGTGGCGGCCTTGGTCCGTAGATCGCACAAGGAGACGGCCAGTATAATAACATTGAAGGTATTATACATTAAAACCGGTCTACATATATATATCGACTCGGTGGCGAAGGTGTACGGACGCGATTCGTAATCCCGTATACCCGTGTTCGAAACACGGCGACGCTGGCTTTTTCGAACAAGGTGTAGGTGCCGGTCGTTCAGAAAGCAATGGCAAACGTTTTTTTTTTTATTCGCATATCCTTTACAGGACATCGCTGTCAACAGCAGCATCTTTCAGCTGATTGTTGATTTCTTGGCAAGATTACGCTCAGTAGTTTGCCATTGCTTTCTGAGCGGCCGGCTCAGTTATCCCGCAAGTCACCAGCGGGGGTCGAACCGCTCCCAGCTCTCGCCCGCTACGAGACTACGGGATTACGGAGAAAGTGTTGTAACCCCTCGGCCAGAGAGACCGGCAATGGCAAACTACTGAACGTAAAACTTGCCCAGGAATCACGAACAGTGAAAATGCTGGGGTTGACTGCTACGTCCTGTGAAGGACATGCAACTAAATTAGTTAATACATTAAAAACAAAATAGGCCTACCTCTCCCCTGCTGGACGATGCAATCAACCCCAAACACCAGGTTTATTTTCTAGACAACTTTACTTTCAGTACTTTACCTTTTTTTTTGTTTTTGTTTAACAAGAAGTCAGTGTTTAAGTCCAAACTGAAGCGATCTCGCTAACTGGTCATCAGCGCACCGGAAGTTTAGGTGCTAGATCGCTTTGATCCTTTCGGCACGTCGAATGCTAAATATAAATGACATATCAGAAAGAACTATCGGCGCAAGAATGCAAGTAGCACTAGAAACACGCACAGAAACCTATTTATAGATTGCGATGGAAATTATAGCGAGGAAGAACTAGAGACATCTTTGATGAACTGCAGGAGGAAGTGCTAAAATCAGCCCACAAGATAAACTGTGTGTAACGGGGGATTTCACAGACAAGGTACGAAACACAGAAGGTCAGTTACAAGATGCCCAGACAAGTGTGGTGATATAGATAGTGAGAAAAGTGCAAATGATGAAAGACTACTATAAATATGTGCACAGCAGGGTCTTGTGATGACCAATACTTTCTTCCAACATGGAGCCTTTCCGGTGTCCACGTCACGTAAATGGAAAGACCCAAAAGTAAACCTCTCAGGTGTTCACGTGATATAAATGGGGGGACCAACAAGTAAACCTCTCAGGTGTCCACGTGATTTAAATGGAAAGGCTCAAAGTAAACCTCTCAGGTGTTCACGTGATATAAATGGAAAGACCCAAAAGTAAACCTCTCAGGTGTCCACGTGATTTAAATGGAAAGGCTCAAAGTAAACCTCTCAGGTGTTCACGTGATATAAATGGAAAGATTCAAAAGTAAACCTCTCAGGTGTTCACGTGATATAAATGGAAAGATTTAAAAGTAAACCTCTCAGGTGTTCACGTGATATAAATGGGAAGATTCAAAAGTAAACCTCTCATGTGTTCACGTGATATAAATGGAAAGATTTAAAAGTAAACCTCTCAGGTGTTCACGTGATATAAATGGAAAGACTCAAAAGTAAACCTCTCAGGTGTTCACGTGATATAAATGGAAAGATTTAAAAGTAAACCTCTCAGGTGTTCATGTGGTATAAATGGAAAGACCCAAAAGTAAACCTCTCAGGTGTTCACGTGATAAAGATGGGAGAACCACAAAGTAAACCTCTCAGGTGTTCACGTGATATAAATGGAAAGACTCGAAAGTAAACCTCTCGTATGTTCATGGGATATAAATGGAAAGACCCAGAGGTAAACATCTCAGGTGTTCACGTGATATAAATGTGTAATTGTGTAACTTCATTTTACAAACTATTGTCTATCGATACGGCAAGGTACCAGTCAATAAGACTATAGTTGTTTGCATATCCTTTACAGGGCATCGCTGTCAACGCCAGCATTTTACTGCTGTTGTGATCTCTTGGCAAGTTTACATTCAGTAGTTTGTCATTGCTTTCTGAACGACCAACTCCCATACCAATTCGTTTAAAACCCAGCGCAACGCGGTCTGAGGACAAATCGCGCGCAGCTTGTTTCGAACGCGCGTAATCCGCATTACGAACCGCGTCCACGGAGACAGAAAACAAAAGCAGGCTGCTACACAAGTATACCTCACCTACACTGCGGCCGTCAACTTGTCCATAATCATACAACTTGTGCAAATAATACATATAAACTCTGATGTGTTGTTTGCTCACACACAAAGAATACATATAAACTCTGATGTGTTGTTTGCTCACACACAAAGAATACATATAAACTCTGATGTGTTGTTTGCTCACACACAAAGAATACATATAAACTCTTATGTGTTGTTTGCTCACACACAAAGAATACAAACTGTATATAATATGGTAAGAGAGCTCGGCCAGAGATCGTGGCAACTTTACACAACTGCACATAATTACTTACAACTATCTTACATCTCAAATGATGGCGCATCTAATTAACATAATTGTCCGAATACTCTGCAGCTGTAATATTGTCCTAAGATTTCCCCAGGAGATGGAGGATACAGCTTGGATGGGACTGTCAGCTTGTCTCCACACTACACGCCTGTGTGGACTGTCAGCTTGTCTCCACACTACACGCCTGTGTGGACTGTCAGCTTGTCTCCACACTACACGCCTGTGTGGACTGTCAGCTTGTCTCCACACTACACGTCTGTGTGGACTGTCAGATTGTCTCCACACTACACGCCTGTGTGGACTGTCAGATTGTCTCCACACTACACGCCTGTGTGGACTGTCAGATTGTCTCCACACTACACGCCTGTGTGGACTGTCAGATTGTCTCCACACTACACGCCTGTGTGGACTGTCAGCTTGTCTCCACACTACACGTCTGTGTGGACTGTCAGATTGTCTCCACACTACACGCCTGTGTGGACTGTCAGCTTGTCTCCACACTAGACGTCTGTGTGGACTGTGCCCTTATCTCGCGTGAACCTGGAATACACAGACTGACAGTTATTGAAGAAAGTTTAGGGTGAACTTTGACCACTGTCACACAGAACCTGTCTGTCACCAGTCTAAGCACAAGCATGCTATGTTATAGTTCACTCGACTTGAACCCACACCCTCAACATATTTTCATCTGTTCACTTTCATATTCTGTTATTCACGTTCGCGTTCAACTATTCACTTTCTCATCAAACCATTCACTTTCCTATTTAAACTATATTCACTCTCGCATTAAACTACTTAGCAAAGTGCTTTCATATTCACTTTCGTATTCAACTATTCGTGTTCGTTTTCATCTACTCATTTAACTATTCACTGTCACATTTAGCTATTCACTATGGATTCAGTGATGTACTTTAATATTCGTCTATTTATTTGAATTATTTACTTGTATATTCGTTTGTTTACAATATCACAAACAATGGTCTATGGCGACGCTATCAGCACGGACAAGAGGTCGGGACACAAACATTAAACACACTGTGGCTGTAGTAGACACCAATGTTCTCATCTTGTTGAAACCAAACCACACACCCCGCCAATAACTGATGGTCTAACACATCTTGACCCATCTACCGTGTGGTTTCCTCTTCCTGGCTGCACTGGTGCGCACCCTCCCCCCCCCCCCCCCCCAATGGTTATCTTTTCAAGATATCAATGCATTTTAAAGTGCCCACATATTTCATGTTCCCCGTTGTATACGCCTGAATAACTGTCACAAAATAAAACCGTGTGTTTAACCAGTTGATTATTATAGAGGCTTTCTGATTAAACGGACTATCTGCTAAGCAACAAGTGTTTCAACTAATACAGAGAAAACATTCATAGTTGTGGCTGCACGTGTTTCCAAACAGGTCGGGCATAAATAACAGCTGTACTTGTACATCTGGTTGACGGATTGGCAACACTCGGAAGTGAGGGAGACGAATCCCGGCATCGCCTTGACAGTTTATCAACATTTGAATACAGATGGAAGCCGTGGGATCATAGTGGCAATCGGATGTTGGCCATCACCTGTCGGACAAAATTAACAGTGGCAGATGTATAGAGGAAGTGAGTGCGCTGAATCATACATCGCTTTGACAAGTCATAAACATGTCAGAGGGAAAACGGAAGTACTCAGCAAGGAAGTAAACAGTACATCTGTCAATTCTTAGTTTCCGGAACATCGAGGAGATTGGCAGCTTGTTGGGGAAACCTGTTGTTGGGATCATACAGTAACTCGTTAGTTTGTTGGGGGAGTCGAAACAAGTGATGACAACTTTGACAGTGACTAAGGCAAGGGAGAATCGATTCTTGACAATGGCGGATATGAGAAAAATAACACCTGCAGGATGTCACCCATATCACGTGACCAATTTTAGGGGTTTGCTGTGACGGGACAGCCCCGGCAGCATCATAATTACCCAAGTTTTCAAGGAATTACAGAGCCCACAATATTTTTCTAAAATTCTCTAAAAGAATAAACGTTCCCCAGAAGAGGATAAAAACGTAAGAGAAAAATACAGAGTCACTTAGAGCCCGCACTATCATTTTTACTACATTAGTAGATCAAAGCAACGTCTGGTCTCTACATCTAAGAGATTTTCCCTTTGATGTTCTGATCAACCAGACATCGCGGAGCCAGTCAGTTGAGATTGACGTGTTAGTTTACAAGCCTGCGGTTGGAATAGGGACTAACACCTTACGTTCAACAGGACCTAACGTGTGAACCAGCCACGGCAGAATGGGAGATAAGAGGGTCAGCCAGACCCGTCTGAAATAATACATGGCAGTGCTACTCAGGGGAAAACCCCGTGTGATCCAAAGACGGCAATATAATGCAGGCCTAACACCTATCTATAAGTCCAGACATTGGGGAGACGGGACAACGTCTGAGTTGCCACCACAAAGGAGCAATTAGGACCAGATACTTGACACCTCACGGCAATACAGCGGCAAAGTAGGAACACATGGCTGACACACTATTGCCAGCAACCCAGGAAGGCGGGTGTTAATAGCCTATTGGAATGTAATGACGCAACTGCATTGCCGCCAAAGCATGTTTCATTGTTTCAGGCGTGGCGGGGCCTCGGTCCATTTGATTGACAGATGAAACTACCCTTCACAGGAAAGGAGGAGGGGGGAGAAGAGTTTAGGACTTAATCCATCCCGTCATCGTACATGGAAAAATAGGTGGAGTTAATTAATAGGGGAGATATTAATTAGCCAACGTGAAAACTAGCCAGGGCTGAAGAGAATAAAACTACATGCATGGCCAGCAAGACTTCAGACGCAAATTTACAATAGCATTCTTAGGATACCTACTGGAGAAATATTAACATTTCGTTCTGTTGGACTTCTGTACGAAGTCGTATGACAGGATTTCCTAGCTATAACCCAGGTAATACCATTACTCTGATTAGTTTGTCTGCTAGTCTGAAGGCTTGTGTAGTTTCCTGTTTCTACATATTCTCCCAAACTTTACACTCGTGGATTTTCTTTGTACTTAATGTTCCAGTTTCTAGATTTACTATTACACTGAGAACTACCTTCTTCTTTCATTCACTACTTGGTTGTCTGATTTGTTGTATGTGATAATTTGGAGAAATCCATTATCCAAGCTACATGAGCGTGTGGCTTATGCATGTACAGGAGATACATTTAGATTCATCCTGTATGATGTTAAACATTGGGGAGACTGACTACTTAGGAGAAATTCCTGATAGCTACCAGTCTCTTGATAGCGTCCAATTAACATTGATTATTTGGACCAACACTTTGAGTGCCTACCAAGATTGTGGTGAAACCACTTGGTTTGAGGAATGGCACCAGTTCACCTTGTCTGCATGATGTCTGCATGAGGACAGACATGACTTAGGACATTCAATATCCCAGACAGATTCAGGGAAGGCATTTAATGTTCGACAGGACTGTGCGACCAGTCCTTCCGACAAGACAGTATGAATGAATCAGAAAGGGAGAGTGTAAGTGAGGTGAACTTATATGGGAAACACTCCATTACACAAATGTATATGAATATGTATGTTTTGAGCTATAGATGTTCTAAATAGTTTTATGAATATATACATATATATTTATTTATTTAGAACTGATATATGTTTATGTAACATGCCATCATATATCATCATACCATCATATATTATGACTTGAATGTATGTTTATATGAATGTATAGACATATGTGTTTTGAGATGTGTAGACGTAGATACTACCCATCTCCGTTCGTTTCATTCCAGATCTCTTAGGAGCAATGGACAGTCAACAACCCATATCCGGAAGTGACTTAGCCTTGTGAAGGGACCAATTTGGACTCCTTCAATCTGACAGTGAACTGCGTCTCACTGGGGGAAGCATGACCTATGTGCTTCTGAGCTTTTCAGCCAGATGAGTTACGTATACCATAATATAATCATCATCATCATATGATCATCAATAGCAATAATAAACACAGTTGTTGTATTTTAAACTCAGTTGTCTGTATAATTCTAAATGTTTATAAATGTTTGTGTAGCGTAATCAAGTACACACCTTATATCATTTAGTGGGGGTTCGCACATATTGTCCAGAAGTGGGAATCTATGTCCGGGAGGTATCTTGCCTATGCAGTCATAAGTAACCAGATTACGTTGCATGTCTTAACTCCTCCTTTCTCACTTCTGGTGATACCAAGTACAGCCACATCTATATATATAGATATATTCTATCTTCAACGAGCCACTTCTTGGCTGTTTTCTTGAGTATCAGGGACAGTGTCTTAAATCAGCATAACAGACATTTGTTCCACGTTTTCTCTCTGGGATCTGGGGTGTTAATTAGTCCCTTCTGACAGAGTTAGGGGATCTTAAACTGCATCCAGAACTAAACACCAGTGGAAGAAAATGATTTTGGCTGAGTGGTTGCCCATCTGGGATCTAACCCCAGCCAGTTGGTGACATTTGCCAGAAAACCATGATTGGAGATGGGGAGTTGACAAAAACCGTGGATTATGATGGACGTGTTTGTGGGAGAGCTCTACAGTGTTAGATTTATTTAAGATTAACTAGCATGTGCCGTTATGGCAAAGTGTAGTAGCCATCCCGGGAATGAGGCGGTTTTGCATAAGGTAGTCAATATAGTCTATTAGTTCTAATTAATATAGACTGTAGCCTTGTTAAAACTATAGTGTGATGATTAGCACTGTTAGTGGAAACTAGTTAGAGTAGAATAGTGATATTAGCTCTGCTAGTTAAGAATAGAGTAGGGTAGTGGTGATAAGCTATGCTAGTTAAGAATCGAGTAATGATGGATAATTGGGAGACGGGGGAATTGCCCGCTGGGGTTTTGCACTCTGTATGGGTCTTTCCTTGTCATAGCCTGATTCGGCCCTAGGTGGGTAGCTAATCTGCTCTATGACAAAGTTTAGTTAGCTAAAGATCATTAAGCAAGGCAATAGGCTTACACTCAGCCGGTAGGATCAGTGACTAGTACTATCACCAGATGTGTTGTTTCTATCCTAGGTTCCCTACCAGATCCGAGGAAACTCAACAAGTTTTTAGGAAAGGTTCAAATCCCATTCGGAAGAACACCAGTTGAACAGTCAATAAAGTTTCGTACATAACGTAACTAAAGCTAGAAGGAAGATGATTCACCAAAGAGGGTGATGATTACTGATGCACCACACAGCATCAGACAGTAGTAACTAACCGAGAACATTAATTATAATAGTTACCTAGGGTGATATAATCTCGTGTAATAGAACACAAGACATGATACTTGAGGCTAGATAGACACGAGTGAGGATCAAGTACATTAACAATTAACATTAATAACTGTGTACACACTACAAAGGACTTGTGCATTTTTTTAGGAACGATAGGAACGGACATTGTGTAGGGTGCAACCGGTCCATGATTAACTGTTAATACCACCGGTGTCTATTTCGGAAGATCATGAAATGGGATTACCAGAGGTCTACAGAGGCAAATCAGTATCCAGCAGGATGGTTTCGGCACTGGGTGAGATGTACATGTTCTGACGTAACGTGCTGTGGTCTATCCTTGCTGGGATCAGCTGACTGGGTTGTGGTCTGAGAGTCCGATTCTACACACTTTATAGAACACGTCACACATTTTCTTCGCATACACGTCTCATACACGTTACACTTTTCTTTTTAATAAATTAAGCTATATTCATTTTTTTAGAAGCAAGAGTTGTTGAGTATGTTGCGTTAGAGAAGTATGAGAGGGGGCATAGTACGACAGTGAGAGAGTGACAGGAAAAGGTGTCCACGGGCTGATGGAGTGTGTTGGACGGAAGCTGGTGGATTCTCCAGAATATTAAAAAGGAGGAAAATATTATAATGTGGGTGTCGACTCTCTTCACTCCAGGGACGACACTGTAAAGGAGGACACGACAATAACCAACCCTCTTCAGTATTGAATTCTTGTTGTATAAAAATGAGAGCTGTTTGACTGAGAGTGTTGATGCTGCGCTGAGAGGAAGGCTACTGTACTGTACTTGTGAAGTGCATGTTGGATTAAGAGAAGTATCCTTAGGAATATCAGTGTTGATGCTGTATTGTTAGAAGACCTATTAGACCAGTGGTACTCAACCGGTGGGGAATCCCCCCCACCCCCGGGGGTGTTAGGGTTTCGGGGGGGGGGGGGAATTAAGATTATTTCAAGTTCGCGTTAATACAAGAACCGATTACTTGATATTGTTTTCCCTCCATACTTCTGAAATTCATTTTATAACTTAAGTAGACCAGCAAATCACGTTTTATGTAGATGTCTAGACTTGTTCGATAGCCTAGTATGTCCACATTTGTTTGCCTTCATTCACGATCAATTATTTTGAAAACTGTCTGTTGCATCGTTATGAAATTTTTCCAGCCGTCTTATATTTACCCCCACCCAAGGATTATGTCTTTGATAGGTCCAAAAACAACTTAAATCATTGAAAGCGGCGACATTCCTTTGATGTTTTGCTGAACAACTAGTGATTTCTCGTTAACAAAGTTATTTTTACGGTAATGGAGACCTGCAAATTCTGATGACACACAAAGGCGTATCCGGATTCGTATGGGAGTGGGTGCAATGAAAGATCTAGCTTAACATCGACAGGGTCGGCTGCATTGCACCGGGTTTTTATCCCATATGGCTCAGTTTCTTTCCGCAGCGCGGAAAGCGTCGCACAAAGCACGAACTCCGTAGCTCCAGCGACGACCCTCGGGAGTCTCCGAAAAAATGCACTCGTGAAATGAAGGACGCGGCCCGGAATCGAACATACAACCTTCGGAGCCCGAGTCAGACGGCTTGACCACTTCACCACGGAGAATCCCGAGAGGGGTGCAATGTGTAATATTAGTAAAGACAGAGAATTTACAGAGGCACGGGGTAAATAATTTGTAAATTAACAGGAAAGTAGAAGGAATATATTTCTTACCTTATTTTTCATTTCCTTCTTGTTTCTTCAGCTGATGCTGATGCTGTAATGTTTAGGGCCTGCAATTCGTCTGAATAGTTGGAGCAAAATATCCCAGTAAGTGTGTACGTAGATTAAGGTCTGCGATCTGCTCAGACCTTAATCTGTGTCGGACGATTCCAGTAGGTTGATGATTGCTCTCGGTTGCATAAAATTCAATCCATCCTTTCTCCAATAGTCCTCTTCCTCTTTCAACACATGGTCCTGACGTTTTTTCCAGTAACTTTTATCAATATTTAATAGCGCGGACAGACATACAGACAAACAGACAGACAGACAGACAGAAAGGTAGGTAGGTAGGTAGGTAGGCAGAAAGGTAGGTGGGTGAGTGGGTGAGTGGATGGCTGACTGGCTGGCTGACTGGGTGGGTGGGTCGGTCGGTGGGTGGGTGGGCCGGCCGGCAGATAGATAGACAGACAGACAGACAGACAGACAGACAGACAGATAGATAGATAGATAGATAGATAGATAGATAGATAGATAGATAGATAGATAGATAGATAGATAGATAGATAGATAGATAGATAGATAGATAGATAGATAGATAGATAGATAGATAGATAGATAGATAGATAGATCCGTTTACTCAAGCCCAATGCATGCATTGTTCTTTTTTTCGGAATTTGTAATAGTATAAAACAGTTTCTTGCGATCAGCTTCTTGACAAAAATATGTGTACAACTTCATAGCGATTCTTGAAGTGTACAATTTTGCATTAAAGCCCATTGAAAAATATTCACACATTTCAATGTTAGCGATAAGTGGTAAGATTTAAAAAAACAAACAAAACATATTAATCAGGTTTCATTAAATAACCCACATTTTGAGACACCTCTGAACAGTCTTAGTTTGAACAACGCGGGGGGTTGGCAAAAGGCCAATCCCGTGAAAAAACGTACAATATTCAAAATTGAGCCCTGATTGTCTGGTTACGCTGTAATACATTTAAAATTATGAATTTCATGTCAGACCCGTAAATTATATATCGCATATAAACAAACTTTGAAATCTGCTGTAAAATCTCCAGAACAAAAATTTGTTTGTTGGGTGGACATAATGATAAGGTTATATACTAAATTTCATAATTTTCCCTCAGTTGGTTACTGAGATATTGATGTTTATATTGCGGCAAACAAATGTGGACATACTTTAGTCAATCAATCATGTGCCATGCCGGAAAGCGTGGGCGGTCATGACTCGCCATTTCACTCGATCACCAGTGTCGTGGATCAGCTCAGTGTTCCTGTCTCGTCCATGCCATGTGGCCAAGCCATCCAGGTATTTTCCTCTCGGTCTGCCTCTTGGTCTGTTTCCTTCGATCTTGCCAGTTGTCACCAAGTTCTCCAATCCATTTCTTCTCATAACATGTCCAAAAAATTTTGACTGTCTACGTCTAATTTCTCTAATCAGTTTACGATGTTCATTTGTCTCCTGTAGTACTTGGTCATTGGTTTTTCTGTCTGTCCATGGTATTCTTTGCATTTTCCTCAGAAACCACATTTCTGCAGCCATCAGATGCTTTTCAGCTTGACTGCTCATTGTCCAAGTTTCACATCCATACAAAAGAACAGGCTCTATGTATCCCCTCAACACTCTTTTTCTCGTTTCAATTGACATCTTTTTATTGGTCAGAATGTTTTTCTTCTTGCTAAAGGCTACTTTCGCCATGGCGATTCTTGTTCTAATCTCTTCAAGTCATCTCCCATCAGATGTTATGACTGTTCCAAGATAATTGTACCGATTCACTTGTTGAAGAATATTTCCATTTACTTGTATATTACATTGTGGCGCTTCTTCCTTCCTAGTGACGACCATAACCTGAGTCTTTTTACAATTTAATTCTAACCCCAGTTGCTCACTGTGTACAACAACCGCATCTACTAATTGTTGCAGGTCCTGCGCATTGTCTGCAATTAATACTGTATCATCTGCATATCTAATGTTATTTATGTTTCGTCCTCCAATGCTGATTCCATTTATATCCTCTACATTTCTGAAAATATTTTCACTGTATAGGGAAAAAAGATCTGGAGACATCACACATCCCTGCCTAACACCTCTTTTAATTGGCTGATACTGTCCCACTTCATTATCAATCCTTATTGCAGCTTGTTGTTTCCAATATATGTTTTTTATAAGTCTAATGTCTTTCCCATCAATTTGTAGATCTGCAAGCATATCCACAATGTTGACATGTCTAACTCTATCAAAAGCCTTTGTATAGTCAATAAAGCAAAGATGTATATCATTGTTTACTTCTATAGCACGTTCAATAACTGTTCGCAGCATATACACAGCATTTACTGTACCCTTTCCTTCTACAAACCCACATTGTTCTTCCCCTATTTCAGGTTGTATCTTCTTCCTCACTCTTTGCATGATAATTCTTAGCAAAATCTTTGTGATGTGACTCATTATACTAATTGTTCTATGTTGATCACATTCCAAGGTTCCTGATTTCTTTGGGATTGCAATAAATACAGAGTTACATAATTCAGGAGGTATATCTCCAGTATCATATAATGTGTTCATCAGTCTGGTGACGTGCTCTTGTTCTAGTATGTGTTATTAATTTAGCTTTCATTTTTACGTATACTGTGTAGGGGCGGCGGAAGTGGGGGGGGGGGGGGTATAGGGAGGAAATGCGAAAGGGAGGGGGATGACATTCTGAATATATGGTGAAGGGGTGCCTGGGCCAAATAAAAAAGGTTGAGAAACACTGTATTAGACTATCAGGTTTGATGTTTAGTTTAGTTTAGTCGACGGATCAACATCACGGCACACGGGTGCAACCCGTAAGTGCTCCGTTTTTCTCCTAACTCAAACCTGAGTCTGGAGAACCTCAGCTCAGTGCACGAACTCCGTAGCACCGGCGAGGATCCTGAAATACTTTGGGTAGATTTTTAATTCGAAATTTTGCCCGGGCAGCGCCGTTAGGCTACTCTTTTTCTATTTCCAACTGCCAAGGGATTTTTTACGTGCGCAACAATACACACGGGTGTCCGATCTCACTATCCAGAGACTAGGGGAAATTTTTACTAGAAGCCCACGTGAAAAAATCCCGGTCCTCACCGGGGCCTGAACCCGGGACCTCCAGCACTCGAGGCGGACACCATACCTCGAGACCACGCAGCTTCCCCCCCCCCCCCCCCCCCCGCAGTTTTGATGGTGTATTGTTAGAACTATTTGACTATCAGTGTTGATGTGTTGTTAGGAGAACTATTGATATTGGGCTATCACTGTTGATACAGTAATGTTAGGAGACCTATTTGACTATCACTGTTGATACAGTAATGTTAGGAGAACTATTGATATTGGGCTATCACTGTTGATACAGTAATGTTAGGAGAACTATTGATATTGGGCTATCACTGTTGATACAGTAATGTTAGGAGAACTATTGATATTGGGCTATCACTGTTGATACAGTAATGTTAGGAGAACTATTGATATTGGGCTATCACTGTTGATACAGTAATGTTAGGAGAACTATTGATATTGGGCTATCACTGTTGATACAGTAATGTTAGGAGAACTATTGATATTGGGCTATCACTGTTGATACAGTAATGTTAGGAGAACTATTGATATTGGGCTATCACTGTTGATACAGTAATGTTAGGAGAACTATTGATATTGGGCTATCACTGTTGATACAGTAATGTTAGGAGAACTATTGATATTGGGCTATCACTGTTGATACAGTAATGTTAGGAGAACTATTGATATTGGGCTATCACTGTTGATACAGTAATGTTAGGAGAACTATTGATATTGGGCTATCACTGTTGATACAGTAATGTTAGGAGACCTATTTGACTATCACTGTTGATACAGTAATGTTAGGAGAACTATTGGGCTATCACTGTTGATACAGCACTCGAGGCGGACACCATACCTCGAGACCACGCAGCTCCCCCCCCCCCCCCGCAGTTTTGATGTCGTATTGTTAGAACTATTGGACTATCACTGTTGATACAGTAATGTTAGGAGACCTATTGGACTATCACTGTTGATACAGTAATGTTAGGAGAACTATTGGACTATCACTGTTGATACAGTAATGTTAGGAGAACTATTGGACTATCACTGTTGATACAGTAATGTTAGGAGAACTATTGGGCTATCACTGTTGATACAGTAATGTTAGGAGAACTATTGGGCTATAAGTGTTGATGCTCTATCGAGAGGACCAGTGTGCTACTTGTTCTGATGTTGTATTGAGATGAGAACTATTGAATTATTACTAGGAAATAAAAAACAGATCATCATCATGTGCCATGTCGATAAGCGTAGGCGGTCATGTTTCGCCATCTCACTCCATCACCAGAGTCGTGGATAAGCTCAGTGTTCCTGCCTTGACCATGCCACGTGGCCAAGCCATGCAGGTATTTACTTCTCTGCCATCCCCTTGTCATCTTCCCCTCGATCTTGCCAGTTGTCACCAAGTTCTTCAATCTATTTCCTCTCATAACGTGACCAACAATCTTTGACTGTCTATGTCTAATTTCTCTAATCAGTTTACGATCTTTATTTGTTTCTTGTAGGAGTTGGTCATTGGTATTTCTGTCTGTTCATTGTATTCTTATATTTATTTGTTTCTTGTAGGAGTTGGTCATTGGTATTTCTGTCTGTTCATTGTATTCTTATATTTATTCTGTATTTATTCAATATATATTGTATTCTTATTCCATTATAAAAGCCGAAGAAAAACAATGAGGTACATGTAAATTCCCGCGAAAAAAGTGAGATATACAATGTTGTTTAGTCTTTCCTCTTCTATCCTGGAGTGTCCTACTTAGTCCCTCCGCTTCTAACATGAGTGTAGATGTACTTTACGTCTTGTATCCTTTAATGTCTACTTCTGTGAGCACTAATCATTCATACTACTTGTGAATGTGTTTATGTACTTTCTGTATGCTGCATCCTGTTATCTATAATCCTGTAATTTGAATGTCAACCAGAACGTGTCTAGTATTTCCCCCAACATCACCTGCTCTCCTCTCCCCCTCTCTGCGCGCCAATCAATACCTGAGTGTATTGGCGCAGTACAACAGCTGTGAGCTGTAGGTGAGTACGACCAGGTTGTGGTCCACGACACGTATTGTGGCTGTATCGTGTGGGCTGGGAGGGTACGGCACTCTCGTCATGTGACCCGGCCAGCCAATGGCCTGCTTTGTTTGATCCAACACAGACAAGATGGAGGCGAAGACAAACAAACTTCTCTTCTGCTGCAGTTTTCTGGCTCTGTTCATTGCATCCAGCACTTCTTTCCTGCTCGACAGCCTCATCAGTGACGCCGGTCCATGCGCTGATGTCTGCCAGAAGACTTACCCATCAGATACATATAAGGTAGGTTCAATGCTTCCCACACAGTGTTCGGACTTCAACACTGACTCCGTGATGCCGACTTAGAAGTCGGAGTTGTTTATTTATATATAAATCAATGAATCAGTTATACAACATACAGCGCATTCTGACCCACCACTAAGTCTGCGGTCCTGTCCTGTGGGATATCTGATGGACCTTGGTCCAGTAAAATAAAAGTGCACCGTCGCACTACACTCTTGAGTAGAAGAGGAAAGACCAAGGATCATAAAGTTAAAGTGTAGTACTAGTAGTACTAGTCTAGTAGTAGCGAGTCCCATCATCAATTTAATTTTGAGTATTTACAAATGAGACTGCTACAGTAGATAGGCCTTGAAATTCAAAATCTAATGGTACCTCAATGATGCCTGTATGTCACTTATAAGTGAAGATATTCACATCTTTGTGAAGGTGAGACGAGTTGCGATTTTTCATACTATTCACCCGTAAGTGGAGCTCTCTAATGTGTCCCTTTCCTCCACCCGCTGGTGTCTGCGCGTCTATGCGTGCGAGATTGTTTCAAACGGTCATATGAAAACTGACTTCAAAAATATGTTCCGTCATGTTAAATGATTACAAAATAGTAGAAGTATACAAATAAATTATTAATAATCTTTAAACTTGTGTTCTATTTAACTTTAGTAGGTCAAATCGCACGTTTTATATGTTGAAAAGTGTAGCGCAATCGATATGCGGCGGCCGTCATGACCTGTGGGTTTCCAATTCACAAAGTCACATCTTCGCAGAAAATCTGTTTTTCAACCACAATTCGAGCAAGTTTAGCGATGAAACTTTGCTGATTCAGGGGCGATATTTTATACGGCAATTAAAATTCACATTAAACAAAGACATCTATTGGATTCATCGATTCCGATACGCGATAATTCCGCTGCTTGCTCCCCGGCAGTCGGCAGCTTGCACAGATCCATAGAGCACACTTTATTCACAAACTTCCAGTTTCTTAGTTCTGTAAAATATTTTACTTCATAATGTTTACTAGTTTCTATTATATCACCTAATAATTTTGTGAAAAATTAAAAAAATAAAAAAAAATACATGTCAGCCGGGAACAGAACCCCGACCTCCCGCGTGACAAGTGGGCTGCTTACGACTTACGCTAACGAGCACACAATGCTTGTTCTGCAAAGATATTTATATAGTAAAGCCGCCGTTTTGGGTTTGATGATCGTAATATTTTCACCTGTTTTTTTAACCACAATTAAAGCACGTTAGCGATAAAACTTTCCACATTTCTGAAAAATCTGACGCAGAATTCGAAGATCCATCTACAATTGATGGTTTTCTATTGAAAGCGACAGAACAAAACAATGAATTACGTGTCAGCGTGCCTTCCATTTTTCTCCGCGCGCGAGGTTGGTCGCAACCAAACGGGTCATAGGCGGATTATGAAAACTGACTTCAAAAATATGTTCCGTCATGTTAAATGATTAAACAATAGTACAAGTATACAAATAAATTATTAATAATCTTTAAATTTGTGTTCTCTTTAACTTTAGTAGGTCAGATTGCATGTTTTGAGTGTTTTAAAGTGAAAGTGTAACATGCCATTGCGATCGATACGCGCATGCGCAGTCGCCATGGCGCATGCCATGCGTTTCTCCATTCACAAAAACACGCTTCGCCGAAAATGTTGTTTATCATCCACAATTTAAGCTGCGTCGGCAATGAAACTTTCCAGATATATTTAAAATTGTAGGCAAAGTTCAAAAATACATCTATAATTGATAATTTTCTTTTAACAGCGCCAGAATAGTGTTACAAAGTGTACATGCCAGTCGGATCAATATGCACAAAGAACGAAAACACGCCTTCGCAGAAAATGTTGTTTTTCTCCACAATTTAAGCAAAGTCGGCAATGAAACTTTCCAGATATATTTAAAATTGTATGCAGAATTCAAAAATACATCTATAATTGGTGATATTCTATGAACAGCCCCCAAAAAAAATTAATTACGGTAAGTATAAAATATATCTTTATTTATATAAAAGGTCATGATGATTTCAACCAATCGCCGTGCACGGAATATTAAGCAAACCTTTCCTGGAAAGCCCAGGATGACGTGTGTTATTGTCACGTGAGATTTGAATGAATGAATGACGTCGAAAGAATGCATGGTAAATTAGACAGCGATTTCCGGGACGAGATTTTCAATGGCGATCTGACTCCGTACATGACTTTTGTTTTTACTTCGGGTGATAGCTAGCTTCGTGGCTTAGAGGTTATGACTTTTCTCCGTAATCTCGTATACTCTCGTCAGGTAACGTGATGACGGTTCAAATCAGCAGTGGTTCGAATCGCATCGGTAACTTTCGGGGTATGTGAGCCGGCCGCTCAGAAAGCAATGGCAAACTACTGAGCGTAATCTTGCCAAGAGATCAACATACAGCTGAAAGATGCTGGTGTTGACAGCTAAGTCCTGTAAAGGATATGCTAAAAAAAAAAAAAAAAAATGGCATGATGGAACACGCTAGTAGTACTAGACTAGTAGTACTAGTACATCCTCCAGGGTAGAAGAGGAAACACCGATTACAACTGTAAGCAAGGTACTTCATGGTAAACAAAACTAAACATGATTGTGGGGTGCTTCTGCACTTCACTGAATAAGTGAAAAGTAAAGTCGCAGCAAGTTAGTTTGACATGCCAGGGTAGAAGGGGATAGAGATGAAACAGAACTGGTACCATTACACCCCAGGCTAGAAGTGGAAACACTAAACAGGGACTACACCTCAGGGAAAAGTGAAAAGACTAAATAGGGACTACACCTCAGGGAAAAGTGGAAAGACTTAACAGGGACTACACCTCAGGGAAAAGTGGAAAGACTAAATAAGTCTGTTTTATACCCCTGGGTAGAAGTGAAAAGATTAAACAAGTCTGTTTTACACCCCTGTGTAGAGGTGGAAAGGTGAAACACACCTGTAAAGCATCTTTACACCTCAAGGTAGAAGGGGAGCAATTAAACAAGATCAAATGTTTCTTCCATGCCCTGTCATGTCTCTCTACACTGGTCAACTCCCACTAGTGTCTGACCCAGGAGAGTGGTGCAGCCCCTGTCATGTCTCTCTACACTGGTCAACTCCCACTAGTGTCTGACCCAGGAGAGTGGTGCAGCCCCTGTCATGTCTCTCTACACTGGTCAACTCCCACTAGTGTCTGACCCAGGAGAGTGGTGCAGCCCCTGTCATGTCTCTCTACACTGGTCAACTCCCACTAGTGTCTGACCCAGGAGAGTGGTGCAGCCCCTGTCATGTCTCTCTACACTGGTCAACTCCCACTAGTGTCTGACCCAGGAGAGTGGTGCAGCCCCTGTCATGTCTCTCTACACTGGTCAACTCCCACTAGTGTCTGACCCAGGAGAGTGGTGCAGCCCCTGTCATGTCTCTCTACACTGGTCAACTCCCACTAGTGTCTGACCCAGGAGAGTGGTGCAGCCCCTGTCATGTCTCTCTACACTGGTCAACTCCCACTAGTGTCTGACCCAGGAGAGTGGTGCAGCCCCTGTCATGTCTCTCTACACTGGTCAACTCCCACTAGTGTCTGACCCAGGAGAGTGGTGCAGCCCCTGTCAGAGCTCACACAACCTGACTGATAGATGACAGCCCCTGTCAGAGCTCACACAACCTGACTGATAGATGACAGCCCCTGTCAGAGCTCACACAACCTGACTGATAAATGACAGCCCCTGTCAGAGCTCACACAACCTGACTGATAAATGACAGCCCCTGTCAGAGATCACACAACCTGACTGATAAATGACAGCCCCTGTCAGAGATCACACAACCTGACTGATAGATGGCAGCCCCTGTCAGAGATCACACAACCTGACTGATAAATGACAGCCCCTGTCAGAGCTCACACAACCTGACTGATAGATGGCAGCCCCTGTCAGAGATCACACAACCTGACTGATAAATGACAGCCCCTGTCAGAGATCACACAACCTGACTGATAGATGGCAGCCCCTGTCAGAGATCACACAACCTGACTGATAAATGACAGCCCCTGTCAGAGATCACACAACCTGACTGATAGATGGCAGCCCCTGTCAGAGCTCACACAACCTGACTGATAGATGGCAGCCCCTGTCAGAGCTCACACAACCTGACTGATAAATGACAGCCCCTGTCAGAGATCACACAACCTGACTGATAGATGGCAGCCCCTGTCAGAGCTCACACAACCTGACTGATAAATGACAGCCCCTGTCAGAGATCACACAACCTGACTGATAGATCACAGCCCCTGTCAGAGCTCACACAACCTGACTGATAAATGACAGCCCCTGTCAAAGCTCACACAACCTGACTGATAGATCACAGCCCCTGTCAGAGCTCACACAACCTGACTGATAGATCACAGCCCCTGTAAGAGCTCACACAACCTGACTAATAGATGACAGCCCCTGTCAGAGCTGAGACAACCTGACTGTTATAGATGACAGCCCCTGTCAGAGATCACACAACCTGTCTGATAAATGACAGCCCCTGTCAGCGATCACACAACCTGACTGATAGATGGCAGCCCCTGTCAGAGCTCACACAACCTGACTGATAGATGACAGCCCCTGTCAGAGCTCACACAACCTGACTGATAGATCACAGCCCCTGTCAGAGCTCACACAACCTGACTGATAAATGACAGCCCCTGTCAAAGCTCGCACAACCTGACTGATAGATCACAGCCCCTGTCAGAGCTCACACAACCTGACTGATAGATCACAGCCCCTGTCAGAGCTCACACAACCTGACTAATAGATGACAGCCCCTGTCAGAGCTGAGACAACCTGACTGTTATAGATGAAAGCCCCTGTCAGAGATCACACAACCTGACTGATAGATGACAGCCCCTGTCAGAGATCACACAACCTGACTGATAGATGACAGCCCCTGTCAGAGCTGAGACAACCTGACTGTTATAGATGACAGCCCCTGTCAGAGCTGAGACAACCTGACTGTGATAGATGACAGCCCCTGTCAGAGCTGAGACAACCTGACTCTGATAGATGACAGCCCCTGTCAGAGCTGAGACAACCTGACTGATAGATGACAGCCCCTGTCAGAGCTGAGACAACCTGCCTGTTATAGATGACAGCCCCTGTCAGAGCTGAGACAACCTGACTGATAGATGACAGCCCCTGTCAGAGCTGAGACAACCTGACTGATAGATGACAGCCCCTGTCAGAGCTGAGACAACCTGACTGTGATAGATGGCCGCCCCTGTCAGAGCTGAGACAACCTGACTGTGATAGATGGCCGCCCCTGTCAGAGCTGAGACAACCTGACTATGATAGATGGCAGCCCCTGTCAGAGCTGAGACAACCTGACTGTGATAGATGACAGCCCCTGTCAGAGCTGAGACAACCTGACTGTGATAGATGACAGCCCCTGTCAGAGCTGAGACAACCTGACTGTGATAGATGACAGTCCCTGTCAGAGCTGAGACAACCTGACTGTGATAGACGACAGCCCCTGTCAGAGCTGAGACAACCTGACTGTGATAGATGGCAGCCCCTGTCAGAGCTGAGACAACCTGACTGTGATAGATGACAGCCCCTGTCAGAGCTGAGACAACCTGACTGTGATAGATGACAGCCCCTGTCAGAGCTGAGACAACCTGACTGTGATAGATGACAGCCCCTGTCAGAGCTGAGACAACCTGACTGTGATAGATGGCAGCCCCTGTCAGAGCTGAGACAACCTAACTGTGATAGATGGCAGCCCCTGTCAGAGCTGAGACAACCTGACTGTGATAGATGACAGCCCCTGTCAGAGCTGAGACAACCTGACTGTGATAGATGGCTGCCCCTGTCAGAGCTGAGACAACCTGACTGTGATAGATGGCTGCCCCTGTCAGAGCTGAGACAACCTGACTGTGATAGATGGCAGCCCCTGTCAGAGCTGAGACAACCTGACTGTGATAGATGGCAGCCCCTGTCAGAGCTGAGACAACCTGACTGTGATAGATGACAGCCCCTGTCAGAGCTGAGACAACCTGACTGTGATAGATGACAGCCCCTGTCAGAGCTGAGACAACCTGACTGTGATAGATGGCAGCCCCTGTCAGAGCTGAGACAACCTGACTGTGATAGATGACAGCCCCTGTCAGAGCTGAGACAACCTGACTGTGATAGATGACAGCCCCTGTCAGAGCTGAGACAACCTGACTGTGATAGATGACAGCCCCTGTCAGAGCTGAGACAACCTGACTGTGATAGATGGCAGCCCCTGTCAGAGCTGAGACAACCTGACTGTGATAGATGGCAGCCCCTGTCAGAGCTGAGACAACCTGACTGTGATAGATGGCAGCCCCTGTCAGAGCTGAGACAACCTGACTGTGATAGATGGCAGCCCCTGTCAGAGCTGAGACAACCTGACTGTGATAGATGACAGCCCCTGTCAGAGCTGAGACAACCTGACTGTGATAGATGGCAGCCCCTGTCAGAGCTGAGACAACCTGACTGTGATAGATGGCAGCCCCTGTCAGAGCTGAGACAACCTGACTGTGATAGATGGCAGCCCCTGTCAGAGCTGAGACAACCTGACTGTGATAGATGACAGCCCCTGTCAGAGCTGAGACAACCTGACTGTGATAGATGGCAGCCCCTGTCAGAGCTGAGACAACCTGACTGTGATAGATGGCAGCCCCTGTCAGAGCTGAGACAACCTGACTGTGTTAGATGGCAGCCCCTGTCAGAGCTGAGACAACCTGACTGTGTTAGATGGCAGCCCCTGTCAGAGCTGAGACAACCTGACTGTGATAGATGGCCGCCCCTGATAGATGACAGCCCCTGTCAGAGCTGAGACAACCTGACTGTGATAGATGGCAGCCCCTGTCAGAGCTGAGACAACCTGACTATGATAGATGGCTGCCCCTGTCAGAGCTGAGACAACCTGACTGTGATAGATGACAGCCCCTGCCAGAGCTGAGACAACCTGACTGTGATAGATGGCCGCCCCTGTCAGAGCTGAGACAACCTGACTGTGATATGACAGCCCCTGTCAGAGCTGAGACAACCTGACTATGATAGATGGCTGCCCCTGTCAGAGCTGAGACAACCTGACTGTGATAGATGACAGCCCCTGCCAGAGCTGAGACAACCTGACTGTGATAGATGGCCGCCCCTGTCAGAGCTGAGACAACCTGACTGTGATATGACAGCCCCTGTCAGAGCTGAGACAACCTGACTATGATAGATGGCCGCCCCTGTCAGAGCTGAGACAACCTGACTGTGATAGATGGCAGCCCCTGTCAGAGCTGAGACAACCTGACTATGATAGATGGCCGCCCCTGTCAGAGCTGAGACAACCTGACTGTGATAGATGACAGCCCCTGCCAGAGCTGAGACAACCTGACTGTGATAGATGGCCGCCCCTGTCAGAGCTGAGACAACCTGACTGTGATAGATGACAGCCCCTGTCAGAGCTGAGACAACCTGACTGTGATAGATGGCTGCCCCTGTTAGAGCTGAGGCAGCCTGACTGTGATAGATGACAGCCCCTGTCAGAGCTGAGGCAACCTGACTGTGATAGATGACAGCCCCTGTCAGAGCTGAGACAACCTAACTGTGATAGATGACAGCCCCTGTCAGAGCTGAGACAACCTGACTGTGATAGATGACAGCCCCTGTCAGAGCTGAGGCAACCTGACTGTGATAGATGACAGCCCCTGTCAGAGCTGAGACAACCTGACTGTGATAGATGACAGCCCCTGTCAGAGCTGAGACAACCTGACTGTGATAGATGACAGCCCTGTCAGAGCTGAGACAACCTGACTGTGATAGATGGCCGCCCCTGTCAGAGATCACACAACCTGACTGATAGATGACAGCCCCTGTCGGAGCTGAGACAACCTGACTGTTATAGATGACAGCCCCTGTCAGAGCTGAGACAACCTGACTGTTATAGATGACAGCCCCTGTCAGAGCTGAGACAACCTGACTGATAGATGACAGCCCCTGTCAGAGCTGAGACAACCTGCCTGTTATAGATGACAGCCCCTGTCAGAGCTGAGACAACCTGACTGATAGATGACGGCTCCTGTCAGAGCTGAGACAACCTGACTGATAGATGACAGCCCCTGTCAGAGCTGAGACAACCTGACTGTGATAGATGGCCGCCCCTGTCAGAGCTGAGACAACCTGACTGTGATAGATGGCCGCCCCTGTCAGAGCTGAGACAACCTGATTATGATAGATGGCAGCCCCTGTCAGAGCTGAGACAACCTGACTGTGATAGATGACAGCCCCTGTCAGAGCTGAGACAACCTGACTGTGATAGATGACAGCCCCTGTCAGAGCTGAGACAACCTGACTGTGATAGATGACAGCCCCTGTCAGAGCTGAGACAACCTGACTGTGATAGATGACAGCCCCTGTCAGAGCTGAGGCAACCTGACTGTGATAGATGGCAGCCCCTGTCAGAGCTGAGACAACCTGACTGTGATAGATGACAGCCCCTGTCAGAGCTGAGACAACCTGACTGTGATAGATGACAGCCCCTGTCAGAGCTGAGACAACCTGACTGTGATAGATGGCAGCCCCTGTCAGAGCTGAGACAACCTGACTGTGATAGATGGCAGCCCCTGTCAGAGCTGAGACAACCTAACTGTGATAGATGGCAGCCCCTGTCAGAGCTGAGACAACCTGACTGTGATAGATGACAGCCCCTGTCAGAGCTGAGACAACCTGACTGTGATAGATGGCTGCCCCTGTCAGAGCTGAGACAACCTGACTGTGATAGATGACAGCCCCTGTCAGAGCTGAGACAAACCTGACTGTGATAGATGACCAGCCCCTGTCAGAGCTGAGACAACCTGACTGTGATAGATGGCAGCCCTGTCAGAGCTGAGACACCTGACTGTGTTAGAATGACAGCCCCTGTCAGAGCTGAGACAACCTGACTGTGATAGATGACAGCCCCTGTCAGAGCTGAGACAACCTGACTGTGATAGATGACAGCCCCTGTCAGAGCTGAGACAACCTGACTGTGATAGATGGCAGCCCCTGTCAGAGCTGAGACAACCTGACTGTGATAGATGGCAGCCCCTGTCAGAGCTGAGACAGCCTGACTGTGATAGATGACAGCCCCTGTCAGAGCTGAGGCAGCCTGACTGTGATAGATGACAGCCCCTGTCAGAGCTGAGACAACCTGACTGTGATAGATGGCAGCCCCTGTCAGAGCTGAGACAACCTGACTGTGATAGATGGCAGCCCCTGTCAGAGCTGAGACAACCTGACTGTGATAGATGACAGCCCCTGTCAGAGCTGAGACAACCTGACTGTGATAGATGCAGCCCCTGTCAGAGCTGAGACAACCCTGACTGTGATAGATGGCAGCCCCTGTCAGAGCTGAGACAACCTGACTGATAGATGGCAGCCCCTGTCAGAGCTGAGACAACCTGACTGTGATAGATGGCAGCCCCTGTCAGAGCTGAGACAACCTGACTGTGATAGATGGCAGCCCCTGTCAGAGCTGAGACAACCTGACTGTGATAGATGACAGCCCCTGTCAGAGCTGAGACAACCTGACTGTGATAGATGGCAGCCCCTGTCAGAGCTGAGACAACCTGACTGTGATAGATGGCAGCCCCTGTCAGAGCTGAGACAACCTGACTGTGTTAGATGGCAGCCCCTGTCAGAGCTGAGACAACCTGACTGTGTTAGATGGCAGCCCCTGTCAGAGCTGAGACAACCTGACTGTGATAGATGGCCGCCCCTGTCAGAGCTGAGACAACCTGACTGTGATAGATGACAGCCCCTGTCAGAGCTGAGACAACCTGACTGTGATAGATGGCCGCCCCTGTTAGAGCTGAGACAACCTGACTGTGATAGATGACAGCCCCTGCCAGAGCTGAGACAACCTGACTGTGATAGATGACAGCCCCTGCCAGAGCTGAGACAACCTGACTGTGATAGATGACAGCCCCTGTCAGAGATCACACAACCTGACTGTGATAGATGGCCGCCCCTGTCAGAGCTGAGACAACCTGACTGATAGATGACAGCCCCTGTCAGAGCTGAGACAACCTGACTGTGATAGATGGCAGCCCCTGTCAGAGCTGAGACAACCTGACTATGATAGATGGCTGCCCCTGTCAGAGCTGAGACAACCTGACTGTGATAGATGACAGCCCCTGCCAGAGCTGAGACAACCTGACTGTGATAGATGGCCGGCCCTGTCAGAGCTGAGACAACCTGACTGTGATATGACAGCCCCTGTCAGAGCTGAGACAACCTGACTATGATAGATGGCCGCCCCTGTCAGAGCTGAGACAACCTGACTGTGATAGATGGCAGCCCCTGTCAGAGCTGAGACAACCTGACTATGATAGATGGCCGCCCCTGTCAGAGCTGAGACAACCTGACTGTGATAGATGACAGCCCCTGCCAGAGCTGAGACAACCTGACTGTGATAGATGGCCGCCCCTGTCAGAGCTGAGACAACCTGACTGTGATAGATGACAGCCCCTGTCAGAGCTGAGACAACCTGACTGTGATAGATGGCTGCCCCTGTTAGAGCTGAGGCAGCCTGACTGTGATAGATGACAGCCCCTGTCAGAGCTGAGGCAACCTGACTGTGATAGATGACAGCCCCTGTCAGAGCTGAGACAACCTAACTGTGATAGATGACAGCCCCTGTCAGAGCTGAGACAACCTGACTGTGATAGATGACAGCCCCTGTCAGAGCTGAGGCAACCTGACTGTGATAGATGACAGCCCCTGTCAGAGCTGAGACAACCTGACTGTGATAGATGACAGCCCCTGTCAGAGCTGAGACAACCTGACTGTGATAGATGACAGCCCCTGTCAGAGCTGAGACAACCTGACTGTGATAGATGGCCGCCACTGTCAGAGATCACACAACCTGACTGATAGATGACAGCCCCTGTCGGAGCTGAGACAACCTGACTGTGATAGATGACAGCCCCTGTCAGAGCTGAGACAACCTGACTGTTATAGATGACAGCCCCTGTCAGAGCTGAGACAACCTGACTCTGATAGATGACAGCCCCTGTCAGAGCTGAGACAACCTGACTGATAGATGACAGCCCCTGTCAGAGCTGAGACAACCTGCCTGTTATAGATTGACCAGCCCCTGTCAGAGCTGAGACAACCTTACGATAGATGACAGCTCCTGTCAGAGCTGAGACAACCTGACTGTGATAGATGGCAGCCCCTGTCAGAGCTGAGACAACCTAACTGTGATAGATGACAGCCCCTCTCCCTGTCAGAGCTGAGACCAACCTGACCTGTGATAGATGACCAGCACCCTGTCCAGAGCTGAGGCAACCTGACTGTGATAGATGGCCAGCCCCTGTCAGAGCTGAGGCCAACCTTACTGTGATAGATGACAGCCCCTGTTCAGAGCTGAGACAAACCTGACTGTGATAGATGACAGCCCCTGTCAGAGCTGAGACAACCTGACTGTGATAGATGGCCGCCACTGTCAGACGGATCACACAACCTGAACTGATAGATGACAGCCCCTGTCAGAGCTGAGACAACCTGACTGTGATAGATGACAGCCCCTGTCAGAGCTGAGACAACCTGACTGTATAGATGACAGCCCCTGTCAGAGCTGAGACAACCTGACTCTGATAGATGACAGCCCCTGTCAGAGCTGAGACAACCTGACTGATAGATGACAGCCCCTGTCAGAGCTGAGACAACCTGACTGTGATAGATGACAGCCCCTGTCAGAGCTGAGACAACCTGACTGATAGATGACAGCCCCTGTCAGAGCTGAGACAACCTGACTGTGATAGATGACAGCCCCTGTCAGAGCTGAGACAACCTGACTGTGATAGATGGCAGCCCCTGTCAGAGCTGAGACAACCTGACTGTGATAGATGACAGCCCCTGTCAGAGCTGAGACAACCTGACTGTGATAGATGACAGCCCCTGTCAGAGCTGAGACAACCTGACTGTGATAGATGACAGCCCCTGTCAGAGCTGAGACAACCTGACTGTGATAGGATGACAGCCCCTGTCAGAGCTGAGACAACCTGACTGTGATAGACTGGCAGCCCCTGTCAGAGCTGAGAACAACCTGACTGTGATAGATGGACAGCCCCTGTCAGAGCTGAGACAACCTGACTGTGATAGATGACAGCCCCTGTCAGAGCTGAGACAAACCCTGACTGTGATAGATGACAGCCCCTTGCAGTCAGCTGAGGACAACCTGACTGTGATAGATGGCATGCCCATGTCAGAGCTGAGACAACCTGAACTGTGATAGATGGCAGCCCCTGTCAGAGCTGAGACAAACTGACTGTGATAGATGACAGCCCCTGTCAGAGCTGAGACAACCTGACTGTGATAGATGGCTGCCCCTGTCAGAGCTGAGGACAACCCTGACTGTGATAGATGGCTAGCCCCCTGTCAGAGCTGAGACAACCTGACTGTGATAGATGGAAGGCCCCTGTCAGAGCTGAGACAACCTGACTGTGATAGATGGCAGCCCCTGTCAGAGCTGAGACAACCTGACTGTGATAGATGACAGCCCCTGTCAGAGCTGAGACAACCTGACTGTGATAGATGACAGCCCCTGTCAGAGCTGAGACAACCTGACTGTGATAGATGGCAGCCCCTGTCAGAGCTGAGACAACCTGACTGTGATAGATGACAGCCCCTGTCAGAGCTGAGACAACCTGACTGTGATAGATGACAGCCCCTGTCAGAGCTGAGACAACCTGACTGTGATAGATGACAGCCCCTGTCAGAGCTGAGACAACCTGACTGTGATAGATGGCAGCCCCTGTCAGAGCTGAGACAACCTGACTGTGATAGATGGCAGCCCCTGTCAGAGCTGAGACAACCTGACTGTGATAGATGGCAGCCCCTGTCAGAGCTGAGACAACCTGACTGTGATAGATGGCAGCCCCTGTCAGAGCTGAGACAACCTGACTGTGATAGATGACAGCCCCTGTCAGAGCTGAGACAACCTGACTGTGATAGATGGCAGCCCCTGTCAGAGCTGAGACAACCTGACTGTGATAGATGGCAGCCCCTGTCAGAGCTGAGACAACCTGACTGTGATAGATGGCAGCCCCTGTCAGAGCTGAGACAACCTGACTGTGATAGATGACAGCCCCTGTCAGAGCTGAGACAACCTGACTGTGATAGATGGCAGCCCCTGTCAGAGCTGAGACAACCTGACTGTGATAGATGGCAGCCCCTGTCAGAGCTGAGACAACCTGACTGTGTTAGATGGCAGCCCCTGTCAGAGCTGAGACAACCTGACTGTGATAGATGGCAGCCCCTGTCAGAGCTGAGACAACCTGACTGTGATAGATGGCCGCCCCTGATAGATGACAGCCCCTGTCAGAGCTGAGACAACCTGACTGTGATAGATGGCAGCCCCTGTCAGAGCTGAGACAACCTGACTGTGATAGATGGCTGCCCCTGTCAGAGCTGAGACAACCTGACTGTGATAGATGACAGCCCCTGTCAGAGCTGAGACAACCTGACTGTGATAGATGGCAGCCCCTGTCAGAGCTGAGACAACCTGACTGTGATATGACAGCCCCTGTCAGAGCTGAGACAACCTGACTGTGATAGATGGCTGCCCCTGTCAGAGCTGAGACAACCTGACTGTGATAGATGACAGCCCCTGTCAGAGCTGAGACAACCTGACTGTGATAGATGGCCGCCCCTGTCAGAGCTGAGACAACCTGACTGTGATATGACAGCCCCTGTCAGAGCTGAGACAACCTGACTGTGATAGATGGCCGCCCCTGTCAGAGCTGAGACAACCTGACTGTGATAGATGTCAGCCCCTGTCAGAGCTGAGACAACCTGACTGTGATAGATGGCCGCCCTGTCAGAGCTGAGACAACCTGACTGTGATAGATGACAGCCCCTGTCAGAGCTGAGACAACCTGACTGTGATAGATGGCCGCCCCTGTCAGAGCTGAGACAACCTGACTGTGATAGATGACAGCCCCTGTCAGAGCTGAGACAACCTGACTGTGATAGATGGCAGCCCCTGTCAGAGCTGAGGCAACCTGACTGTGATAGATGACAGCCCCTGTCAGAGCTGAGACAACCTGACTGTGATAGATGACAGCCCCTGTCAGAGCTGAGACAACCTGACTGTGATAGATGACAGCCCCTGTCAGAGCTGAGACAACCTGACTGTGATAGATGACAGCCCCTGTCAGAGCTGAGACAACCTGACTGTGATAGATGACAGCCCCTGTCAGAGCTGAGACAACCTGACTGTGATAGATGACAGCCCCTGTCAGAGCTGAGACAACCTGACTGTGATAGATGACAGCCCCTGTCAGAGCTGAGACAACCTGACTGTGATAGATGGCAGCCCCTGTCAGAGATGACACAACCTGACTGATAGATGACAGCCCCTGTCAGAGCTGAGACAACCTGACTGTGATAGATGACAGCCCCTGTCAGAGCTGAGACAACCTGACTGTGATAGATGACAGCCCCTGTCAGAGCCTGTCTCTGAGACAACCTGACTGATAGATGACAGCCCCTGTCAGAGCTGAGACAACCTGACTGTTATAGATGACAGCCCCTGTCAGAGCTGAGACAACCTGACTGATAGATGACAGCCCCTGTCAGAGCTGAGACAACCTGACTGATAGATGACAGCCCCTGTCAGAGCTGAGACAACCTGACTATGATAGATGGCCGCCCCTGTCAGAGCTGAGACAACCTGACTGTGATAGATGGCAGCCCCTGTCAGAGCTGAGACAACCTGACTGTGATAGATGGCAGCCCCTGTCAGAGCTGAGACAACCTGACTGTGATAGATGACAGCCCCTGTCAGAGCTGAGACAACCTGACTGTGATAGATGACAGCCCCTGTCAGAGCTGAGACAACCTGACTGTGATAGATGACAGCCCCTGTCAGAGCTGAGACAACCTGACTGTGATAGATGACAGCCCCTGTCAGAGCTGAGACAACCTGACTGTGATAGATGACAGCCCCTGTCAGAGCTGAGACAACCTGACTGTGATAGATGACAGCCCCTGTCAGAGCTGAGACAACCTGACTGTGATAGATGACAGCCCCTGTCAGAGCTGAGACAACCTGACTGTGATAGATGACAGCCCCTGTCAGAGCTGAGACAACCTGACTGTGATAGATGGCAGCCCCTGTCAGAGCTGAGACAACCTGACTGTGATAGATGACAGCCCCTGTCAGAGCTGAGACAACCTGACTGTGATAGATGACAGCCCCTGTCAGAGCTGAGACAACCTGACTGTGATAGATGGCAGCCCTGTCAGAGCTGAGACAACCTGACTGTGATAGATGACAGCCCCTGTCAGAGCTGAGACAACCTGACTATGATAGGATGACAGCCCCTGTCAGAGCTGAGACCACCTGACTGTGATAGATGGACAGCCCCTGTCAGAGCTGAGACAAACCTGACTATGATAGATGCAGCTCCTGTCACGAGCTGAGACAACCTGACTGTGATAGATGACAGCCCCTGTCAGAGCTGAGACAACCTGACTGTGATAGATGGCCAGCCCCTGTCAGAGCTGAGACAACCTGACTGTGATAGATGACAGCCCCTGTCAGAGCTGAGACAACCTGACTGTGATAGATGGCAGCCCCTGTCAGAGCTGAGACAACCTGACTGTGATAGATGGCAGCCCCTGTCAGAGCTGAGACAACCTGACTGTGATAGATGGCAGCCCCTGTCAGAGCTGAGACAACCTGACTGTGATAGATGGCAGCCCCTGTCAGAGCTGAGACAACCTGACTGTGATAGATGGCAGCCCCTGTCAGAGCTGAGACAACCTGACTGTGATAGATGGCAGCCCCTGTCAGAGCTGAGACAACCTGACTGTGATAGATGGCAGCCCCTGTCAGAGCTGAGACAACCTGACTGTGATAGATGGCAGCCCCTGTCAGAGCTGAGACAACCTGACTGTGATAGATGGCAGCCCCTGTCAGAGCTGAGACAACCTGACTGTGATAGATGGCAGCCCCTGTCAGAGCTGAGACAACCTGACTGTGATAGATGGCAGCCCCTGTCAGAGCTGAGACAACCTGACTGTGATAGATGACAGCCCCTGTCAGAGCTGAGACAACCTGACTGTGATAGATGGCAGCCCCTGTCAGAGCTGAGACAACCTGACTGTGATAGATGACAGCCCCTGTCAGAGCTGAGACAACCTGACTGTGATAGATGACAGCCCCTGTCAGAGCTGAGACAACCTGACTGTGATAGATGACAGCCCCTGTCAGAGCTGAGACAACCTGACTGTGATAGATGGCAGCCCCTGTCAGAGCTGAGAAGATGTGTATAAGAGACAGCACACAACCTGACTGATAGATGACAGCCCCTGTCAGAGCTGAGACAACCTGACTGTGATAGATGGCAGCCCCTGTCAGAGCTGAGACAACCTGACTGTGATAGATGGCAGCCCCTGTCAGAGCTGAGACAACCTGACTGTGATAGATGACAGCCCCTGTCAGAGCTGAGACAACCTGACTGTGATAGATGGCCGCCCCTGTCAGAGCTGAGACAACCTGACTGTGATAGACAGCCCCTGTCAGAGCTGAGACAACCTGACTATGATAGATGGCAGCCCCTGTCAGAGCTGAGACAACCTGACTGTGATAGATGGCAGCCCCTGTCAGAGCTGAGACAACCTGACTGTGATAGATGGCAGCCCCTGTCAGAGCTGAGACAACCTGACTGTGATAGATGACAGCCCCTGTCAGAGCTGAGACAACCTGACTGTGATAGATGGCCGCCCCTGTCAGAGCTGAGACAACCTGACTGTGATAGATGACAGCCCCTGTCAGAGCTGAGACAACCTGACTGTGATAGATGGCAGCCCCTGTCAGAGCTGAGACAACCTGACTGTGATAGATGACAGCCCCTGTCAGAGCTGAGACAACCTGACTGTGATAGATGGCAGCCCCTGTCAGAGCTGAGACAACCTGACTGTGATAGATGACAGCCCCTGTCAGAGCTGAGACAACCTGACTGTGATAGATGACAGCCCCTGTCAGAGCTGAGACAACCTGACTGTGATAGATGACAGCCCCTGTCAGAGCTGAGACAACCTGACTGTGATAGATGACAGCCCCTGTCAGAGCTGAGACAACCTGACTGTGATAGATGACAGCCCCTGTCAGAGCTGAGACAACCTGACTGTGATAGATGGCCGCCCCTGTCAGAGATCACACAACCTGACTGATAGATGACAGCCCCTGTCAGAGCTGAGACAACCTGACTGTGATAGATGACAGCCCCTGTCAGAGCTGAGACAACCTGACTGTGATAGATGACAGCCCCTGTCAGAGCTGAGACAACCTGACTGTGATAGATGACAGCCCCTGTCAGAGCTGAGACAACCTGACTGTGATAGATGACAGCCCCTGTCAGAGCTGAGACAACCTGACTGTGATAGATGACAGCCCCTGTCAGAGCTGAGACAACCTGACTGATAGATGACAGCCCCTGTCAGAGCTGAGACAACCTGACTGTGATAGATGACAGCCCCTGTCAGAGCTGAGACAACCTGACTGTGATAGATGGCCGCCCCTGTCAGAGCTGAGACAACCTGACTGTGATAGATGGCAGCCCCTGTCAGAGCTGAGACAACCTGACTGTGATAGATGACAGCCCCTGTCAGAGCTGAGACAACCTGACTGTGATAGATGACAGCCCCTGTCAGAGCTGAGACAACCTGACTGTGATAGATGACAGCCCCTGTCAGAGCTGAGACAACCTGACTGTGATAGATGACAGCCCCTGTCAGAGCTGAGACAACCTGACTGTGATAGATGACAGCCCCTGTCAGAGCTGAGACAACCTGACTGTGATAGATGGCAGCCCCTGTCAGAGCTGAGACAACCTGACTGTGATAGATGACAGCCCCTGTCAGAGCTGAGACAACCTGACTGTGATAGATGACAGCCCCTGTCAGAGCTGAGACAACCTGACTGTGATAGATGACAGCCCCTGTCAGAGCTGAGACAACCTGACTGTGATAGATGACAGCCCCTGTCAGAGCTGAGACAACCTGACTGTGATAGATGGCAGCCCCTGTCAGAGCTGAGACAACCTGACTGTGATAGATGACAGCCCCTGTCAGAGCTGAGACAACCTGACTGTGATAGATGACAGCCCCTGTCAGAGCTGAGACAACCTGACTGTGATAGATGGCAGCCCCTGTCAGAGCTGAGACAACCTGACTGTGATAGATGGCAGCCCCTGTCAGAGCTGAGACAACCTGACTGTGATAGATGACAGCCCCTGTCAGAGCTGAGACAACCTGACTGTGATAGATGGCAGCCCCTGTCAGAGCTGAGACAACCTGACTGTGATAGATGGCTGCCCCTGTCAGAGCTGAGACAACCTGACTGTGATAGATGGCAGCCCCTGTCAGAGCTGAGACAACCTGACTGTGATAGATGGCAGCCCCTGTCAGAGCTGAGACAACCTGACTGTGATAGATGACAGCCCCTGTCAGAGCTGAGACAACCTGACTGTGATAGATGACAGCCCCTGTCAGAGCTGAGACAACCTGACTGTGATAGATGACAGCCCCTGTCAGAGCTGAGACAACCTGACTGTGATAGATGACAGCCCCTGTCAGAGCTGAGACAACCTGACTGTGATAGATGACAGCCCCTGTCAGAGCTGAGACAACCTGACTGTGATAGATGACAGCCCTGTCAGAGCTGAGACAACCTGACTGTGATAGATGGCAGCCCCTGTCAGAGCTGAGACAACCTGACTGTGATAGATGGCAGCCCCTGTCAGAGCTGAGACAACCTGACTGTGATAGATGGCAGCCCCTGTCAGAGCTGAGACAACCTGACTGTGATAGATGGCAGCCCCTGTCAGAGCTGAGACAACCTGACTGTGATAGATGACAGCCCCTGTCAGAGCTGAGACAACCTGACTGTGATAGATGGCAGCCCCTGTCAGAGCTGAGACAACCTGACTGTGATAGATGGCAGCCCCTGTCAGAGCTGAGACAACCTGACTGTGATAGATGGCAGCCCCTGTCAGAGCTGAGACAACCTGACTGTGATAGATGACAGCCCCTGTCAGAGCTGAGACAACCTGACTGTGATAGATGGCAGCCCCTGTCAGAGCTGAGACAACCTGACTGTGATAGATGGCAGCCCCTGTCAGAGCTGAGACAACCTGACTGTGATAGATGGCAGCCCCTGTCAGAGCTGAGACAACCTGCAGCCCCTGTCAGAGCTGAGACAACCTGACTGTGTTAGATGGCAGCCCCTGTCAGAGCTGAGACAACCTGACTGTGATAGATGGCCGCCCCTGTCAGAGCTGAGACAACCTGACTGTGATAGATGACAGCCCCTGTCAGAGCTGAGACAACCTGACTGTGATAGATGGCAGCCCCTGTTAGAGCTGAGACAACATGACTGTGATAGATGACAGCCCCTGCCAGAGCTGAGACAACCTGACTGTGATAGATGACAGCCCCTGCCAGAGCTGAGACAACCTGACTGTGATAGATGACAGCCCCTGTCAGAGATCACACAACCTGACTGATAGATGACAGCCCCTGTCAGAGCTGAGACAACCTGACTGATAGATGACAGCCCCTGTCAGAGCTGAGACAACCTGACTGTGATAGATGACAGCCCCTGTCAGAGCTGAGACAACCTGACTGTGATAGATGACAGCCCCTGTCAGAGCTGAGACAACCTGACTGTGATAGATGACAGCCCCTGTCAGAGCTGAGACAACCTGACTGATAGATGACAGCCCCTGTCAGAGCTGAGACAACCTGACTGTGATAGATGACAGCCCCTGTCAGAGCTGAGACAACCTGACTGATAGATGACAGCCCCTGTCAGAGCTGAGACAACCTGACTGATAGATGACAGCCCCTGTCAGAGCTGAGACAACCTGACTGTGATAGATGGCCGCCCCTGTCAGAGCTGAGACAACCTGACTGTGATAGATGGCCGCCCCTGTCAGAGCTGAGACAACCTGACTATGATAGATGGCCGCCACTGTCAGAGATCACACAACCTGACTGATAGATGACAGCCCCTGTCAGAGCTGAGACAACCTGACTGTGATAGATGACAGCCCCTGTCAGAGCTGAGACAACCTGACTGTGATAGATGACAGCCCCTGTCAGAGCTGAGACAACCTGACTGTGATAGATGACAGCCCCTGTCAGAGCTGAGACAACCTGACTGATAGATGACAGCCCCTGTCAGAGCTGAGACAACCTGCCTGTTATAGATGACAGCCCCTGTCAGAGCTGAGACAACCTGACTCATAGATGACAGCTCCTGTCAGAGCTGAGACAACCTGACTGATAGATGACAGCCCCTGTCAGAGCTGAGACAACCTGACTGTGATAGATGGCAGCCCCTGTCAGAGCTGAGACAACCTGACTGTGATAGATGGCAGCCCCTGTCAGAGCTGAGACAACCTGACTATGATAGATGGCAGCCCCTGTCAGAGCTGAGACAACCTGACTGTGATAGATGACAGCCCCTGTCAGAGCTGAGACAACCTGACTGTGATAGATGACAGCCCCTGTCAGAGCTGAGACAACCTGACTGTGATAGATGACAGCCCCTGTCAGAGCTGAGACAACCTGACTGTGATAGATGACAGCCCCTGTCAGAGCTGAGGCAACCTGACTGTGATAGATGGCAGCCCCTGTCAGAGCTGAGACAACCTGACTGTGATAGGTGACAGCCCCTGTCAGAGCTGAGACAACCTGACTGTGATAGATGACAGCCCCTGTCAGAGCTGAGACAACCTGACTGTGATAGATGACAGCCCCTGTCAGAGCTGAGACAACCTGACTGTGATAGATGACAGCCCCTGTCAGAGCTGAGACAACCTGACTGTGATAGATGGCAGCCCCTGTCAGAGCTGAGACAACCTGACTGTGATAGATGACAGCCCCTGTCAGAGCTGAGACAACCTGACTGTGATAGATGACAGCCCCTGTCAGAGCTGAGACAACCTGACTGTGATAGATGACAGCCCCTGTCAGAGCTGAGACAACCTGACTGTGATAGATGGCAGCCCCTGTCAGAGCTGAGACAACCTAACTGTGATAGATGGCAGCCCCTGTCAGAGCTGAGACAACCTGACTGTGATAGATGACAGCCCCTGTCAGAGCTGAGACAACCTGACTGTGATAGATGGCTGCCCCTGTCAGAGCTGAGACAACCTGACTGTGATAGATGGCAGCCCCTGTCAGAGCTGAGACAACCTGACTGTGATAGATGGCAGCCCCTGTCAGAGCTGAGACAACCTGACTGTGATAGATGACAGCCCTGTCAGAGCTGAGACAACCTGACTGTGATAGATGGCAGCCCCTGTCAGAGCTGAGACAACCTGACTGTGATAGATTGCAGCCCCTGTCAGAGCTGAGACAACCTGACTGTGATAGATGGCAGCCCCTGTCAGAGCTGAGACAACCTGACTGTGATAGATGACAGCCCCTGTCAGAGCTGAGACAACCTGACTGTGATAGATGGCAGCCCCTGTCAGAGCTGAGACAACCTGACTGTGATAGATGGCAGCCCCTGTCAGAGCTGAGACAACCTGACTGTGTTAGATGGCAGCCCCTGTCAGAGCTGAGACAACCTGACTGTGTTAGATGGCAGCCCCTGTCAGAGCTGAGACAACCTGACTGTGATAGATGGCCGCCCCTGTCAGAGCTGAGACAACCTGACTGTGATAGATGACAGCCCCTGTCAGAGCTGAGACAACCTGACTGTGATAGATGGCCGCCCCTGTTAGAGCTGAGACAACCTGACTGTGATAGATGACAGCCCCTGCCAGAGCTGAGACAACCTGACTGTGATAGATGACAGCCCCTGCCAGAGCTGAGACAACCTGACTGTGATAGATGACAGCCCCTGTCAGAGATCACACAACCTGACTGATAGATGACAGCCCCTGTCAGAGATCACACAACCTGACTGATAGATGACAGCCCCTGTCAGAGCTGAGACAACCTGACTGTTATAGATGACAGCCCCTGTCAGAGCTGAGACAACCTGACTGTGATAGATGACAGCCCCTGTCAGAGCTGAGACAACCTGACTCTGATAGATGACAGCCCCTGTCAGAGCTGAGACAACCTGACTGATAGATGACAGCCCCTGTCAGAGCTGAGACAACCTGCCTGTTATAGATGACAGCCCCTGTCAGATCTGAGACAACCTGACTGATAGATGACAGCCCCTGTCAGAGCTGAGACAACCTGACTGATAGATGACAGCCCCTGTCAGAGCTGAGACAACCTGACTGTGATAGATGGCCGCCCCTGTCAGAGCTGAGACAACCTGACTGTGATAGATGGCCGCCCCTGTCAGAGCTGAGACAACCTGACTATGATAGATGGCAGGCCCTGTCAGAGCTGAGACAACCTGACTGTGATAGATGACAGCCCCTGTCAGAGCTGAGACAACCTGACTGTGATAGATGACAGCCCCTGTCAGAGCTGAGACAACCTGACTGTGATAGATGACAGCCCCTGTCAGAGCTGAGACAACCTGACTGTGATAGACGACAGCCCCTGTCAGAGCTGAGGACAAACCTGACTGTGATAGATGGCAGCCCCTGTCAGAGCTGAGACAACCTGACTGTGATAGATGACAGTACCCTGTCAGAGCTGACGACAACCTGACTGTGATAGATGACAGCTCCTGTCAGAGCTGAGACAACCTGACTGTGATAGATGACAGCACCTGTCAGAGCTGAGACAACCTGACTGTGATAGATGGCAGCCCCTGTCAGAAGCTGAGACAACCTGACTGTGATAGATGGCAGCCCCTGTCAGAAGCTGAGACAACCTGACTGTGATAGATGACAGCCCCTGTCAGAGCTGAGACAACCCTGACTGTGATAGATGGCTGCCCCCTGTCAGAGCTGAAGACAACCTGACTGTGCATAGATGGCTGCCCTGTCAGAGCTTGAGACAACATGACTGTGATAGATGGCAGCCCCTGTCAGAGCTGAGACAACCTGGACTGTGATAGATGGCAGCCCCTGTCAGAGCTGAGGACAACCTGACTGTGATAGATGACAGCCCCTGTCAGAGCTGAGACAACCTGACTGTGATAGATGACAGCCCCTGTCAGAGCTGAGACAACCTGACTGTGATAGATGGCAGCCCCTGTCAGAGCTGAGACCAACCTGACTGTGATAGTGACAGCCCCTGTCAGAGCTGAGACAACCTGACTGTGATAGATGACAGCCCCTGTCAGAGCTGAGACAACCTGACTGTGATAGATGACAGCCCCTGTCAGAGCTGAGACAACCTGACCTGGTGATAGATGGCAGCCCCTGTCAGAGCTTGAGACAACCTGACTGTGATAGATGGCAGCCCCTGTCAGAGCTGAGACAACCTGACTGTGATAGATGGCAGCCCCTGTCAGAGCTGAGACAACCTGACTGTGTTAGATGGCAGCCCTGTCTCTTATACACATCTGTGATAGATGACAGCCCCTGTCAGAGCTGAGACAACCTGACTGTGATAGATGGCAGCCCCTGTCAGAGCTGAGACAACCTGACTGTGATAGATGGCAGCCCCTGTCAGAGCTGAGACAACCTGACTGTGATAGATGGCAGCCCCTGTCAGAGCTGAGACAACCTGACTGTGATAGATGACAGCCCCTGTCAGAGCTGAGACAACCTGACTGTGATAGATGGCAGCCCCTGTCAGAGCTGAGACAACCTGACTGTGATAGATGGCAGCCCCTGTCAGAGCTGAGACAACCTGACTGTGTTAGATGGCAGCCCCTGTCAGAGCTGAGACAACCTGACTGTGTTAGATGGCAGCCCCTGTCAGAGCTGAGACAACCTGACTGTGATAGATGGCCGCCCCTGTCAGAGCTGAGACAACCTGACTGTGATAGATGACAGCCCCTGTCAGAGCTGAGACAACCTGACTGTGATAGATGGCCGCCCCTGTTAGAGCTGAGACAACCTGACTGTGATAGATGACAGCCCCTGCCAGAGCTGAGACAACCTGACTGTGATAGATGACAGCCCCTGCCAGAGCTGAGACAACCTGACTGTGATAGATGACAGCCCCTGTCGGAGATCACACAACCTGACTGTGATAGATGGCCGTCCCTGTCAGAGCTGAGACAACCTGACTGATAGATGACAGCCCCTGTCAGAGCTGAGACAACCTGACTGTGATAGATGGCTGCCCCTGTTAGAGCTGAGACAACCTGACTGTGATAGATGGCCACCCCTGTCAGAGCTGAGGCAGCCTGACTGTGATAGATGACAGCCCCTGTCAGAGCTGAGACAACCTGACTGTGATAGATGACAGCCCCTGCCAGAACTGAGACAACCTGACTGTGATAGATGGCCGCCCCTGTCAGAGCTGAGACAACCTGACTGTGATAGATGACAGCCCCTGTCAGAGCTGAGACAACCTGACTGTGATAGATGGCTGCCCCTGTTAGAGCTGAGACAACCTGACTGTGATAGATGGCCGCCCCTGTCAGAGCTGAGGCAGCCTGACTGTGATAGATGACAGCCCCTGTCAGAGCTGAGACAACCTGACTGTGATAGATGGCAGCCCCTGTCAGAGCTGAGACAACCTGACTATGATAGATGGCCGCCCCTGTCAGAGCTGAGACAACCTGACTGTGATAGATGGCAGCCCCTGTCAGAGCTGAGACAACCTGACTGTGATAGATGGCAGCCCCTGTCAGAGCTGAGACAACCTGACTATGATAGATGGCCGCCCCTGTCAGAGCTGAGACAACCTGACTGTGATAGATGACAGCCCCTGTCAGAGCTGAGACAACCTGACTGTGATAGATGGCTGCCCCTGTTAGAGCTGAGGCAGCCTGACTGTGATAGATGACAGCCCCTGTCAGAGCTGAGGCAACCTGACTGTGATAGATGACAGCCCCTGTCAGAGCTGAGACAACCTGACTGTGATAGATGACAGCCCCTGTCAGAGCTGAGACAACCTGACTGTGATAGATGACCAGCCCCTGTCAGAGCTTGAGACAACCTGACTGTGATAGATGACAGCCCCCTGTCAGAGCTGAGACAACCTGACTGTGATAGATGACAGCCCCTGTCAGAGCTGAGGCAACCTGACTGTGATAGATGGCTGCCCCTGTTAGAGCTGATACAACCTGACTATGATAGATGGCCGCCCCTGTCAGAGCTGAGACAACCTGACTGTGATAGATGACAGCCCCTGCCAGAGCTGAGACAACCTGACTGTGATAGATGACAGCCCCTGTCAGAGCTGAGACAACCTGACTGTGATAGATGGCCGCCCCTGTCAGAGCTGAGGCAGCCTGACTGTGATAGATGACAGCCCCTGTCAGAGCTGAGGCAGCCTGACTGTGATAGATGGCCGCCCCTGTCAGAGCTGAGGCAGCCTGACTGTGATAGATGACAGCCCCTGTCAGAGCTGAGGCAGCCTGACTGTGATAGATGGCCGCCCCTGTCAGAGCTGAGACAACCTGACTGTGATAGATGACAGCCCCTGTCAGAGCTGAGACAACCTGACTGTGATAGATGGCCGCCCCTGTCAGAGCTGAGACAACCTGACTGTGATAGATGACAGCCCCTGTCAGAGCTGAGACAACCTGACTGTGATAACCTGATAACTGTGACAATTAACCTTATAAACCATATCACTAAGCTTCTACTCAGAATCATAATGAGAAGAACCAAAAAGAAAATAAAAATGGAAATTAGTGAAGAACAGTATGGATTTGTGGAAGGAAAGGGCACAAACAATGCAATTTATACATTACGGACACTAATAGAAAGGTCAATAGAGAAACAGAGAGATATATTTGTGCTTCATAGATTATACTAAGGCATTTGATAAAGTAAAACATGATGAACTGATTAAAATGTTGGAAGATATCAACATTGATGGAAAAGATGTAAGAATAATAAAGAATGTTTACTGGAACCAAGTAGCAGCAATTAAAATGGGAAATAAAGATGGTAGTTACGAACAGATAAAGCTAGGAGTACGACAAGGGTGTGTCTTGTCACCAGATCTTTTCTCCCTGTATAGCGAAGTAATAATGAGAGAGATCAAAGAGATGCCAGGAATACTAGTTGGAGGTTATAATATAAATAATATACGCTATGCAGATGACACAGTATTGGTGGCAGATAATTCAACAGACCTACAACAATTATTAGACGTTGTAGTAACAGAGAGTGCAAGGAAAGGACTCTCCTTGAATATCAAGAAAACAGTAACAATGGTAATATCAAAGAAAATGGTGACACCAAAATGTGACATAGAAATAGAAGGGAAAATCCTTAACCAAGTGGATAATTTTAGATACCTAGGGCATTTATAACATCAGATGGAAGATGTACAACAGAGATTAGGAGCAGAATAGGGCAGGCAAAAGCCGCATTTCAGAAAATGAAGAGTATCTTATGCAATAAGTCACTATCACTGAATGTAAGAAAGAGAGTGCTGAAATGCTATGTAGAACCAGTTTTGCTGTATGGCAGTGAATCTTGGAATGTAAATGAACAAATTAAGAAGAAATTAGAAGCAACAGAGATGTGGTTCCTGAGACGAATGTTGCGAATTTCTTGGACTGTCAGAGTAACTAACGACGACTGCCTGAAACAGGCTAATGAAACTAGAACATTATATACAACAATAAGACAGAGACAAACAGCTTTCTTCGGTCATGTGATGAGAAGAGAGGCATTGGAGAACATCGTAACAACTGGAAAGATCGAGGGGAAGAGAGGCAGAGGTAGACCAAGAGAAGTGATGCTGGATGGATTGAGACGGTGGCATGGAGGAATATCAGCAGCAGAGTTGATCCAGAAAACCAAAGACCGAGATCTATGGAGAGCCATGAACGCCTACGCCAGCCGGCACGGCACTTGATGATGATGATGATCTTATTAGGATTTGTTTTTTTCACTTATTGGTTTTCCATATTCGCTGTTAATTATTTCAGTTGGGTCAAAGGGTTCTCCTCTGGTTCGCATTGCACTTATCTTTTTGTAGAAGTTTCTAGTTGCCTCCTTGAAGTTTTTATTTAGGGTTTCTCCATACTCTTCCCAGTCTTTTTGTTTTTCCCTCTTTACTATTCTATTCACATGTCTTCTCACTATTCTATATTCTATGTAATCACATTCCTGTTTGCTCTTCAACCACTTTTTATATTTTTCCTTTTTGTCTTTTATCGCTTTCTTTACTTCTGCGTTCCACCAACTTGTTATTTTCTTTATCCGTGTTTTGCGTTTTTTCATGGTTCCACAAGTTAGTTTTGCAGTATTTAAAATGCTTGATTTGAACATCTCCCATTCTTCTTCCACTGTTTTTCTTTCTGTAGGTAATTTTTCAAAGAGTTCAGTTAGTTCTTTCTCATAATTTTCCCTTACTACCTCGTCTTTAAGGTTTTTTAAGTGTACTGATTCACATGGCATGTATTTTCCTGCTCTTTGTTTTCTTCTTCTGATGGTTCTTATTGTGGCAACGACTGCTTTACGGTCTGTGTTTGTACTGAAATTGGGCACTGCCCTTGCATCTAATATATTTCTCTTTCTGTTATTTCTTGTTAATATAAAATCAATTTGGCTTTTAGTATCTAAATCGTTTCATTTATACCAGGCATATACTTGTGAATCTTTATGTTTATAGAATGTGTTTGTTATATAGAGGTCGTGTTGGCTGCAAAGCTCTATCAGTCTACTTCCGTTATCATTCCTTTCATTATGCTGATCTCCAAATGCTCCCAGATGTTTTTCTATGCCCACTCTGTTATGTCCTAGTCTTGCATTGAAGTCTCCCATAACTATGATGTAGTCCTGCTTATCTATTTTATTTAGCACGTCATGTATGTCTTCGTAGAAGTCCTTGCATTCTTGCTCATTATTGTTTGCATTACATGGTGCGTATATTTGTACATATGTTGTAATTGTTTGTTCTTTTATTCTCACTGTTATGATTCTGATATATATTTTATTTCTAGTATTCCTCTTGCTAGCCGTGGTTCGATGACGATTCCCACACCGTGTCGTGCCCTTTCTTGCTGTTCTACTTCAGAGTAAACAAATGTGTAACTGAGTTGGAGCTCCTTGCATCCTTTCCCCTTTGTTCTGGTGTCCGCTATTCTAGAAAATGGCTGTGACAGGGTAATACTTAGATGTAGCGTTTGCAATTATCCTATTAGAAAAAAGCTGTCGCACTATTTATCTTAGGGATAGTTATCATGATGTACTGGTTAGAGGTAGTTGTCAGTCACAGTGTTCTGATTAGTGGTAGTTATCACAGTAAAGTGTCGAGATAACTTGTTGTTGTGAGGTTCTGGTATAGTGATGAGAGAACATGTTATGTGAGGTTCTGGTATAGTGATGAGAGAACGTGTTGTGTGAGGTTCTGGTATAGTGACGAGAGAACATGTTATGTGAGGTTCTGGTATAGTGATGAGAGAACCTGTTATGTGAGGTTCTGGTATAGTGATGAGAGAACATGTTATGTGAGGTTCTGGTATAGTGATGAGAGAACATGTTATGTGAGGTTCTGGTATAGTGATGAGAGAACCTGTTGTGTGAGGTTCTGGTATAGTGATGAGAGAACCTGTTATGTGAGGGTCTGGTATAGTGATGAGAGAATGTGTTATGTGAGGTTCTGGTATAGTGATGAGAGAAAGTGTTGTGTGAGGTTCTGGTATAGTGATGAGAGAATGTGTTATGTGAGGTGCTGGTATAGTGATGAGATAACCTGTTATGTGAGGTTCTGGTATAGTGATGAGAGAATGTGTTATGTGAGGTTCTGGTATAGTGATGAGAGAAAGTGTTGTGTGAGGTTCTGGTATAGTGATGAGAGAACGTGTTATGTGAGCATCTAGCATGGCACATTGACCTCCTTTCTGTGGTGGCTTGTGCAGGGTGTGATGAGTGTTATGTGAGCATCTAGCATGGCACATTGACCTACTTTCTGTGGTGGCTTGTGCAGGGTGTGATGGGAGAGTCCTGCATGAGAGGATGTCGACTGTACTCAATCATAGAGGTGATGACAGAGGACGGCGACGTCAATGCCACCCTGATGTCATGCTACGACAGTAAGTTGCTTGTGCTCATCTCACTTTATGTTTGGACATTGTACAGACACGATTTATGTTCATCTCACTTTATGTTTGGACATTATACAGACATAGTTTATGTTCATCTCACTTTATGTTTGGACATTGTACAGACACGATTTATGTTCATCTCACTTTATGTTTGGACATTGTACAGACACGATTTATGTTCATCTCACTTTATGTTTGGACATTGTACAGACACGATTTATGTTCATCTCACTTTATGTTTGGACATTGTACAGACATGGTTTATGTTCATCTCACTTTATGTTTGGACACTGTACAGACACGATTTATGTTCATCTCACTTTATGTTTGGGACATTGTACAGACATGGTTATGTTCATCTCACTTTATGTTTGGACAATTGTACAGACACGATTTATGTTCATCTCACTTTATGTTTGGACATTGTACAGACATGGTTTATGTTCATCTCACTTTATGTTTGGACATTGTACAGACACGATTTATGTTCATCTCACTTTATGTTTGGACATTGTACAGACACGATTTATGTTCATCTCACTTTATGTTTGGACATTGTACAGACACGGTTTATGTTCATCTCACTTTATGTTTGGACATTGTACAGACACGATTTATGTTCATCTCACTTTATGTTTTGTCATTGTACAGACATGATTTATGTTCATCTCACTTTATGTTTGGACATTGTACAGACACGATTTATGTTCATCTCACTTTATGTTTGGACATTGTACAGACATGGTTTATGTTCATCTCACTTTATGTTTGGACCTTGTACAGACATGATTTATGTTCATCTCACTTTATGTTTGGACATTGTACAGACACGGTTTATGTTCATCTCACTTTATGTTTGGACATTGTACAGACACGATTTATGTTCATCTCACTTTATGTTTCGACATTGGACATACACCATTTGTGGTAATAGATACACTGTTTGTGGCTATATATACACTGTTTGTGGCTATACAGCCAAACATTGTTTTTCTGTGGGTGTCCATATATATGTGAATATACTGTTTGTGACTGTTCTACAATACTGTTGTGTGGTGCACAATGGTGGGATGTGTGGTGTGCAATGATGCGATGTGTGGTGCACAATGGTGGGATGTGTGGTGTGCAATGATACGATGTGTGTTCATGAACCAAACTGTCATATGTAACCTGACATCTCACAGATTGCAAGAATGCTTATCCTAGTGAGACAGAGGACACCACGTCGTGTGTGCTGGGTTGTCGCAGTCAGAGACCGCTCACAGACAAACACCAGCAGGTAAGCCAAGATTACAGGTGACAGCAGCTCGTTACACAGACACAGATCTCATTAAAGAGACAAGTTCACAACGGTAGACAGGATCTCATTAAAGAGACAAGTTCACAACAGGAGACAGGATCTTGTTAAAGAGACAAGTTCACAACGGTAGACAGAGGATCTCGTTAAAAAGACAAGTTCACAATGGGAGACAGGATCTCGTTAAAGAGACAAGTTCACAACAGGAGACATGATCTCGTTAACCCTTTACAGGGCAGACATTTGTCTGTTTTGTAGACCTGAACGGGCAAGAAGAATTTTGAGGTTCGGTAAAATTTCGGGTTACGTTAGTAAAATCATCACATAAAAGGTGTTAGTCAACCAATTTTACTTAAATAAAAAACAAAATGAAATAAATAGCATACAGAGTATTTTACTTACGTGAATGTTCCCAGTAATCCACACATGAACACAAATATTTACAAAATACAACATATTGTTTGTGATTGTCAGTCATTTGTACGGCAATTTACAAACACATTTTCAGAATCAGAATCACTTTCTTTATAAAGTTTGAACGCTGATCACTGATATCTAGCTCTGATTCAGTCAAATTCATGCACGTAAATGTCACTTAAATTGAACCCAGCGAAATCTCCACTATCACTTGAAGAATCGTCAAAATCCGCTTTGAAAAACTAAGCGTAAAAACCCCGAAAACTATAAACAAAATCCGTTCAAATTCATAGTACATGCTTGAAAATGGCGGCCACGTTGTCAAGCTAACGGGGAAACCCAAAGTAGACAATCGGAAATCTCCGAAAGTCATGCGATCGCGTTTTTACAATGCTAGTAGTAGCTCGGACGTGTTCAGATGATTTGCTCGTTGCGGGGTTCGGACACTTTGGGACGATTTGCCCGGTAAAGAGTTAAAGAGACAAGTTCACAATGGTAGACAGGATCTCATTAAAGAGACAAGTTCACAACGGTAGAGAGGATCTCATTAAACAGACAAGTACACGATGGTAGACAGGATCTCATTAAACAGACAAGTTCACAACGATAGACAGGATCTCGTTAAACAGACAAGTACACAACGGGAGACAGGATCTCGTTAAACAGACAAGTACACGATGGTAGACAGGATCTCGTTAAAAAGACAAGTTCACAATGGTACACAGAGGATCTTGTTAATTGACAAGTTCACAACAGTACACAGAGGGTCTCCTTAAATGACAAGTTCACAACAGTACACAGAGGATCTCCTTAAATGACAAGTTCACAAACAACAGTGCACAGAGGATCTCGTTAATTAAGTTCACAAAGGTACACACAGGATCTCCTTAAAGTGTCAGTGGCTGAGGTCACTGCCAAGAAGGAAAACAGTGGCAGCCTACCTCCTGTACAGATATCTGGTAAATAGTGATTGACACTCAGTGATTTTGTGAGATGATGAACTGTGATTGACACTCTGGTGATTGTGTGAGATGATGAACTGTGATTGATACTCAGTGATTATGTCAGATGGTGAACTGTGATTGATACTCCATGATTGTGTGAGATGATGAACTGTGATTGACACTCAGTGATTTTGTGAGATGATGAACTGTGATTGACACTCTGGTGATTGTGTGAGATGATGAACTGTGATTGATACTCAGTGATTATGTCAGATGGTGAACTGTGATTGATACTCCATGATTGCGTGAGATGATGAACTGTGATTGACACTCAGTGATTTTGTGAGATGATGAACTGTGATTGATACTCCATGATTATGTGAGATGATGAACTGTGATTGACACTCAGTGATTTTGTGAGATGATGAACTGTGATTGATACTCCATGATTGTGTGAGATGGTGAACTGTGATTGATACTGTGATTGTGTGAGATGGTGAACTGTGATTGACACTCAGTGATTATGTGAGATTGTGAACTGTGATTGACAATCTGGTGATTTTGTGTGATGATGAACTGTGATTGATACTGTGATTGTGTGAGATGGTGAACTGTGATTGACACACTGTTGATTGTGTGAGATAATGAATGTGATTGACACACTGGTGATTTTGTGAGATGATGAACTGTGATTGATACTGTGATTGTGTGAGATAATGAATGTGGTTGACACACTGGTGATTGTGTGAGATGGTGAACTGTGATTGATACTGTGATTGTGTGAGATAATGAATGTGATTGACACACTGGTGATTGTGTGAGATGATGAACTGTGATTGATACTGTGATTGTGTGAGATAATGAATGTGGTTGACACACTGGTGATTGTGTGAGATGGTGAACTGTGATTGATACTGTGATTGTGTGAGATAATGAATGTGATTGACACACTGGTGATTGTGTGAGATGATGAACTGTGATTGATACTGTGATTGTGTGAGATGATGAACTGTGATTGTGTGAGGTGATGAACTGTAACCCACATTTGTTCATTGTGTGATGACTCATAGACTATAAATGAAAGAAATATTATAGATTGTGAGATTGAAAAGGCTATCATTGATTTTCTAGTTGATTATGTTTAAAATAACCACTGTAATTGAATATTGACAGCTGAAAGACTTGGACTCCAGTACAGCAGACATGGACATGTCACACGCACTCTATCCCCTGATGTATATGCACAACATGTATAGTAACATGGTGGACAAAATGACCAATCAGATGTGTGTGTCCTGGTCATTCTTCATGCGTGATGGTCAAGGTCATATGATGGTCATCAGATCACAGCCACAGGTCGTGGACATGGATGTGCAAGATTTTGATGGTCAGTCTTCTTGTAGACAGCATTTTTTGTCCCTACTTCATTTGTTATTGTATCCACTTGTTGTTGTGTTGATGGTCAGTCTTCTTGTAGACATCTTTCATCACTACTTGATTTGTCACTGTGTCCACTTGTTGTATTGATGATTTATCTTGTAGACAGCATCTTTCATCCCTACTTGATTTGTCACTGTGTCCACTTGTTGTATTGATGATTTATCTTGTAGACAGCATCTTTCATCCCTACTTGATTTGTCACTGTGTCCACTTGTTGCGTTAATTGTTTGTCTTCTTGTAGACTTTCCCATTCATCAATATCTTCATTGCTGCAGTCCTTGACATTTGGGATGTTGCCCAATAATAAATTGACACATGGATTTGGCAATACTGCCACTCTTATCTGTCCAGTGAAGTATGGGCAATTATAATGTGTGTCAAGACAACCTTGAACTTTTATAGGTTGCCCCCAAATGTCCTGTATAGCACGTACTCACCCATGTAATCTTTCTTGTTCACCAGTTTATGGTCTAGCCCTGCAATGGTAGATCCAGTGTCTCTAACAAGATTCACCCGCAATCCATTTACAAGTCTTTTGTTAACCTTTAGCATGCCGTCTGGTGTGCTAGCGGAGTTGGCTTCTTGGAAGGATACTGTATCTTCTTCTTCTTCTTCTTCTGCATTCATCTGGAGTTTTTTCCCCGGACGTGATTGTGTTGTGCCTGTTTACATCAGAGCTGCGTTCTTGCGCTGTTAGGCTGACACATACGACTTCTGTGAGCATTTGTTGACTGGGTTAACCTTCTCGGGGGGATACTGTATGACCACATGCCAGGTTTCCGTCTTGATGAAATTCTCTACACCTGTCACAACGATAGTCGTAAAGGTCTGTCGCTATGTCAGCAGTATTGCCCTGTTCGTCATCTGCATCGCTTCTGGATGTCATTACTGCCATGTTAGTTTCTTTGTACATTTGTTTTAATGGGCAGGTTTTATAAAAAACCTTTCCTTGGCAAAGAAGTTACAGACGCAGTTTGTAATCCCGCATACCGCGTTCGAAACTCAGCTGTGTTGGTATTTTTTAAATGAATGGTATGGGTGCCGGTCATTCAGAAAGCAATGGCAAATTACTTAACATAAAACTTGCCCAGGAATCACAAACAGCGAAAAAATGCTGGGATTGACTACCACATTCATAAAGGATATGCAACTAACTTATAAAGATGTCCACAACTCTTACGGATATAACATTTAACTCGCTTTGGTAGGTGGTAACTCTTGTTTGTTCTCTCTTATGGAGATATTTTTGACATATGACTGAAACTTTGGGTTCTTGTCACACATCTCCAAAGAATTATGGGAATATTTACAATACCGACATTGAATTATGAACCCTTTTCTGGATGTATGAGGAGGTGCTTATTGAGCAAACCTACCTTGATGCTTTTGTTGATTCATTGTTTGCTGGCCATATGAATGTTGTCTGAACTGATTACCATGTGTTCTTGATTGTGAGAACCTGGCAGCTGATCCTATGACTAATTCTGGGTAAGCACATTCAATGCAAACTTCTCTATAGGCATTGTAGTATGCCTCACCCTTGGATTCCATTTCCTCAATAGATTTGCATTTATTTTCTATGAGGAATGTTGCCATTGCCTCTGGCACTGCTGAGATCAGCTTATCCCACAACATGAGGTCTCTCAGCTTCTGGAAGCAGTTCTGCACACTTGCTTGCTTCAGTAATTTATCAAAAAGCGCCTGAGTCTCTGACACGAAGTCCAAAAAAGTTTGGTTGGCTTTTAGTTCCAGAGATCCATACACTGTTCAAAGCCCGGCTTCATCTAGGCAAAAATGAGACAAAACTCTCCTGAACATAATGATAGTTTGTTCGCAAGTCTTCATCAAGTCCCTTCAGGCATCACTTCCACAACCTTTAAAGGCTCTAGAGCTTATGAAAAAAGATTGCCCATTCTTCTTCTAGCACTTTGTAATGTTTCACCAGGACTTCCAAATTTATGACCCAAGCTGATATTGAGTAACCCAATGTAAAACTTTGAACAATACCTTGATAACACTTAATTGGATCCAAGGTTTTAGATGCCAATTTGGCCTGAGCAATTTCTGCATCCTTTTCTGTTTCTAGTAACTTTACTTTGATATTTCTTTCAATCTCTTTATCTTTAATAATCTGTTCTGCTGCCAGTTTCACTCTGTTAAAGGCTATTCTTCCTTTTTTCTAGTGCAATCGCTTTCATATTTTTCTCTGCAGCAAGTTTTTCCTTCTCTAGAGCTCGTTCTTTTTCTTGAGCAGCCAGTTTCTCTTTCTCAAGAGCTATTTCTTACTCTTTAATGAGTTCTTCTCATTTTAAGATAGCCCCTTGTGCGGATAATTTTTCTTCTACACCTGCACTCCCTCTTTCTCCGCCTACACTCCCTCTTTCTCCACCTGCACTCCCTCTTTCTCCGCCTGCACTCTTTGTTTCTCCACCTGCACTCTTTGTTTCTCCACCTGCACTCTTTCTCCACCTGCACTCTTTCTTTCTCTGCTTCTCTAGCTGCAGCCCTGTCATCACATTCTTGTGCCTGAAAAGCAGGTAGGATTTAGTTGATTACAGTTGATGTTTCCAGTCTGTTGTCCCGGCGCTTAATGAATTCTTTCTCTACTCAAGTCGCTAACCCCTGTCACTTCTTCATGAATCCATGAATTGTTTTTATCCCGCTGAACTGTCTTTGTCCAGTCAGCGGTCTTTTAACTCGTTCTCTACCTGTCTTACTGATTAATATTATTCACGTAACTTTATATTATTTTAGCTCATATTTTGGAACATGGCAGTTGATGGTCAGTCTTCTTGTAGACATCATCTTTTGTCCCTACTTCGTTTGTCACTGTGTTCACTTGTTGTGTTGATGGTTTGTCTTGTAGACAGCGTCTTTTGTCCCTACTTCGTTCGTCACTGTAAATGTTCATTCACGATGGATGCATGTGAACACATGGTCATTTCCGCCATCATGCATTATCTGACATATCACACACTCAGTGTGTGACCTATCTGCAATCATTTCCTCCTTTGTCTTTATTCCATTTCTGATCTTTGCCCTCCATGCAGCAAAATCAGCAGTGACTTGCTCCCAAGGTGCAATATCAGTGCCTGTATCATTTCCCACTTACACACATCTTTGTATCGTAGTAGAGGCCGACCCCAAGATCTCTTACCCATCTGTAATACATCAAAAAAGATGTCCTTTGGTTTTCTACCATCATCCATCCATCCTAATGTGTCCTATCTATCTAAGTCTATGAAGACTGAGCATGGAACAAACCGTCACACAACCTGATCTTTCCAGTACTTCAATATGTGTGATTTTGTCTTGCCACTTAATACCAAGTATTCTTCGCAGACACCGCATATGAAAGCTGTTGAAACATTTCTCTTGGTGTGAGTAAGTTGACCAGGCTTCACTGCCATAAAGAAGAGTCCCAAGGATACAGGCTTGATAGACCAGGACTTTTGTTTTGGCAGTAAGCTTCCTGTTCTCCCAGACTCTTTTTGTTAACCTGTTCATCGTTATTGCTACCTTACCAATCATGATGTTGATTTCCTGATCTAAGGATAATTCAGTGTTTACCTCTGATCCTAGATATGTAAAATGGTCTACTATCTCCAGTTCAGTATCATCAATAAAGATTGATGATACCCCATGTGCACTTTGTGACATAATCAGTGTCTTATTTTTGCTAATTGTTAAACCAAATTCAGAACAAGCATGTGATTATGTTGCCAGATTACTCAGCCTATAAAGGCACAAGTTCAGTGCTGGAAACAAACATAGAAGCCTCAGGTAACACAGCAACGGAGGTACTGCGCCACTCACAGCTCAAGTCAGCACGCAGTTTAGGTGATGGCATTAATGCAGCTGAGGTGTGTACTGTGTCCATGTCTGACAGCTGAGGTGTGTCCATGTCTGACAGTTGAGGTATGTCCATGTCTGACAGCTGAGGTAGGTGTGTACTGTGTCCATGTCTGACAGCTGAGGTAGGTGTGTACTGTGTCCATGTCTGACAGCTGAGATTTGTGTGTACTGTGTCCATGTCTGACAGCTGAGATTTGTGTGTACTGTGTCCATGTCTGACAGCTGAGGTGTGTACTGTGTCCATGTCTGACAGCTGAGGTAGGTGTGTACTGTGTCCATGTCTGACAGCTTAGATTTGTGTGTACTGTGTCCATGTCTGACAGCTGAGGTAGGTGTGTACTGTGTCCATGTCTTGACAGCTGAGGTAGGTGTGTACTGTGTCCATGTCTGACAGCTGAGGTAGGTGTGTACTGTGTCCATGTCTGACAGCTGAGATTTGTGTGTACTGTGTCCATGTTTGACAGCTGAGATTTGTGTGTACTGTGTCCATGTCTGACAGCTGAGATTTGTGTGTACTGTGTCCATGTTTGACAGCTGAGATTTTTGTGTACTGTGTCCATGTCTGAGAGCTGAGGTAGGTGTCTACTGTGTCCATGACTGACAGATGAGATAGGTGTGTGATGTTGCCCTGTGCACATGTCTGACAGCAGAGACAGGTGTGTGCTGTTGCCCTGTGCTCATGTCTGACAGCAGAGACAGGTGTGTGCTGTTGCCCTGTGCTCATGTCTGACAGCAGAGACAGGTGTGTGCTGTTGCCCTGTGCTCATGTCTGACAGCAGAGACAGGTGTGTACTGTGTCCATGTCTGACAGCAGAGACAGGTGTGTGCTGTTGCCCTGTGCTCCTGTCTGCAGTCGTCATCTGGCATTAGATAAAGAGAATAGATAAATTATTGCTAACTAAATAGTCCAAGGTGGGAAGGGAGATCTAGACAAGATCCCTGGGTGGGCAAGGAGATCTAGACAAGATCCCTGGGTGGGCAGGGAGATCTAGACAAGATCCCTGGGTGTGCAGGGAGATCTAGACAAGATCCCTGGGTGGGCAGGGAATGAACGAACGAATGAACAAACAAATTTTATTTTAAAAGGGTAACAAATTGGGCACGCAGGCCCGTCTTACATTCGGCCCTTTCAATCACTCATCTTTCATTCATTAAATGTGCATGTTACATTAACATAGGGGAAAAAAACATTGTCAAATGGATTTTGTAAGCATAAACAATGCATATTGCGCATGATACATTCACATGAGACAACAAAAAAAAACGTCAAATGAAAGTTGTAAACATAAACAGTGCATATTGCAATGTTGTGAGACACATCCCCCATCCACCCTCATATCCCGCAGCCACCAACACATCCCCCACCCACCAAACCTCCCCCACCCACCCACACATACCTTCACGCACTCACACAGAACCAGGCAAACATACATGCCGCCACCCACCCACTGAACCCCCACACACACACATTTCCCCACCTACACACACATCCTCACACACCAAGAAGAAGAAGGAGAAGAATAAGAAGGAGGAGAAGAAGAAGAAGAAACCACACACATATACCCCGCCAACCCATACATCCTGCACCTATCCACACACATATCCTGCACTCTCACAATTTTACCCACACACACATCAGCCAACCTACACCCACTCACCCACCCAATATTCACCACCTCTCAACTACACATCCCCACCTATACACACATCCCCACCCATAAACACATCTCCCCACCTGCCCACACATATCCCCCACCCATAAACACCCAAAAACACACACCTCCCACCCACACACACCCTGTCACCCACATATTTCCCACCCACACACATCCACCGCTCACACACATCTTCTCACAACTACACACCTCCCCCACCCATACACTCATCTCTCACACACATCCACCCACTCATGTACTCATCCATCAACCACTCACACCCACACATCACCCATGCGCCCATCAACACATGCATCTCTCATCTACCCTCCCACCCACACACACCCCAACCACCCAACCAAACACACATTCCCCCATCCTTGCATACATCCTTCAATCACCTGCACATCCCACACCTCTAGACAATATCCCAGGGTGGGCAGGGAGGTCTAGACAAGATCCCTGGGTGGGCAGGGAGATCTAGACAAGATCCCTGGGTGGGCAGGGAGATCTAGACAAGATCCCTGGGTGGGCAGGGAGGTCTAGACAAGATCCCTGGGTGGCAGGGAGATCTAGACAAGATCCTTGGGTGGGCAGGGAGATCTAGACAAGATCCCTGGGTGGCAGGGAGATCTAGACAAGATCTCTGGGTGGCAGGAAGATCTAGACAAGATCCCATGGTGAGCAGGGAGATCTAGGCAAGATCCCATGGTGGGCAGGGAGATCTAGACAAGATCCCATGGTGGGCAGGGAGGTCTAGACAAGATCCCTGGGTGGCAGGGAGATCTAGACAAGATCCTTGGGTGGGCAGGGAGATCTAGACAAGATCCCTGGGTGGCAGGGAGATCTAGACAAGATCCCTGGGTGGCAGGAAGATCTAGACAAGATCCCATGGTGAGCAGGGAGATCTAGGCAAGATCCCATGGTGGGCAGGGAGATCTAGACAAGATCCCATGGTGGGCAGGGAGATCTAGACAAGATCCCTGGGTGGGCAGGGAGATCTAGACAAGATCCCATGGTGGGCAGATCTAGACAAGATTCCATGGTGGGCAGGGAGATCTAGACAAGATCCCATGGTGGGCAGGGAGATTTAGTAATTAGTCATTAGTCACGGTTCCAACTTCACAGCAACGGGTCGTCCCCATAATGCTCTGTTCCTGTGCCACTGAGCATCACACAAAATGCTCCACAGCAAACAGGCTCACCAAGAGGCCAAACTAGATGAAGGATTGACAGATCAGACATTGTTGGCACATTATACCTGCATCAACCAGGCTAGAGGGACAGCTGGAAAGCAATATCCACATAACAGACACCAGATGACATGGACAGATAGCATCAACAGACACCAGATGGCATGGACAGATAGCCATTAGTCATTAGTCACGGTTCCAACTTCACGACAACGGGTCGTCCCCATTATGCTCCATTCCTGTGCCACTGAGCATCACACAAAATACTCCTCGCTGCCCCCTGTGAAAAGTGGAACAAACAGGAGTCTCAACAAACCAACAGCCCGCACAGGTTCACTGTGCATAATGCCGCCGTTAGAATGCCAACACACAAGTTCTCCACGAAAAATACAGTTCATCGTCGATGGAAGCGGCAGTGACTAGAAAACCAGCAGCCACACATTACTGCATAAGGCAGTACAGGTACACTGTGCATAATGCTGCTGTTAGAATGCCAACACACAAGTTCTCCACGAAAAATACAGTTCATCGTCGATGGAAGCGGCAGTCATTAGAAAACCAGCAGCCACACATTACTGCATAAGGCAGTACAGGTACACTGTACATAATGCCGCCGTTAGAATGCCAACAGACAAGTTCTCCACGAAAAATACAGTTCATCGTCGATGGAAGCGGCAGTCATTAGAAAACCAGCAGCCACACATTACTGCATTAGGCAGTACATGTACACTGTGGATAATGCCGCCGTTAGAATGCCAACAGACAAGTTCTCCACGAAAAATACAGTTCATCATCGATGGAAGCGGCAGTCACTAGAAAACTAGTAGCCACACATTACTGCATAAGGCAATCCAGTCAGTTCTGCGACAAGCCGGCCGCCATTATTCCGAACATGCAGTTCACGCTGCAAACAACAGTGGGCAGATGTAAAAACATTTCACTGTGCATAATGCCGCCGCCAGAATGCCAACACAAAAGTTCTCATTCACTAGAAAACCAGCAGCCACACATTACTGCATAAGGCAATCCAGTCAGTTCTGCGACAAGTGGTCCACCATTATTCCGAACATGTAGTTCCCGCTATAAACAAATGTGGACAGATGTAAAAGCATTCCGCACAAAATTCACAGCTCACAGAGTCGTGCCACGCACTCAACTCAGTAGCAGGGCGATGGAACCATATAGCATCAACAGACATCAGATGACATGGATAGATAGCATCAATAGATATCAGATGACATGGACAGATAGCATCAACAGATATCAGATGACATGGACAGATAGCTTCAATAGATATCAGATGACATGGACAGATAGCTTCAATAGATATCAGATGACATGGACAGATAGCTTCAATAGATATCAGATGACATGGACAGATAGCATCAACAGATATCAGATGACATGGACAGATAGCATCAATAGATATCAGATGACATGGACAGATAGCATCAATAGATATCAGATGACATGGACAGATAGCATCAACAGATATCAGATGACATGGACAGATAGCATCAATAGATATCAGATGACATGGACAGATAGCATCAACAGATATCAGATGACATGGACAGATAGCATCAATAGATATCAGATGACATGGACAGATAGCATCAACAGATATCAGATGACATGGACAGATAGCATCAATAGATATCAGATGACATGGACAGATAGCATCAACAGATATCAGATGACATGGACAGATAGCATCAATAGATATCAGATGACATGGACAGATAGCATCAACAGATATCAGATGACATGGACAGATAGCATCAACAGATATCAGATGACATGGACAGATAGCATCAACAGATATCAGATGACATGGACAGATAGCATCAATAGATATCAGATGACATGGACAGATAGCATCAACAGATATCAGATGACATGGACAGATAGCATCAATAGATATCAGATGACATGGACAGATAGCATCAACAGATATCAGATGACATGGACAGATAGCATCAACAGATATCAGATGACATGGACAGATAGCATCAATAGATATCAGATGACATGGACAGATAGCATCAATAGATATCAGATGACATGGACAGATAGCATCAACAGATATCAGATGACATGGACAGATAGCATCAACAGACATCAGATGACATGGACAGATAGCATCAACAGATATCAGATGACATGGACAGATAGCATCAACAGATATCAGATGACATGGACAGATAGCTTCAACAGTCACCAGATGACATGGACAGATAGCATCAACAGATATCAGATGACATGGACAGATAGCATCAACAGACATCAGATGACATGGACAGATAGCATCAACAGACATCAGATGACATGGACAGATAGCATCAACAGACATCAGATGACATGGACAGATAGCATCAACAGATATCAGATGACATGGACAGATAGCATCAACAGATATCAGATGACATGGACAGATAGCATCAACAGATATCAGATGACATGGACAGATAGCTTCAACAGACATCAGATGACATGGACAGATAGCATCAACAGATATCAGATGACATGGACAGATAGCATCAACAGATATCAGATGACATGGACAGATAGCATCAATAGATATCAGATGACATGGACAGATAGCATCAATAGATATCAGATGACATGGACAGATAGCATCAACAGATATCAGATGACATGGACATATAGCATCAACAGACATCAGATGACATGGACAGATAGCTTCAATAGACACCAGATGACATGGACAGATAGCATCAACAGATATCAGATGACATGGACAGATAGCATCAACAGACATCAGATGACATTGACAGATAGCATCAACAGTCACCAGATGACATGGACAGATAGCTTCAATAGACACCAGATGACATGGACAGATAGCTTCAATAGACACCAGATGACATGGACAGATAGCTTCAATAGACACCAGATGACATGGACAGATAGCTTCAATAGACACCAGATTACATGGACAGATAGCTTCAACAGATATCAGATGACATGGACAGATAGCATCAACAGATATCAGATGACATGGACAGATAGCTTCAACAGATATCAGATGACATGGACAGATAGCATCAACAGATATCAGATGACATGGACAGATAGCATCAACAGATATCAGATGACATGGACAGATAGCTTCAATAGACACCAGATGACATGGACAGATAGCATCAACAGATGACATGGACAGATAGCATCAACAGATATCAGATGACATGGACAGATAGCTTCAATAGACACCAGATGACATGGACAGATAGCATCAACAGACATCAGATGACATGGACAGATAGCATCAACAGTCACCAGATGACATGGATAGACAACATGACATTTGATGTGATAAATGATTGGCATAGACAACAGCTCATCTGATGTGAGAAATGATTGACATAGTCAACAGCTTGTCTGATGTGAGAAATGATTGGCATAGACAACATGTCATCTGATGTGAGAGAGTATTGGCATAAACAATGGCATAGACAACATGTCATCTGATGTGAGAGAGTATTGGCATAAACAATGGCATAGACAACATGTCATCTGATGTGAGAAATGATTGACATAGACAGTGGCATAGACAACATGTCATCTAATGTGAGAAATGATTGGCATAGCGTGCTGTTTTGTATTTTCATGCAGTCAGTCAATGTTGATGTGCTGTTTTGTGTTGTGATGCAATCAATCAATGTGGATGTGCTGTTTTGTGTTTTCATGCAATCATTGTTGGTGTGCTGTTCTGTGTTTTCATGCAATCATTGTTACTGTACTGTTTTGTATTTTCATGCAATCAGTCAATGTAAGAGTGTGCTTTGTGTTTTCATGCAATCAATCAGTGGGAGTGTGCTGCTTTGTGCTTTCATACAATCACTGTTACTGTGCTGTTTTGTGTTTTCATGCAATCATTTTTGGTGTGCTGTTTTTTTGTTTTCAAGCAATCAGTCAATGTAAGTGGGCTATCAGTCAATGTAAGTGTTTTTATGCATTCAGTCAGTATGCTGTTTTGTGTTTTCATGCAATCATTGTGGGTGTGCTGTTTTGTTATCAGTTATCAGTTGGGGTATCTTCATTGCACTCCGGACATGTCCATAGGTGCTCAGATCCTCCCCCAGCATATGCATCAGCGTCCGGTGGCTAATAGTGCCAGTTCTGTGTTGGTTGACGAGGCGCCTTGTTTTCCCGATGTACCTCTCGCGTCTGGCCATGCCAATTCTTACTCCCAAGTCTTTCATCCTGGACAGCGATGTGGATTCACTGACGTCAAAGTCCTCTGTTCTCGCCATATCTTTAAGGACGTTAATAACATCGGCACGATCCATGGGCTGGCCATCTACAGGGGATGCAGAGCCAGCCAGTTTATCAGCTCGTTCATTTCCCTCGACTCCCGCATGTCCCGGGACGAAGATGATGTTTTGTGTTTTGATGCAATCATTTATTGTTAATTTGCTGTTTTGTGGTTTCATGCAATCGTTCATTGTTACTGTGCTGTTTTGTGTTTTAATGCAATCTTTGTTAATGTGCTGCTTTGTGTTTTCATGCAATCAGTCAATGCGGGTGTGCTGTGTTGTGTTTCATACAATCATTGTTGCGTGCTGTTTTGTGTTTTCATGCAATCATTGTTGGTGTTCTGTGTTGTGTTTTCATGCAATCAGTCAATGTGGGTGTGCTGTGTTGTGTTTTTGTGACCACACAACATTAACCATTCGGGTGGCCACTCTCTTCCAGGCTGACCCATGGAAGCAGCAACTGGACGACGCCAATGGCAGTGATTGGTTGACCTGTATTGCTCGTAAGACTGGAGTCCCCCGTCTATTGCTGTGTGTCCTCATTTTATTCAGTGCTGTTGCTATGATCTGGTTGTGTATGTCGGCAGCAGTTACAGCCCCTGATCAGAAAGTTTCACAGGTAACCGTAGCTGATGGTGTTGGTAGATTGTGTTGACTGATGGTGTTGGCAGATTGTGTTGACTGATTTTATGACCATAATGTTGAACAGTGGTGCCTGCTATCATGTTGTTACAGTGTGCATGTGTGCAACTATTATCATGAATGATGCTTGAGGCTTTTCTTGTTTTATTTCCTGTAATTTCTGCTCTGTAACTGTTGTACTTTCCCTTCTGGGTATTTGTACTGTGCTTGTAACTGTTGTACTGTCCTTCTGTGTGTTTGTACTGTACCTGTAACTGTTGTACTTTCCCTTCTGTGTGTTTGTTCTGTACCTGTAACTGTTGTACTTTCCCTTCTGGGTGTTTGTACTGTGCTTGTAACTGTTGTACTGTCCTTTTGTGTGTTTGTGCTGGGCCTGTAGCTGTTGTACTGTCCTTTTGTGTGTTTGTACTATGCCTGTAACTATTGTACTGTCCTTATGTGTGTTTGTACTATGCCTGTAACTATTGTACTGTCCTTATGTGTGTTTGTACTATGCCTGTAACTATTGTACTGTCCTTATGTGTGTTTGTACTATGCCTGTAACTATTGTACTGTCCTTTTGTGTGTTTGTACTATGCCTGTAACTGTTGTACTGTCCTTATGTGTGTTTGTACTATGCCTGTAACTGTTGTACTGTCCTTATGTGTGTTTGTACTATGCCTGTAAATGTTGTACAGTGCTTCTGTGTGTTTGTACTATGCCTGTAACTATTGTACTGTCCTTATGTGTGTTTGTACTATGCCTGTAACTGTTGTACTGTCCTTATGTGTGTTTGTACTATGCCTGTAACTGTTCTACTGTCCTTATGTGTGTTTGTACTATGCCTGTAACTGTTGTACAGTGCTTCTGTGTGTTTGTACTATGCCTGTAACTGTTGTACTGTCCTTGTGTGTGTTTGTGCTCTGTGTGTTTGTACTGTGCTTGTAACTGTTGTACTGTCCTTGTGTGTGTTTGTGCTGGGCCTGTAGCTGTTGTACTGTCCTTTTGTGTGTTTGTACTATGCCTGTAACTATTGTACTGTCCTTATGTGTGTTTGTACTATGCCTGTAACTGTTGTACTGTCCTTATGTGTGTTTGTACTATGCCTGTAAATGTTGTACAGTGCTTCTGTGTGTTTGTACTATGCCTGTAACTATTGTACTGTCCTTATGTGTGTTTGTACTATGCCTGTAACTGTTGTACTGTCCTTATGTGTGTTTGTACTATGCCTGTAACTGATGTACAGTGCTTCTGTGTGTTTGTACTATGCCTGTAACTATTGTACTGTCCTTGTGTGTGTTTGCACTATGCCTGTAACTGTTGTACTGTCCTTGTGTGTGTTTGCACTATGCCTGTAACTGTTGTACTGTCCTTATGTGTGTTTGTAGTATGCCTGTAACTGTTGTACAGTGCTTGTGTGTTTGTACTGTGCCTGTAACTGTTGTACAGTGCTTCTGTGTGTTTGTACTGTGCCTGTAACTGTTGTACTGTCCTTGTGTGTGTTTGCACTATGCCTGTAACTGTTGTACTGTCCTTATGTGTGTTTGTACTATGCCTGTAACTGTTGTACAGTGCTTGTGTGTTTGTACTGTGCCTGTAACTGTTGTACTGTCCTTGTGTGTGTTTGTGCTGTGTCTGTAACTGTTGTACTGTCCTTGTGTGTGTTTGTGCTGTGCCTGTAACTGTTGTACTGTCCTTGTGTGTGTTTGTGCTGGGCCTGTAACTGTTGTACTGCCCTTATGTGTGTTTGTACTATGCCTGTAACTGTTGTACTGTCCTTCTGTGTGTTTGTGCTCTGTGTGTTTGTACTGTTCCTGTAACTGTTGTGCTGTCCTTGTGTGTGTTTGTGCTCTGTGTGTTTGTACCATGCATGTAACTGTTGTACTGTCCTTGTGTGTGTTTGTGCTCTGTGTGTTTGTACCATGCCTGTAACTGTTGTACTGTCCTTGTGTGTGTTTGTGCTCTGTGTGTTTGTACTATGCCTGTAACTGTTGTACTGTCCTTGTGTGTGTTTGTGCTCTGTGTGTTTGTACTATGCCTGTAACTGTTGTACTGTCCTTGTGTGTGTTTGTGCTCTGTGTGTTTGTACTATGCCTGTAACTGTTGTACTGTCCTTGTGTGTGTTTGTGCTCTGTGTGTTTGTACTATGCCTGTAACTGTTGTACTGTCCTTGTGTGTGTTTGTGCTCTGTGTGTTTGTACTATGCCTGTAACTGTTGTACTGTCCTTGTGTGTGTTTGTGCTCTGTGTGTTTGTACTGTGCTTGTAACTGTTGTACTGTCCTTGTGTGTGTTTGTACTGTACCTGTAACTGTTGTACTGTCATTGTGTATGTTTGTGCTCTGTGTGTTTGTACTGTGCTTGTAACTGTTGTACTGTCCTTGTGTGTGTTTGTACTGTCCTTGTGTGTGTTTGTACTGTACCTGTAACTGTTGTACTGTCCTTGTGTGTGTTTGTACCATGCCTGTAACTGTTGTACTGTCCTTGTGTGTGTTTGTGCTGTATCTGGAGTCTTCTATTGCTCCTGGATTATTTGTGTTCATATTGTTCTTGCACAGGGTTTGTCTGTTAGTACTATACCTCTGCCTTGAATGTTTGTAATGTACCTGTACCTAGATGTTTGTTTGTGTTTGTTCTGTACCTCTGCCTTGAATGTTTGTAATGTACCTGTACCTAGATGTTTGTTTGTGTTTGTTCTGTACCTCTGCCTGGAAGGATTGTGTTTGTACGGACCACTAGCTGGAATGTTTGTACTGTACTTGTCTAGATGATTGTGTTTGTACTGTACCTCTAGCTGGAATGTTTGTGCTGTATGTGTCTAGATGTTTGTGTTTCTACTTTACCTGTGTCTGGATGTTTGTGTTTGTAATTTACCTGTGTCTAGATGTTTGCATTTGTACTTTACCTGTGTCTAGATGTTTGTACTGTACCTGTGTCTAGATGTTTGTGTTTGTACTGTACATGTGTCTAGATGTTTGTACTGTACATGTGTCTAGATGTTTGTGTTTGTACTGTACATGTGTCTAGATGTTTGTACTGTACCTGTGTCTAGATGTTTGTGTTTGTACTGTACATGTGTCTAGATGTTTGTACTGTACCTGTGTCTAGATGTTTGTGTTTGTACTGTACATGTGTCTAGATGTTTGTGTTTGTACTGTACATGTGTCTAGATGTTTGTGTTTGTACTGTACATGTGTCTAGATGTTTGTACTGTACCTGTGTCTAGATGTTTGTGTTTGTACTGTACATGTGTCTAGATGTTTGTACTGTACATGTGTCTAGATGTTTGTGTTTGTACTGTACATGTGTCTAGATGTTTGTACTGTACATGTGTCTAGATGTTTGTACTGTACATGTGTCTAGATGTTTGTACTGTACCTGTGTCTAGATGTTTGTGTTTGTACTGTACATGTGTCTAGATGTTTGTACTGTACCTGTGTCTAGATGTTTGTGTTTGTACTGTACATGTGTCTAGATGTTTGTACTCTACCTGTGTCTAGATGTTTGTGTTTGTACTGTACATGTGTCTAGATGTTTGTACTGTACCTGTGTCTAGATGTTTGTGTTTGTACTGTACATGTGTCTAGATGTTTGTACTGTACATGTGTCTAGATGTTTGTACTGTACATGTGTCTAGATGTTTGTGTTTGTACTGTACATGTGTCTAGATGTTTGTACTATACATGTGTCTAGATGTTTGTACTATACATGTGTCTAGATGTTTGTACTGTACATGTGTCTAGATGTTTGTACTGTACATGTGTCTAGATGTTTGTGTTTGTACTGTACATGTGTCTAGATGTTTGTACTCTACCTGTGTCTAGATGTTTGTGTTTGTACTGTACATGTGTCTAGATGTTTGTACTGTACCTGTGTCTAGATGTTTGTGTTTGTACTGTACATGTGTCTAGATGTTTGTACTGTACATGTGTCTAGATGTTTGTACTGTACATGTGTCTAGATGTTTGTGTTTGTACTGTACATGTGTCTAGATGTTTGTACTATACATGTGTCTAGATGTTTGTACTATACATGTGTCTAGATGTTTGTACTGTACATGTGTCTAGATGTTTGTACTGTACATGTGTCTAGATGTTTGTGTTTGTACTGTACATGTGTCTAGATGTTTGTACTATACATGTGTCTAGATGTTTGTACTGTACCTGTGTCTAGATGTTTGTACTGTACATGTGTCTAGATGTTTGTGTTTGTACTGTACATGTGTCTAGATGTTTGTACTATACATGTGTCTAGATGTTTGTACTGTACCTGTGTCTAGATGTTTGTGTTTGTACTGTACATGTGTCTAGATGTTTGTACTGTACCTGTGTCTAGATGTTTGTGTTTGTACTATACATGTGTCTAGATGTTTGTACTGTACATGTGTCTAGATGTTTGTACTAGATACAGCAGTGTATTTCTGATAGTTGTTGAAGATTAGAATATATTGTTGTGTCTCCTGACAGAAACTTGCAATTCTCTTGTTCCCACCAGAAACTGAGCATCCGTGGTGACCTGGAGTACCTGCGCTATCTCCCTGACAAGAAAGGTATTGCAGGTGTGCACCCCCAGGATTTTGTCCAGGCCAGGCCGCTGCCCGTCAAGATCCGCATGGAGCAGATCTAGAGGCAGTGCTGCGATGTGACTGCTGGTTGTAGACTCATGGCATCTGCTGCTCCTTCATCTCTCTTGGGTTGCTTCCTGTTCATTTTGGTGGCTTTTTTTGTCGGATAATTCTTGTGGGGCTTCATTTGTATGATACTTCTTGTGGGGCTTCATTTGTATATTAATTCTTGTGGGGCTTTAAATTAGTTTGTTTTGTTTTGCTATGATTTGATGTTACTTTATTGGAGTATGATTGGGAGTCGCTGTTTTCACATGTATGATTGGATGTCACTGCATCACAAATTGGATGATCTTGTGTCAGTCACAGATGTGTGTCTGTTTCTGTTATTGTGTGTATGTGTTCAACAAGTGACATCCTGTTGTTTTTATTCTCTTTGAGATCTTCACTCATTATTTGTTGATGTGACATGACACTGTGGGAGTAAATCACCACCATGTGTGGGAGTAAATCACCACCATGTGTGGGAGTAAACCTCCACCATGTGTGGGAGTAAATCACCACCATGTGTGGGAGTAAATTGCCACCATGTGTGGGAGTAAACCTCCACCATGTGTGGGAGTAAACCTCCACCATGTGTGGGAGTAAATTGCCACCATGTGTGGAAGTAAATCACTACCATGTGTGGGAGTAAATCACCACCATATGTGGAAGTTTGTTTACTGTGTGTTCAAATAAATCTGCCTATGTGTGGAAGTTTGTTGTACCATGTGTGGGAGTACATGTGCTCATGTGTGGAAGTTTGTTGTACTGTGTGTGTGAGGACATGTGCCTCTGTGTGGACTTTTTTTGTACTGTGTGTGTGAGGACATGTGCCTCTGTGTGGACGTTTGTTGTACCATGTGTTCAAATAAATCTGCCTGTGTGAGGAAGTATGTTGTACCATGTGTGGGAGTACATGTGCTCATGTGTGGAAGTTTGTTGTACCGTGTGTTCAGATACATCTGCCTATGTGTGGAGGTTTGTTGTACCATGTGTGGGAGGATATGTGACCATGTGTGGAAGTTTGTTGTACCATGTGTTAAGATGCATCTGCCTATGTGTGGAAGTTTGTTGTACCGTGTGTGGGAGTACATTTGTCCTTGTGTGGAAATATGTTGTACCATGTGTGGGAGTACATTTGCCCATGTGGGAGTATGTTGTACCGTGTGTGGGAGTACATTTGTCCTTGTGTGGAAATATGTTGTACCATGTGTGGGAGTACATTTGCCCATGTGTGGAAGTATGTTGTACTATGTGTGGGAGTACATCTGCCCATGTGTGGAAGCATGTCACATGACTTTATGTAACTGGAAGAAAATAAAACATTGTAGAAAATCTGGTGTTGGGAACAAAAGAATTCTGGTTTTACTGAGTTTGTCATGTAGGTGTGAGGTTACAGCTTGATGTGTGGTGTAGGTGTGGGGTTACAGCTTGATGTGTGGTGTAGGAGGGGTTACAGCTTGATGTGTGGTGTAAGAGTGGGGTTACAGCTTGATGTGTGGTGTAGGAGTGGGGTTGCAGCTTGATGTGTGGTGTAGGAGGGGTTACAGCTTGATGTGTGGTGTAGGAGTGGGGTTGCAGCTTGATGTGTGGGACTACCGCTTGATGTGTGAGGTATAGCACATAGTTCAGTGTGGAACTACTGCTTCATATGTGGAGTACAGCTCCTAGCTCCCTGAGGGAATTCACATCCATGTGTGGGGTATAAGTAAGTGTGGGGTTGTTGCTCCAGTATGGGATTGCTGGGAATGTTCAGTGTGGGAACATACCTCATTGTGGGGACATACCTCAGTGCTCAGTGTGGGGACATATCTCAGTATAGGGACATAACTCAATGTGGGGGACATACCTCAGTGCTCAGTGTGGGGACATATCTCAGTATAGGGACATAACTCAATGTGGGGGACATACCTCAGTGCTCAGTGTGGGGACATATCTCAGTATAGGGATATAACTCAATGTGGGGGACATACTTCAGTGCTCAGTGTGGGGACATATCTCAGTATAGGGCCATAACTCAATGTGGGGGACATACCTCAGTATGGGGACATACCTCAGTATTCAATGTGGAGACATAGCTCAGTGTGGGGACATACCTCAGTCCTCAGTGTGGGAACATATCTCATTATACGGACATAACTCAATGTGGGGGATATACCTCAGTATGGGGACATAACTCAGTGTGGGGACATACCTCAATGCTCAGTGTGGGGTCATACCTCAGTGTGGAGGACATACCTCAATGCTCAGTATGGGGACATAACTCAGTATGGGGACATACCTCAATGCTCAGTGTGGGGGACATATCTCAATGCTCAGTATGGGGACATACCTCAATGCTCAGTATGGGGTCATACCTCAGTATGGGGACATATCTCAATGCTCAGTATGGGGACATATCTCAATGCTCAGTGTGGGGACATACCTCAATGCTCAGTATGGGGTCATACCTCAGTATGGGGACATATCTCAATGCTCAGTATGGGGACATACCTCAGTGTGGGGGACATATCTCAATGCTCAGTATGGGGACATACCTCAGTGTGGGGACATATCTCAATGCTCAGTATGGGGACATACCTCAGTGTGGGGGACATATCTCAATGCTCAGTATGGGGACATAACTCAGTGTGGGGACATATCTCAATGCTCAGTATGGGGTCATACCTCAGTGTGGGGGACATATCTCAATGCTCAGTGTGGGGACATACTTCAATGCTCAATGTGGGGACATACTTCAATGCTCAATGTGGGGACATACCCCAGTATTCAATGTGGAGACATAGCTCAGTGTTGAGTGTGGGGACATACCTCAGTGTGGGGACACACCTCAGTGTGGGGACACACCTCAGTGTGGGGACATACCTCAGTGTGGGGACATACCTCAGTGTGGGGACATACCTCAGTGTGGGGACATACCTCAGTGTGGGGACACACCTCAGTGTGGGGACATACCTCAGTGTGGGGACGTACCTTAGTATGGGGACATACCTCAGTATGGAGACATACCTCAGTGCTCAGTGTGGAAGACATACATCAAGTGGGGAGACACATCTCAGTGTGGGGTGACACCTCAGTGTTGGGGACATATATCGAGTATGGAGGGGGACACCTCAGTGTGGGGGACATATATCAAGTGTAGGGGGAGACATCTTAGTGTGGGGGACATATATCAAGTGTAGGGAGACACATCTCAGTGTGGGGGACATATATCAAGTGTAGGGAGACATCTCAGTGTGGGGGACATATATCAAGTGTAGGGACATTTATCATGTGTGGAGGGGACACCTCAGTGTGGGGGACATATATCAAGTATGGAGGGGGACACCTCAGTGTGGGGGACATATATCAAGTGTAGGGAGACACATCTTAGTGTGGGGGATATATATCAAGTGTAGGGAGACACATCTCAGTGTGGGGGACATATATCAAGTGTAGGGAGACACATAGTGTGGGGGGACATATATCAAGTGTGGAGGGGACACCTCAGTGTGGGGGACATATATCAAGTATGGAGGGGGACACCTCAGTGTGGGGGACATATATGAAGTGTAGGGAGACACATCTTAGTGTGGGGGACATATATCAAGTGTAGGGAGACACATCTCAGTGTGGGGGGACATCTCAGTGTGGGAGGACATATATCAAGTGTAGGGAGACACATAGTGTAGGGGGACATATATAGAGTAGGGAGACATCTCAGTGTGGGGGACATATATCAAGTGTAGGGAGACACATAGTGTGGGGGGACATATATCAAGTGTAGGGGGACATATATCAAGTGTAGGGAGACACATAGTGTGGGGGGACATATATCAAGTAGGGGGACATATATCAAGTAGGGAGACATCTCAGTGTGGGGGACATATATCAAGTGTAGGGAGACACATAGTGTGGGGGGACATATAGAAAGTGTAGGGGGACACCTCAGTGTGGGGGACATATATCAAGTGTAGGGAGACACATAGTGTGGGGGACATATATCAAGTGTGGGGGACATACCTCAGTGAGGGAGTCTAGCTTGGCTTAGATATGAATTAATTGCAACAACTTTTTTGAGGTGAAGGTTCTTGAAATAATGTTTATAATGTATCAGTCATAAGGTGACTGAAGTCCTATTTGTGTCCTACCATGTCTACACTACAGTGAGAGGTTGACATGGTACGATGTGTCAGTCATAAGGTGATTGAAGTCCTATTTGTGTCCTACCATGTCTACACTACAGTGAGAGGTTGACATGGTACGATGTGTCAGTCATAAGGTGACTGAAGTCCTATTTGTGTCCTACCATGTCTACACTACAGTGAGAGGTTGACATGGTACGATGTGTCAGTCATAAGGTGATTGAAGTCCTATTTGTGTCCTACCATGTCTACACTACAGTGAGAGGTTGACATGGTACGATGTGTCAGTCATAAGGTGACTGAAGTCCTATTTGTGTCCTACCATGTCTACACTACAGTGAGAGGTTGACATGGTACGATGTGTCAGTCATAAGGTGATTGAAGTCCTATTTGTGTCCTACCATGTCTACACTACAGTGAGAGGTTGACATGGTACGATGTGTCAGTCATAAGGTGACTGAAGTCCTATTTGTGTCCTGCCATGTCTACACTACAGTTAGAGGTTGACATGGTATGATGTGTCAGTCATAAGGTGGCTGAAGTCCTATTTGTGTCCTGCCATGTCTACACTACAGTGAGAGGTTGACATGGTATGATGTGTCAGTCATAAGGTGATTGAAGTCCTATTTGTGTCCTACCATGTCTACACTACAGTGAGAGGTTGACATGGTACGATGTGTCAGTCATAAGGTGACTGAAGTCCTATTTGTGTCCTGCCATGTCTACACTACAGTGAGAGGTTGGCATGGTATGATGTGTCAGTCATAAGGTGACTGAAGTCCTATTTGTGTCCTGCCATGTCTACACTACAGTGAGAGGTGGACATGGTATGATGTGTCAGTCATAAGGTGACTGAAGTCCTATTTGTGTCCTACCATGTTTACACTACAGTGAGAGGTTGACATGGTATGATGTGTCAGTCATAAGGTGGCTGAAGTCCTATTTGTGTCCTGCCATGTCTACACTACAGTGAGAGGTTGGCATGGTATGATGTGTCAGTCATAAGGTGGCTGAAGTCCTATTTGTGTCCTGCCATGTCTACACTACAGGACACTAGACACACAACATCTAGATATAGAAGATGACAAGCCAGGAGCACACACAACATCTAGATATAGAAGATGACAAGCCAGGAGCACACACAACATCTAGATATAGAAGATGACAAGCCAGGAGCACACACAACATCTAGATATAGAAGATGACAAGCCAGGAGCACACACACACAACATCTAGATATAGAAGATGACAAGCCAGGAGCACACACACACACACACACAACATCTAGATATAGAAGATGACAAGCCAGGAGCACACACACACACAACACCTAGATATAGAAGATGACAAGCCAGGAGCACACACAACATCTAGATATAGAAGATGACAAGCCAGGAGCACACACAACATCTAGATATAGAAGATGACAAGCCCAGGAGCACACACCACCACAACATCTAGATATAGAAGATGACAAGCCAGGAGCACACACACACACACACACAACAATCTAGATATAGAAGATGACAAGCCAGGAGCACACACAACATCTAGATATAGAAGATGACAAGCCAGGAGCACACACAACATCTAGATATAGAAGATGACAAGCCAGGAGCACACACACACACAACACCTAGATATAGAAGATGACAAGCCAGGAGCACACACACACACACACACAACATCTAGATATAGAAGATGACAAGCCAGGAGCACACACACACACACACAACATCTAGATATAGAAGATGACAAGCCTAGGAGCACACACACACCACAACACCTAGATATAGAAGAGGACAAGCAGGAGCACACACAACATCTAGATATAGAAGATGACAAGCCAGGAGCACACACAACATCTAGAATAGAAGATGACAAGCCAGGAGCACACACACCACAACATCTAGATATAGAAGATGACAAGCCAGGAGCACACACACACACACACACAACATCTAGATATAGAAGATGACAAGCCAGGAGCACACACACACACACACACAACACCTAGATATAGAAGATGACAAGCCAGGAGCACACACACACACAACACCTAGATATAGAAGATGACAAGCCAGGAGCACACACACACACTACACACAACATCTAGATATAGAAGATGACAAGCCAGGAGCACACACACAACACACACAACATCTAGATATAGAAGATGACAAGCCAGGAGCACACACACACACAACACCTAGATATAGAAGATGACAAGCCAGGAGCACACACAACATCTAGATATAGAAGATGACAAGCCAGGAGCACACACAACATCTAGATATAGAAGATGACAAGCCAGGAGCACACACACCACAACATCTAGATATAGAAGATGACAAGCCAGGAGCACACACACACACACACACAACATCTAGATATAGAGATGACAAGCCAGGAGCACACACACACACAACATCTAGATATAGACGATGACAAGCCAGGAGCACACACAACATCTAGATATAGAGATGACAAGCCAGAAGCACACACAACATCTAGATATAGAAGATGACAAGCCAGGAGCACACACAACATCTAGATATAGAAGATGACAAGCCAGAAGCACACACAACATCTAGATATAGAAGATGACAAGCCAGGAGCACACACAACATCTAGATATAGAAGATGACAAGCCAGGAGCACACACAACATCTAGATATAGAAGATGACAAGCCAGAAGCACACACAACATCTAGATATAGAAGATGACAAGCCAGGAGCACACACAACATCTAGATATAGAAGATGACAAGCCAGAAGCACACACAACATCTAGATATAGAAGATGACAAGCCAGAAGCACACACAACATCTAGATATAGAAGATGACAAGCCAGGAGCACACACAACATCTAGATATAGAAGATGACAAGCCAGGAGCACACACACACACAACATCTAGATATAGAAGATGACAAGCCAGGAGCACACACACACACAACATCTAGATATAGAAGATGACAAGCCAGGAGCACGCACAACACCTAGATATAGAAGATGACAAGCCAGGAGCACACACACCACAACATCTAGATATAGAAGATGACAAGCCAGGAGCATACACACACACAACATCTAGATATAGAAGATGACAAGCCAGGAGCACACACACACACAACACCTAGATATAGAAGATGACAAGCCAGGAGCACACACACACACAACATCTAGATATAGAAGATGACAAGCCAGGAGCACACACACACACACACACAACACCTAGATATAGAAGATGACAAGCCAGGAGCACACACAACATCTAGATATAGAAGATGACAAGCCAGGAGCACACACAACATCTAGATATAGAAGATGACAAGCCAGGAGCACACACAACATCTAGATATAGAAGATGACAAGCCAGGAGCACACACACACACAACACCTAGATATAGGAGATGACAAGCCAGGAGCACACACACAACATCTAGATATAGAAGATGACAAGCCAGGAGCATACACACACAACACCTAGATATAGAAGATGACAAGCCAGGAGCACACACAACATCTAGATATAGAAAATGACAAGCCAGGAGCACACACACCACAACATCTAGATATAGAAGATGACAAGCCAGGAGCACACACAACATCTAGATATAGAAGATGACAAGCCAGGAGCACACACACACACACAACACCTAGATATAGAAGATGACAAGCCAGGAGCATACACAACACCTAGATATAGAAGATGACAAGCCAGGAGCACACACAACATCTAGATATAGAAGATGACAAGCCAGGAGCACACACAACATCTAGATATAGAAGATGACAAGCCAGGAGCACACACACATAACACCTAGATATAGAAGATGACAAGCCAGGAGCACACACACACACACACAACACCTAGATATAGAAGATGACAAGCCAGGAGCACACACAACATCTAGATATAGAAGATGACAAGCCAGGAGCACACACACATAACACCTAGATATAGAAGATGACAAGCCAGGAGCACACACACACACACACAACATCTAGATATAGAAGATGACAGGCCAGGAGCACACACAACATCTAGATATAGAAGATGACAAGCCAGGAGCACACACAACATCTAGATATAGAAGATGACAAGCCAGGAGCACACACACACACACAACACCTAGATATAGAAGATGACAAGCCAGGAGCACACACACACACAACATCTAGATATAGAAGATGACAAGCCAGGAGCACACACAACATCTAGATATAGAAGATGACAAGCCAGGAGCACACACAACACCTAGATATAGAAGATGACAAGCCAGGAGCACACACAACATCTAGATATAGAAGATGACAAGCCAGGAGCACACACACCACAACATCTAGATATAGAAGATGACAAGCCAGGAGCACACACACACACAACACCTAGATATAGAAGATGACAAGCCAGGAGCACACACAACATCTAGATATAGAAGATGACCAGCCAGGAGCACACACACACACACAACACCTAGATATAGAAGATGACCAGCCAGGAGCACACACACAACACCTAGATATAGAAGATGACAAGCCAGGAGCACACACACAACACCTAGATATAGAAGATGACAAGCCAGGAGCACACACACACACACAACATCTAGATATAGAAGATGACAAGCCAGGAGCACACACACACACAACACCTAGATATAGAAGATGACAAGCCAGGAGCACACACACACACAACACCTAGATATAGAAGATGACAAGCCAGGAGCACACACACAACATCTAGATATAGAAGATGACAAGCCAGGAGCACACACACACACAACACCTAGATATAGAAGATGACAAGCCAGGAGCACACACACACACACAACACCTAGATATAGAAGATGACCAGCCAGGAGCACACACACACACAACACCTAGATATAGAAGATGACAAGCCAGGAGCACACACACAACATCTAGATATAGAAGATGACAAGCCAGGAGCACACACACCACAACATCTAGATATAGAAGATGACAAGCCAGGAGCACACACACACACACCTAGATATAGAAGATGACAAGCCAGGAGCACACACACACAACATCTAGATATAGAAGATGACAAGCCAGGAGCACACACAACATCTAGATATAGAAGATGACAAGCCAGGAGCACACACACCACAACATCTAGATATAGAAGATGACAAGCCAGGAGCACACACACACAACATCTAGATATAGAAGATGACAAGCCAGGAGCACACACAACATCTAGATATAGAAGATGACAAGCCAGGAGCACACACACCACAACATCTAGATATAGAAGATGACAAGCCAGGAGCACACACACACAACACCTAGATATAGAAGATGACAAGCCAGGAGCACACACACACAACATCTAGATATAGAAGATGACAAGCCAGGAGCACACACAACATCTAGATATAGAAGATGACAAGCCAGGAGCACACACACCACAACATCTAGATATAGAAGATGACAAGCCAAAAGCACACACACACAACATCTAGATATAGAAGATGACAAGCCAGGAGCACACACACACACAACACCTAGATATAGAAGATGACAAGCCAGGAGCACACACACACACAACACCTAGATATAGAAGATGACAAGCCAGGAGCACACACACACACAACATCTAGATATAGAAGATGACAAGCCAGGAGCACACACAACATCTAGATATAGAAGATGACAAGCCAGGAGCACACACACACACACACACAACACCTAGATATAGAAGATGACAAGCCAGGAGCACACACACACACAACACCTAGATATAGAAGATGACAAGCCAGGAGCACACACAACATCTAGATATAGAAGATGACAAGCCAGGAGCACACACAACATCTAGATATAGAAGATGACAAGCCAGGAGCACACACACAACACCTAGATATAGAAGATGACAAGCCAGGAGCACACACAACACCTAGATATAGAAGATGACAAGCCAGGAGCATACACAACATCTAGATATAGAAGATGACAAGCCAGGAGCACACACAACACCTAGATATAGAAGATGACAAGCCAGGAGCACACACAACATCTAGATATAGAAGATGACAAGCCAGGAGCACACACACCACAACATCTAGATATAGAAGATGACAAGCCAGGAGCACACACACACAACATCTAGATATAGAAGATGACAAGCCAGGAGCACACACAACATCTAGATATAGAAGATGACAAGCCAGGAGCACACACAACACCTAGATATAGAAGATGACAAGCCAGGAGCACACACAACACCTAGATATAGAAGATGACAAGCCAGGAGCACACACAACATCTAGATATAGAAGATGACAGGCCAGGAGCACACACACACACAACACCTAGATATAGAAGATGACAAGCCAGGAGCACACACACACACAACATCTAGATATAGAAGATGACAAGCCAGGAGCACACACACACACAACACCTAGATATAGAAGATGACAAGCCAGGAGCACACACAACACCTAGATATAGAAGATGACAAGCCAGGAGCACACACACACACAACACCTAGATATAGAAGATGACAAGCCAGGAGCACACACACACAACACCTAGATATAGAAGATGACAAGCCAGGAGCACACACAACACCTAGATATAGAAGATGACAAGCCAGGAGCACACACACACACACAACACCTAGATATAGAAGATGACAAGCCAGGAGCACACACAACACAACACCTAGATATAGAAGATGACAAGCCAGGAGCACACACACAACATCTAGATATAGAAGATGACAAGCCAGGAGCACACACACACAACACCTAGATATAGAAGATGACAAGCCAGGAGCACACACACACAACACCTAGATATAGAAGATGACAAGCCAGGAGCACACACACAACACCTAGATATAGAAGATGACAAGCCAGGAGCACACACACACAACACCTAGATATAGAAGATGACAAGCCAGGAGCACACACAACACCTAGATATAGAAGATGACAAGCCAGGAGCACACACACACAACACCTAGATATAGAAGATGACAAGCCAGGAGCACACACACACAACACCTAGATATAGAAGATGACAAGCCAGGAGCACACACACACAACACCTAGATATAGAAGATGACAAGCCAGGAGCACACACAACACCTAGATATAGAAGATGACAAGCCAGGAGCACACACAACACCTAGATATAGAAGATGACCAGCAAGGAGCACACACAACATCTAGATATAGAAGATGACCAGCCAGGAGCACACACACCACAACACCTAGATATAGAAGATGACCAGCCAGGAGCACACACACCACAACACCTAGATATAGAAGATGACAAGCCAGGAGCACACACAACATCTAGATATAGAAGATGACCAGCCAGGAGCACACACAACACCTAGATATAGAAGATGACAAGCCAGGAGCACACACAACACCTAGATATAGAAGATGACAAGCCAGGAGCACACACACCACAACACCTAGATATAGAAGATGACAAGCCAGGAGCACACACACCACAACACCTAGATATAGAAGATGACAAGCCAGGAGCACACACACCACAACACCTAGATATAGAAGATGACAAGCCAGGAGCACACACAACATCTAGATATAGAAGATGACCAGCCAGGAGCACACACAACACCTAGATATAGAAGATGACAAGCCAGGAGCACACACAACACCTAGATATAGAAGATGACAAGCCAGGAGCACACACACCACAACATCTAGATATAGAAGATGACAAGCCAGGAACACACACACACAACACCTAGATATAGAAGATGACAAGCCAGGAGCACACACAACATCTAGATATAGAAGATGACAAGCCAGGAGCACACACACACAACACCTAGATATAGAAGATGACAAGCCAGGAGCACACACAACATCTAGATATAGAAGATGACAAGCCAGGAGCACACACACACACAACATCTAGATATAGAAGATGACAGGCCAGGAGCACACACAACATCTAGATATAGAAGATGACAAGCCAGGAGCACACACAACATCTAGATATAGAAGATGACAAGCCAGGAGCACACACACACAACATCTAGATATAGAAGATGACAAGCCAGGAGCACACACACACAACACCTAGATATAGAAGATGACAAGCCAGGAGCACACACACACAACACCTAGATATAGAAGATGACAAGCCAGGAGCACACACAACACCTAGATATAGAAGATGACAAGCCAGGAGCACACACACCACAACACCTAGATATAGAAGATGACAAGCCAGGAGCACACACACACACAACACCTAGATATAGAAGATGACAAGCCAGGAGCACACACACCACAACACCTAGATATAGAAGATGACAAGCCAGGAGCACACACACCACAACACCTAGATATAGAAGATGACAAGCCAGGAGCACACACAACACCTAGATATAGAAGATGACAAGCCAGGAGCACACACACCACAACACCTAGATATAGAAGATGACAAGCCAGGAGCACACACACAACACCTAGATATAGAAGATGACAAGCCAGGAGCACACACACCACAACACCTAGATATAGAAGATGACAAGCCAGGAACACACACACACAACACCTAGATATAGAAGATGACAAGCCAGGAGCACACACAACATCTAGATATAGAAGATGACAAGCCAGGAGCACACACACAACACCTAGATATAGAAGATGACAAGCCAGGAACACACACACACAACACCTAGATATAGAAGATGACATGCCAGGAGCACACACACACAACATCTAGATATAGAAGATGACAAGCCAGGAGCACACACAACATCTAGATATAGAAGATGACATGCCAGGAGCACACACACAACACCTAGATATAGAAGATGACAAGCCAGGAACACACACACACAACACCTAGATATAGAAGATGACAAGCCAGGAGCACACACAACATCTAGATATAGAAGATGACAAGCCAGGAGCACACACACACAACACCTAGATATAGAAGATGACAAGCCAGGAGCACACACACACAACACCTAGATATAGAAGATGACAAGCCAGGAGCACACACACACACAACACCTAGATATAGAAGATGACAAGCCAGGAGCATACACAACACCTAGATATAGAAGATGACAAGCCAGGAGCACACACACACAACATCTAGATATAGAAGATGACAAGCCAGGAGCACACACACACACACACAACACCTAGATATAGAAGATGACAAGCCAGAAGCACACACACACACAACATCTAGATATAGAAGATGACAAGCCAGGAGCACACACACACACACACAACACCTAGATATAGAAGATGACAAGCCAGGAGCACACACACACAACACCTAGATATAGAAGATGACAAGCCAGGAGCACACACAACACCTAGATATAGAAGATGACAAGCCAGGAGCACACACACACAACACCTAGATATAGAAGATGACAAGCCAGGAGCACACACAACACCTAGATATAGAAGATGACAAGCCAGGAGCACACACACACACAACATCTAGATATAGAAGATGACAAGCCAGGAGCACACACAACACCTAGATATAGAAGATGACAAGCCAGGAGCACACACACACACAACATCTAGATATAGAAGATGACAAGCCAGGAGCACACACACACACAACATCTAGATATAGAAGATGACAAGCCAGGAGCACACACAACACCTAGATATAGAAGATGACAAGCCAGGAGCACACACACACACAACACCTAGATATAGAAGATGACAAGCCAGGAGCACACACACACAACACCTAGATATAGAAGATGACCAGCCAGGAGCACACACACACACAACACCTAGATATAGAAGATGACAAGCCAGGAGCACACACACACACAACATCTAGATATAGAAGATGACAAGCCAGGAGCACACACACACACAACATCTAGATATAGAAGATGACAAGCCAGGAGCACACACACACACACACACACACACACAACATCTAGATATAGAAGATGACAAGCCAGGAGCACACACACACACAACATCTAGATATAGAAGATGACAAGCCAGGAGCACACAAACACACAACATCTAGATATAGAAGATGACAAGCCAGGAGCACACACACACACACACACACACACACAACATCTAGATATAGAAGATGACAAGCCAGGAGCACACACACACACAACATCTAGATATAGAAGATGACAAGCCAGGAGCACACACACACACACAACATCTAGATATAGAAGATGACAAGCCAGGAGCACACACAACATCTAGATATAGAAGATGACAAGCCAGGAGCACACACACCACAACATCTAGATATAGAAGATGACAAGCCAAAAGCACACACACACAACATCTAGATATAGAAGATGACAAGCCAGGAGCACACACAACATCTAGATATAGAAGATGACAAGCCAGGAGCACACACACCACAACATCTAGATATAGAAGATGACAAGCCAAAAGCACACACACACAACATCTAGATATAGAAGATGACAAGCCAGGAGCACACACACACACAACATCTAGATATAGAAGATGACAAGCCAGGAGCACGCACAACACCTAGATATAGAAGATGACAAGCCAGGAGCACGCACAACACCTAGATATAGAAGATGACAAGCCAGGAGCACACACAACATCTAGATATAGAAGATGACAGGCCAGGAGCACACACACACACACAACACCTAGATATAGAAGATGACAGGCCAGGAGCACACACAACATCTAGATATAGAAGATGACAGGCCAGGAGCACACACACACACAACACCTAGATATAGAAGATGACAGGCCAGGAGCACACACACACACAACACCTAGATATAGAAGATGACAAGCCAGGAGCACACACACACACACACACAACACCTAGATATAGAAGATGACAAGCCAGGAGCACACACAACATCTAGATATAGAAGATGACAAGCCAGGAGCACACACACACACAACATCTAGATATAGAAGATGACAAGCCAGGAGCACACACACACACAACATCTAGATATAGAAGATGACAAGCCAGGAGCACACACACACAACACCTAGATATAGAAGATGACAAGCCAGGAGCACACACACACACACACAACATCTAGATATAGAAGATGACAAGCAGGAGCACACACACCACAACATCTAGATATAGAAGATGACAAGCCAGGAGCACGCACAACACCTAGATATAGAAGATGACAAGCCAGGAGCACCACACCACAACATCTAGATATAGAAGATGACAAGCCAGGAGCACACACACACAGCAACAACACCTAGAGATAGAGATGACAGCCAGGAGCACACACACCACAAAAATCCTAGATATAGAAGATGACAAGCCAGGAGCACCACACAACATCTAGATATAGAAGATGACAAGCCAGGAGCATGCACAACACTAGATATAGAAGATGACAAGCCAGGAGCACACCACACACACAAACACCTAGATATAGAAGAGACAGCCAGGAGCACACACAACTCTAGATATAGAAGATGACAAGCCAGGAGCATACAACACAACATCTAGATATAGAAGATGACAGACCAGGAGCACACACACACAACACATCGATATAGGAGATGACAGCCAGGAGCACACACAACATCTAGATATAGAAGATGACAAGCCAGGAGCATACACACACAACATCTAGATATAGAAGATGACAGGCCAGGACCACACACAACATCTAGATATAGAAGATGACAAGCCAGGAGCATACACACACAACATCTAGATATAGAAGATGACAAGCCAGGAGCACACACAACATCTAGATATAGAAGATGACAAGCCAGGAGCATACACACACAACATCTAGATATAGAAGATGACAAGCCAGGAGCACACACACACAACATCTAGATATAGAAGATGACAAGCCAGGAGCATACACACACAACATCTAGATATAGAAGATGACAAGCCAGGAGCACACACACACACAACACCTAGATATAGAAGATGACAAGCCAGGAGCACACACACACAACATCTAGATATAGAAGATGACAAGCCAGGAGCATACACACACAACATCTAGATATAGAAGATGACAAGCCAGGAGCACACACAACATCTAGATATAGAAGATGACAAGCCAGGAGCATACACACACAACATCTAGATATAGAAGATGACAAGCCAGGAGCACACACACACACAACACCTAGATATAGAAGATGACAGGCCAGGAGCACACACACACACACAACATCTAGATATAGAAGATGACAAGCCAGAAGCACACACAACATCTAGATATAGAAGATGACAAGCCAGGAGCACACACACACACAACATCTAGATATAGAAGATGACAAGCCAGGAGCACACACACACACAACACCTAGATATAGAAGATGACAAGCCAGGAGCACACACAACACCTAGATATAGAAGATGACAAGCCAGGAGCACACACACACACAACACCTAGATATAGAAGATGATAAGCCAGGAGCACACACAACATCTAGATATAGAAGATGACAGGCCAGGAGCACACACAACACCTAGATATAGAAGATGACAAGCCAGGAGCACACACACACAACACCTAGATATAGAAGATGACAGGCCAGGAGCACACACAACACCTAGATATAGAAGATGACAAGCCAGGAGCACACACACACACAACACCTAGATATAGAAGATGACAAGCCAGGAGCACACACAACACCTAGATATTAGAAGATGACAAGCCAGGAGCACCACACACAACATCTAGATATAGAAGATGACAAGCCAGGAGCACACACACCACAAACACTAGATATAGAAGATGACAGCCAGGAGCACACACAACATCTAGATATAGAAGATGACAAGCCAGGAGCACGCACAACACCTAGATATAGAATATGACAAGCCAGGAGCACACTACACACACAACATCTAGATATAGAAGATGACAGCCAGAGCACACACAACATCTAGATATAGAAGATGACAAGCCAGGAGCACACACAACATCTAGATATAGAAGATGACAAGCCAGGAGCACACACACACACAACACCTAGATATAGAAGATGACAAGCCAGGAGCACACACACACACACACAACACCTAGATATAGAAGATGACAAGCCAGGAGCACGCACAACACCTAGATATAGAAGATGACAGGCCAGGAGCACACACACACACACAACATCTAGATATAGAAGATGACAAGCCAGGAGCACACACACACACACAACACCTAGATATAGAAGATGACAAGCCAGGAGCACGTACAACACCTAGATATAGAAGATGACAGGCCAGGAGCACACACAACATCTAGATATAGAAGATGACAAGCCAGGAGCACACACAACATCTAGATATAGAAGATGACAAGCCAGGAGCACACACACACACAACATCTAGATATAGAAGATGACAAGCCAGGAGCACGCACAACATCTAGATATAGAAGATGACAAGCCAGGAGCACACACACACACACAACATCTAGATATAGAAGATGACAAGCCAGGAGCACACACACACACAACATCTAGATATAGAAGATGACAAGCCAGAAGCACACACAACATCTAGATATAGAAGATGACAAGCCAGGAGCACACACAACATCTAGATATAGAAGATGACAAGCCAGGAGCACACACAAAACACACAACATCTAGATATAGAAGATGACAAGCCAGAAGCACACACAACATCTAGATATAGAAGGATGACAAGCCAGAAGCAGCACACACACACAACTCTAGATATAGAAGATGACAAGCCAGAAGCACACACACAACACCTAGATATAGAAGATGACAAGCCAGGAGCACACACACACAACATCTAGATATAGAAGAGGACCAAGCCAGGAGCCACACACAACATCTAGATATAGAAGATGACAAGCCAGGAGCCACGCACAACACCTAGATATAGAAGATGAAAAGCCGGAGCACGCAACAACACTAGAGATAGAAGATGACAAGCCAGGAGCACAACACACAACAATCTAGATAGAGAAGATGACAAGCCCAGGAGCCACACCAACATCTAGATTGAAGATGACAAGCCAGGAGCACACACAACATCTAGATATAGAAGATGACAAGGCCAGGAGCACACACAACATCTAGATATAGAAGATGACAAGCCAGGAGCACACACAACATCTAGATATAGAAGATGACAAGCCAGGAGCACACACAACATCTAGATATAGAAGATGACAAGCCAGGAGCACACACACACAACATCTAGATATAGAAGATGACAAGCCAGGAGCACACACAACATCTAGATATAGAAGATGACAAGCCAGGAGCACACACACACAACATCTAGATATAGAAGATGACCAGCCAGGAGCACACACAACACAGAAACACAAGTTAGGGTGTTGACCAAAGACACAAGCCAGCACAGTGTGCAGCGACAGTCAACAGGCTCTGTTGTCTAGATGGAGAAATCAACACGGAGATATGTTATCTTGGCTCCATGATAACAACAAGTGGAGAAAACAATATGGAAATCTATTGTCTAGGCTCCATGATAACAACAGGTGGATAAAACCAGATGGAGGTAACCTGCAGAACATGGAGGTCTGCCGCCCATACTATTGTGTGCCTGTAAATCGTGGACACTGAAAACAGAGAGAGAGAGAGAGAGGAAACTGGAGTCTATGGAGGTGTGCTTTCTATGTAAAGTACACATACTGCCACTTTCTATGTAGAGTGTACATACTACCAATTACTCTTTGTCTTTGTGCACGAAATGTTCAGTACTCTTCTGTGACAGTACATCTGTAGGTCCCCGGGGCAGTTGTCTGCGTGTACACAGTTGTACATCTGGCAGCTAAAGATTTGATTATTCAGAATCTTTCATACTCATCCTACTCCTACATCCTACTCCAGATTTTACTCCATCAGACTTTCTTTTCCCAAATCTCTCTCTCTCTCTCTCTCTCTCTCTCTCTCTCTCTCTCTCTCTCTCTCTCTCTCTCTCTCTCTCTCTCTCTCTCTCTCTCTCAGACAGACAGACAGAACGAACGAACGAACGGACTTTATTTTCAAAGGGTAACAAATTAGGCACGCAGGCCCGTCTTACATTCGGCCCTTCCAATCACTCATCTTACGTTCATCAATAGTGCATAATACATTCACATAGGAAAAAAAAACATTGTCAAATGAATGTTGTAAACATAAACAATGCATATTACCATGTTATGAGACACATACGCCAATCACATACCCATCCCCTATCCACGCACACAACCCCCACCCAACCATACGCACACCCCGAGGCACACATACATGACCCCACCCACACATCCAACACCCACCACACATCCCCTACACACACATCCCCCCCCACACACACACATCCCAGGCACACATATACATGCACCCGCCCACCCACCTACACACATCTCCCCAAACAACATCTCCCACCCACCACACATCCTCTACACACACATCCACCACCCACACATACATGCACCCGCCCAACCATCACCCATCCACACATCCCCTCACCTAAACACATCTCCCCACTCGCACACACATCCTCCACCTATCCCATAACTCATCAACACTCACCCACCCACATATCCTCCACCACACACGCACAGACCCGCAACCACCCAATCAAACACACATCCCCCACCCCCACACACACACATAGCCCCACCAACCCACACATCACACACCTACCCACACACAGAACTAGCACCCACATATACATCCCCGACTTTCACACATCCCCCACCCACACATCCCTCGCCCATACACACACATACCCCCATTCTCCAACCTACCCACACTCACCCCCACACCCCCAGTCACCCATCCCCAATCACACATCCCTTAACCGCATATCCCTTAAACACATTCCCCACCCACACACACACCTCCACCTATACACTGACACACACACACATCTCCTCACCCATACACACATCTCCCATCCACTTACACACACCTCCCACCCACCTACACACACCCCCACCCATGCACATTTTCCCACCCACACACACATCTCCCACACACACCCACCCACTCACGTACTCATCGCTCAACCACCCATATCCACACATCCCCCACCCACCTATCAACACATACATCTCCTATCTACCCACCCACACTCACACATCCCATCCATCCAGCCAAACACGCATCCCCCACCCTCACATACATTCTTTACCACCCGCACATTCCACACCAAATCACACATTACCCCACCTCCCCACATACACATCCCTCACCCACACACATCTCCCCTCCCAGACAACATCCCACCCATATAGGCATCTCCCATACACATCCCTTCCCACACATCCCTCACCCACCCACACATCCCCCACCTACAAACAACCTCACCACCCACAATACATCCTCCACCCATCCACAATTACCCCACCCACACGCACCCCCACCCACCCACACGCACCCCTACCCACCCACACGCAGTCCCACCCACCCACACATACATCCCCACACCCATCCCCCCACCCCATCATACATCCATCCCCAACCCACACATATCTCCCACACAACCCTCACTCACCCACCCACATAAATATTCCCCACCCACACAACCCCCCTCCCCCCACCTACCAACACCCACACACTTCCAACTATCACCAAAACATCCCTCACCCACACACACAGTCCACACCCACCACACATCCCTCACCCACCCACCCACATACATATTCCCCACCCACACAACCCCCCACCCACCAACACCCACACATTTTCAACCATCACCCAAACATCCCTCACCCACGCACACATTCCACACCCACCACACATCACTCATCCACCCACACACAACCCCTCCACACATACATCACCCACACACACACATCCCCCAGACACACACGCATGCCTCATACACACCCACACACACATCCTCACATCTAGACACATACATGATGCCTCACATAATCACTGAAACTAGTATGAACAAACTCCCACACTTTACACACAGTTGATACACTGACGATTGTCGTGAACATTATCGCAAAAATTGTAAAAAATGGAGAAAAAATTGTACATATACATTGTGTAACGTAAAAATTAGAGATGCAACTCTCTCTCTCTCTCTCTCTCTCTCTCTCTCTCTCTCTCTCTCTCTCTCTCTCTCTCTTTCTCTCTCGCTCTCTGTCTTTTCTTACACACACATTCTCTCTCTCACACTCACTCTCTCTCTCTCACTCACACTCACTAACTCTCACTCACTCCACAGTAATTACGTGTGTTCATATTATACATGATAACATCAAGTGGCTTTTTTTTCGCATATCCTTTACAGGACATCGCTGTCAACACCAGCATTTTACTGCTGTTGTTGATTTCTTGGCAAGATCACGCTCAGTAGTATGCCATTGCTTTCTGAGCGGCCGGCTCACCTATCCCGCAAGTCACCAACGCGACGAGAACCGCTACCAATTCTTGCGCGCTGCGAGACCCTAAGTGGATAAAACGGGATTACGGAGAAAGTCGTTTAACCCCCCACGACCAAAGGAACCGGCATCAAGTGGCATACAAAATGATAATATGAAAGATGAGAATACATAAAAAATATGGAATGGCATGTTACATGACATGCATGCGCTCATCTCTCTCTCTCTCTCTCTCTCTCTCTCTCTCTCTCTCTCTCTCTCTCTCTCTCTCTCTCTCTCTCTCTCACACACACACACACACACACACACACACACACACACACACACAGACAGGCAGGCAGACATTCAAAGAGTTCCAAGAACATTATGCTCGCAGTGATGAAAAAGTTGTTTTGGCGTGTGATAATGTGAAATGAAACATATTGTGAGGGGCAGGTCGCGCGGGGAAATGTGTGATAATGTGAAATGAAACAGATTGCGATGAAACAGCAGGCCGCCTTACTTTCTTTCTTTTTTTTATTTAATGGTATGTCTGCGGGTCGTTCAGAAAGCAATGGTTAACTACTGAACGTAAACTTGCCCAGGTATTACGAACAACCAAAAATGCTGGGGGTTGACTGCTACGTCCTGTAAAGGATATGCAACTAACTTTAGGTCAGCAGGCATATCTCCCCTGGTCACTGGTGTAGTCTGAGAGCAGGTCCAGGTACTCCAGCTGTGTTTCTAACTGACCCTACGGTCATCTGTGGCCAAATACTATACTATAGGGACATTTCACAACATTCCGACAAACCTGTGGCCAGTCACTTGGCTTCTCACGATCACACGAGTGCCACTGCCATAAGGTCATATTATTGGGACAGCTCAGCTAGACAGAATGGAGAAGCACTTCATCAAGACTTCGGGGTGTATCTATCTAACTGGAATAGTACTGTAATAGATGCCATTGTTCAACTTGACATCAAAACACTGCAACCACTACCCACCCTTGTCTGTTACTGAAGCTGCCTACTCGTCCTGTACGATTATTTCCTGTTAGGATTTATTATTTGCAACAAAATATTATGTTTTCATTAGCCATGTTTGTAATCTTCTTGAAGAAGGTCATTATGACCGAAATGTCGGGTTCATGTGTTGTGGTTTCTTTATTACATATTTTGTTATTATTGTTGTCGTGATTCACTTTCCCACTGTAACTCGCCCTGAGATCGGAGTAAGGTTTGTACAGCTCTCTCTCTCTCTCTCTCTCTCTCTCTCTCTCTCTCTCTCTCTCTCTCTCTCGCAGGATCTCAATCAATCATGTTCCGTGCCGGAAAGCATGGGCGGTCATGATTCGCCATTTCACTCGATCACCAGTGTCGTGGATCAGCTCAGTGTTCCTGTCTCGTCCATGCCATGTGGCCAAGCCATCCAGGTATTTTCCTCTCGGTCTTCCTCTTGGTCTGTTCCCTTCGATCTTGCCAGTTGTCACTAAGTTCTCCAATCCATTTCTTTTCATAACATGTCCAAAAAATGTTGACTGTCTACGTCTCATTTCTCTAATCAGTTTACGATGTTCATTTGTCTCCTGTAGTACTTGGTCATTGGTTTTTCTGTCTGTCCATGGTATTCTTTGCATTTTCCTCAGAAACCACATTTCTGCAGCCAGCCATCAGATGTTTTTTCAGCTTGACTGCTCATTGTCCAAGTTTCACATCCATACACAAGAACAGGCTCTATTGTATCCCCTCAACACTCTTTTTCTCGTTTCAATTGACATCTTTTTATTGGTCAGAATGTTTTTCATCTTGCTAAAGCCCACTTTCGCCATGGCGATTCTTGTTCTAATCTCTTCAAGGCATCTCCCATCAGATGTTATGACTGTTCCAAGATAATTGTACCTATTCACTTGTTGAAGCAGGATCTACACATTCCTATTTGCTCCAGGATCTACACATTCCTATTTGCTCCAGTTCACACGGCCACATCCGGCTCCGGTATTGGTGTGCCTTATCTGACACGTGATCACGGATATATTTCCACACCTAGGCCGTCCTATCCTCAAGGTCAAGCACAGATGGGGAAAGTGTGTCAGTTCGTGTGTTGCCTTACTGGACAGGAGTTGCGACAATAGATTGCATGTCTTTGTGACATTGCCCTCATTGTCAGAGTAAACATCATACATTTCCCCACAGTGTCAGAGTAAACATCATACATTTCCCCACAGTGTCAGAGTAAACAACATACATTTCCCCACAGTGTCAGAGTAAACACCATACATTTCCCCCACAGTGTCAGAGTAAACACCATACATTTCCCCCACAGTGTCAGAGTAAACATCATACATTTCCCCACAGTGTCAGAGTAAACACCATACATTTCCCCACAGTGTCAGAGTAAACACCATACATTTCCCCCACAGTGTCAGAGTAAACATCATACATTTCCCCCACAGTGTCAGGGTAAACACCATACATTTCCCCACAGTGTCAGAGTAAACACCATACATTTCCCTCAGTGTCAGATAACACCACACACGATTTTCCTTATTGTCAGTTAACATGTGTGTGTGTGTGTGTGTGTGTGTGTGCGTGTGTGTGTTAAAGTTGTACACATGTATTGTACACACTACGTATACACACACTGGGCAGACATATGGTTGCAGTGTCACTATAACTGTATTAGGGGTGTACACAAGTAGTGTATAAGGACAAAACCCTGTGCGTTTTTGTAGTGATGGTGGTGGGTTATATAAGTCAAGTAATTATTGATTTTCCACCACAAATTACAATTCATTTTTAGCTCTTATCTGTTTTTTTTTTCTGTTTAGACGTTGGCGTGGTCAAGTGACCAAGCGGACTGGTAGGTAAAGTGGGTCTGGAGGGTTGTCCTAATGGTCTAGTGACCACTCTGGGATGGTAAGTAAGAGGTGGTCTAGTGACTTGGTAGTCTAGTGACCGCTCGGTGTGTACAGCATACATGTACAACATGAAACATTGAAATAACAAAGAAGGTATATAATTTTAATAAACGGAAAACATATATTAACAGACATTACATATTTAAATGAGGAGAGGTGTGGTGGTGACATTATAATAGTTTTGAAAAGTGATCGCTCCGGGTGTAAGATGGACAGAGGTACCAAATATGTGTAGATAAATATATAAAAAGAGCACTTCTTCAATTACTTAAGAGGGACAGCGTGATTTGGTGGTTGTTGTATAGAGACCCGCGTTGTATCTTCAAATGAAAAGCGTAACAATTAAAAGATGGCTGTTATTACTGGTTGTAGTGAGTAATCACTATCTTCATTACGGGTGTATGCTTGCAGGTTAGGGTACAGGGGTGAGCAGAGAGGGCTAATGGTATAGAACCAGTGGTTGGGAACGTGTGCATGGAAGCTTCAAAGAAACACCGTAAAAAGCACACAGATTGATATACAAAAATAAAGAAACAAGTTGGGGTGGGCTGGGGTTGATTGTGGTTATTGTAAAGAACATGCAGCTAACTTGTAACTCTATGTGTAGTGTGCTACAACAAGTTACACTGACGATGGTGGTGTATTGTAAAGAACATGCAGCTAACTTGTAACTCTATGTGTAGTATGCTACAACAAATTACGCTGACAATAGTATGAGCGCTAGGTGGGGTATCGAGTTGTCTTCTCTGGGTAGGATGTACTTGGGTGGGGCGGGGCTACATATGTGAAAGAATGAGCGATGGGTCACCCGTGGGGTATCGATGTATTGATATTGTTTTCTTTGGGCAGGAAAATAGAACCGCCCTGTGTTAGTGAGCGTATCAGAAATCAATTCTACCATGCGGACTTAGATTCTGTTCTTGTTTAGTTTGTGTGTAAGTCGTGTAGTGATATGATATCATGTTTCATTTTCTTGTATGAGTGTTTTGTGTCTTACCAGTTCTTCGTATCTAAGAACTGAATTGGTATCCTAAAACACCCTGATGTGAAAAAATACGCAATTAATATCGCCTACTAACAAATATTCATGTCTCTGTATGCCGTAGTAGTCGTATTAGTAGTGATGGTAACAATAGTAGTAGTAATAGTAGTAGTTATCATCATCATCAAGAGACTTGTCGGCTGGCGTAAGCGATCACGACTCTCCATAAATTGCAATCTCCAACGGCATGGATCATTTCATGTGTTGACTCACTTCACTGGAATCCCAATTAACGTCGTCATCTTTATGTGGTGGTGGTGGTGGTGGTGGCGGCGGCGGCGGCGGCGGCGGCGGCGGCGGCGGTGGTGGTGGTGATGATGGTGGTTCTTCTTCTTCTCCATTAAGAATGCTGATGACCATTCATTTCACCCAGTGGGGTTGAAAGTATAAAGCCGTGAGTTCTAAGATGGCTGAATATGCATATTTTGGCTCAAAATGTTCTTTGACAATGTGGGCAAAGAATACTTAACGTTCCAGGAGGAGGATCTCCTGCGGTAGTTTTTCAGTCCAGCCTTTTCTTTACAGCTCTTGCAATCCTGGTTGCTTCACAAGTGACTGCACCCTTGCATAATGATGTACGCCACGAATTTCGGTCTTTGGCAGCAGTCTCGCAGGTATCAAAATGAATTCCATAAGCTTTCAGTGAGATTTTCAGATTGTCTTTAAAGCGTTTCCTCTGGTCGCCTTGGGAGCATTTACCACATTCGTTTAGGGAACCTGCGATCTGGCATGCGAGTAAAGTGACCAGCCCAGCGAATATGATTCTCCATTAGTAGAGTGTGGATACTGGGCATGGACGCTCTTTCTAGGACTTCAGTGTCTGGGATCTTGTCTTGTCATTTAATCTGTAATAGCTTCCTTAGGCAGACTGTGTGGAAGTGGTTTAATTTCCTAGCGTGTCGCTGATAAACAGTCCAGGCTTCACAAGCATATAGCAGTGTGGATAATACAACTGTGTTATGGACTTTCAGCTTTGTTTGCAGGCTTATTCCATTTCTGTCCCATACATTCTTGTACAGTCTGCCAAAGACCGCACTGGCCTTGGAGATTCTTGCATTCACTTCGTCATCAATTATGGCAGCTTGTGACACAGTGCTGTCAAGATAGGTGAATTTGTCCACAATACTCAGCCTATGACCATTCACTTTGATATTCGTCACAGTGTGATTAATCCCTGGAGCTGGCTGGTACATAACTACAGTCTTCTCCAAGTTGATATTGAGCCCAAAGTTGGCACAGGCATATGAGAAAGCTGAAACATTGTGTTGCATGTCTGCCTCTGAGTTGGCATACAGAGCGCAATCATCAGCAAACAGGAGCTCTCTGACGGTGTCGCTGTTAGTTTTGGTTTGATCTTTCAGCCTTCTGAGATTTAATAACTTTCCATCCATGCGTTAGATAATGTCTAATTCCAATGTCGTCGTTCTCGAAGGCATTCGTCAGCATAGCTGAAACCATGATGCTGAACAGTGTTGGTGCCAGGACACATCCTTGCTTCACTCCATTGGTGACAGGAAAAGGTCCAGACAGTTCACCATTTCCCTGTGCTCTTGCCTGCATGCCGTCATGAAATAGCCGCACTATTTGGACAAACTTTCGTGGACAGCCATATTTCGCCATAATTTTCCACGGTCCTTCTCTGCTGACTGTATCAAAAGCCTTGGTAAGGTCTATTAAAATGGCGAATATTTTGGAGTCCTATTCCTGTCATTTCTCTTGCAGCTGCCTTGCAGCGAAAATCATGTCAACAGTTCCTCGTTCTTTTCTGAAGCCACATTAACTCTCAGGAAGAAGACTTTGATCGAGATGGGCTGTGAGGCGATTGAAAAGAATTCTGGCGAGTATCTTCCCTGCAATTGAGAGTAAGGAGATGCCTCGGTGTTGGTCACAGGATTGTAAATTTACGTTTGTAAAGGTGGACTATTGACGCGTCCTTTAAATCTTGTGGCATGGTCTCGTTCACCCATATGTTTTAAGCAACGCTCTTGTTATATATTTATATATACATATGTTGTGGGCAAAAAGAAAATCCTAACATGCACAGTTCGCGGGGACTGCACTAGTCAGGCGGCTCTAATTCCTCAAGCTCAAAGACCCCTCTATATTGACAGTAAATGACAGTTGTACACTTGTCCAGCTTAAACCTCGAGAGGTCACTTTTCTAAACTAGTATAATGTCACCATCACACCTGTCCTCATTTAAATATGTAATGTTTGTTTATATATGTTTTCCGTTTATTCAAATTATATACCTTCTTTGTTATTTCAATGTTTCATGTTGTACTTGTATGTTGTACACACCGAATGGTCACTAGACTACCAAGTCACTAGACCACCTCTTACTTACCAACCCCGAGTGGTCACTAGACCATCAAAACACCCCGCCACGCCCACTTTACCTACCAGCCCGCTTGGTCACTTAACCACGCCAACGTCTAGCAAGAAAAATAGATAAGAGCTAAAAATAAACTGCGATTTGTGGTGGAAAATCGATAATTACTTTATTTGTATAACCCACCACAAGCACCACAAAAACGCATAGAGTTTGTCCTTATACACTACTTATACAAGCGTTGTACACACTACGTATACACACACTACGTGTACACACACTACGTGTACACACACTGGACAGATAGATATTGTTGCAGTGTCAGTGTGCTGTATTAGGGTTGTACACACCACACACACACACACCACACATGCATATACCGCATACAATTACATACATATATATACACATACACGGCGCCACGTCATAAACACACATCACACACCTATACACTGCCACACACACATATATGCACTTCGCAACCACATATAGACACACACACACTGGGTAATCACACACGCTGACACACACAAACACACAGCGCCGTGCGGTATATTTTTCAGGATGCAAGCCTTGGAAATGCCACCCCTCCTTCGTTACTTATGCCGCCCCGTTACGGTGCCGCCTGATGCGGTCGCCCCTCTCTGTATCATAGCACAGCGTGGTCCTGTAAACACAGACATACACGCACACACAGTGCAACATTTATGATTTCGCTGCAAATCCTATTTATTGTCTTATCTCGGGGGCCGCACAGATATCAGAGGTCACCATATTATGGCCTGAATTTCCCCGGAGTTGTGTCATTGCCCCCCTAGTCATATTTGTAGCAAGGATCTAACATGTCTTCCAGAACTGTAAGTATTTGTTCATTATTGTAGGTAGCATTCCTGACTCGCAGTACTGGTTATTGTTGTTGTTTTTGTCGTCGTCGTTGTTGTTATTGCTGTTGTCGTTGTTGTTGTTGCTGTTGTTTAGGTTGCACACTTTTACAACAAGATAACGTATCAATGGACTTTGAGATGTTCCAACCGCATTCACAGACAGTAGCAATTATACAGTGGCCTGTGTTCCAAATGTTGTGACCAACGAGTGAAAGGGCGCACATTTTCTTGCATACAACACACATCGACTGATGAGTGAACATTGACCAAACTTTCCATACAAAACATTGACTGGTAGGTGAACATTTATAAATCTAACCATACAACAACCATTGACAGGTGAGTGAACATTTACCAATCTTACGATATAATAAACATTGACAGGTGAGTGAACATTTACTACTCTTACCATACAACGCGTTTGTGAGCAGCTTACCAGGCGTTCGAAACTCAGCTGCGACCGATTTGTGCAGCAGGCCGTGTCGCGTTGTGTTATAACGTGTTGGTATGGAAGCCGGTCGTTCAGAAAGCAATGGCAAACTACTGAACTAAAACTTGCCTAGTACATCAACAGCAGCTGAAAAATGCTGGTATTGACTGCAATGTCCTATAGGGGATATGCAACATTAAAATAACACATAAAACTAGCATTGAATGGTGAGTGAACATTTACCAAAAACCTATCATACAACAAACACTGAGTGGTGAGTGACCATTTACGAATCTTACCATTAAAAAAAAAATAACATTGACTGGTTAGAGAAGATTTACCAATCTAACAATACAACAAACCATGGTCCAGTCTGGACCGGTCGAGAGTCAGACTAGACAATGGCAGTATTCACCCTGCTGCCAAAGATATTGATTTCAGGAATTAAGAAAGTTTGAAAGTTCTGAAGTATTTTAAGTAGTACAACTGTGATTATGTGTACCTATTTCAACGCGTAAAGAGGAATTATAAATGTGAAACGAACCGGTGTTATGTTGTGATTGGAGTGTGTAGATGTGTCGTGGCGCTAACTGATGATAATATAATATTGTGGCTTAAGGCCACGTATACCAATACTGAATGTGTTCAATGACCAGTTATGCATGAATCTGGACACTGTGAAGGGTCATCGTCTGGACACAATTGTCTGAGGGCTGACTGATAGCATTGCAACAGTCTGGCCAGCCAAGATGAGGACACCGTGTTAAACTGCCGTGTCAACGTGAACACACTGTCCTACCATTATGGCTTAGCTCAGTTAGGGGGTCATATAACTATAAACATTATATTGCCTAGACCCACCTATTGTGGGTCTTGTCACTGTGGGTGCTCGTTAAACCTGAACCCTTGGGAACCCATGGAGACTTCAGGACTCGTCAGACTCGAACCCTCGCCCTTGTCACTGTGGGGGACGTCAAATTAAACCTGACAGTGAACATTCTACTATGTCTGAAGGCCATAGCAGGCAAAAGTGAACATTTTTCTCATCTATACGGGTTGGCAAAAGAAAACTCTAACCTGCACAGTTCGCGGCGACTGCACTAGCCATGTGGCCTTAATTCCTCAGGCTCAAGACTCCCCCTGTCCTTCACCGTAAGGTACTATAGGCAGTAAATAAGTTTGTTTTCTTTACGAGTTTCGTGAATTTTATTAATAGTCATTTAAAAGAAGTAATTTCCAGGACCGGACACTAAATAGCCCCGAGAGGATTATTGAAAGTTTCAAACTTAAAACATGAAGGAAGATTTTCGCTGATAGATAAAACAGACAGGAGCAGAAATATCGGGTAAACCCGGACCAGCGACGTCATATCACGCGGGGAAAACCCGAACGTGACTGTGTAACATGTCCGACGTAAATGGGAGTGTTGCCGACACACAGATTATCAAGAAACAGAGTGACGATATATCATCAGTTGCTGTTAATTTAAAGTATTATTACTGCTACTAGTGAAATTTAGAGAAGTTTAACGTCGTCAACAGAAAGATGAAACATGGACCACAGGTCGAACTTTAACACGAGGAATGATGTTAGTCAGTTTTAATAGTTTTATATTTGTGCTCTCTGTATTCATAATTAATGCGTATTTTTTCTACACTGGATCGTCGGAATGAAAGTTTAGCAATGCGTATTTATTGATTGGATTGTCAAATTACAAGTTAATTTTAGTTATTGTGTAGTTAATAGTTAAAGAAGTTACTAGAGGGCACTCTTCCGACAGACGGGTCTAAATAGTTCTGCAGTGAATAATTTTATATAACTAACACTAACCCTAACCCTAATCACTTATTCACTGCAGAACTATTTAGACCCGTCTGTCGGAAGAGTGCCGAAATGTCTCAATACATGTGTACACTGTACAGTAACGTCGTAATTTCGCTGCTAGCTTGGGACGATAATGGAAATAAAATCCGTTTAAAAGTGAATAATACATACATATTGTATTTAATTTTACGAAACGATCAATATAAAAAACTTCAATATAAGAGTAGTAATGTACAGAAATATATTGTAATACTGTAAATCTACGTTACATCAAAATAATCTGTCATCTCCTTCTGAGACATTGAGGCTCGAGCTTTCTGTGCGGCGAGGTTCCGTATCTTAAGCAGAAGCAGGATCTGTGTTTCATTTTCCTCCTCTTGCATTTCAAACCAGTCGATACACTTTGATAAGGTTGTTTCTGCTTCTGAGTGGCTAGTTGTAGGTTTTTGGTTAAGAAGAACTGGTCCTTCATCGTCATCAGTTTCTTTTTTACTGGTAGTCACACTGGAAACAATTTCATCATCGTTCAAAATTTCAAAGCCTCCATATCAGACTTATGTCCACCTGCCTAGCTTTGGCCGTGCGTGTCATGTCAGACTTGTGTCCACTTGCCTGGCTCTGTCCGTTCATGTCATGTCAGACTTGTGTCCACCTGCCTGGCTCTGTACGTACATGTCATGTCAGACTTGTGTCCACTTGCCTGGCTATGTCCGTGCATGTCATGTCAGACTTGTGTCCACCTTCCTAGCTCTGTCCGTTCATGTCATGTCAGACTTGTGTCCACCTGCCTGGCTTTGGCCGTGCGTGTCATGTCAGACTTGTGTCCACCTGCCTGGCTCTGTACGTACATGTCATGTCAGACTTGTGTCCACCTGCCTGGCTCTGTACGTACATGTCATGTCAGACTTGTGTCCACCTGCCTGGCTCTGGCCGTGCATGTCATGTCAGACTTGTGCCCACCTGCCTGGCTCTGTACGTACATGTCATGTCAGACTTGTGTCCACCTGCCTGGCTCTGGCCGTGCATGTCATGTCAGACTTGTGTCCACCTGCCTGGCTTTGTCCGTGCGTGTCAGACTTGTGTCCACCTGCCTGGCTTTGTCCGTGCGTGTCAGACTTGTGTCCACCTGCCTGGCTTTGTCCGTGCGTGTCAGACTTTGTCCATCCATCATTTGCCATGCCGGAAAGCGTGGGCGGTCATGCTTTGCCATCTCACTCGATCACCAGAGTTGTGGATCAGCTCTGTGTTTCTGTCTCAACCATGCCATGTGGCCAAGCCATCCAGATATTTACTTCTCAGTCTTCCCCTTGGTCTGTTCCCTTCGAGCTTGCCAGTTGTCACCAAATTCTCCAATTTATTTCTTCTCATAACATACCCCAAAAATTTTGACTGTCTACGTCTAATGTCTCTAATCAGTTTACGATCTTCATTTGTTTCTTGTAGGACTTGTTCACTGGTTTTTCTGTCTGCCCATGGTATTATTTGCATTTTCCACAGAAACCACATTTCCACAGCCATCAGATGTTTTTCAGCTTGGTTGCTCATTGTCCACGCTTCACATCCATACAAAAGTACAGGTTCTATGTAGTACTTCAACACTCTTTTTCTTGTTTCAATTGATATCTTTTTATTGGTCAATATGTTTTTCACCGTGCAAAAGGCTGCCTTCTCAATGGCAATTCTTGTTCTAATCTCTTCAGGGCATCTCCCATCAGATGTTGTGACTGTTCCGAGATAACTGTACCGATTCACTTGCTTAAGAATATGCCCATTTACTCGTATATCACATTGTGGCATTTCCTTCTTCCCAGTGACGACCATAACCTGTGTCTTCTTACTATTCAGTTCTAACCCTAGTTGTTTACTGTGTGCAACAACCACATCTACTAAATGTTGCAGGTCCTGTTCATTGTCTGTAATCAATATTGTATCATCTGCTTATTGATGCATCTTCCCCCAATGTTAATTCCTTCCATATCTTCAATATTTTTGAAAATACTTTCACTGTACCGGAAAAAAAAGATCTGGAGACATTACACATCCCTGTCTCACACCTCTCTTAATAGGCTGATATTGGCCCACTTCATTATCAACTCTTATGGCAGCTTGTTGTTTCCAATATATGTTTTTTACAAGTCTAAGGTCTTTTCCATCAATTTGTAGATCTTAAAGCATCCTTATCATGTCGACATGTCTCACTTTATCGAAAGCCTTTGTGTAGTCAATAAAGCAAAGATACTGATCTTTGTTTACTTCTATAAAAAGTCGCTAGGGTCGACTTCATTGCACCGGGTTTTTATCCCATATGGCTCAGTCTCTTTCCCCAGCGCGGAAAGCGTCGCACAAAGCACGAACTCCGTAGGTCTAGCGACAACCCACAGGAGTCTCAAAAAAATTTCACTCTTTTCTGATTATCGATGAGTTTGCAATACATGATATTCTTGGCATCTGTAAAGAATGTAGTTTGCTATTGATTTCCTTCCTAGCAGTGACCGTAGCAGTGACCGTACTGGTCAATGACCATAGCCATTGTCTCCCAAAAAAAGGAGGCCTACCGCCGTGAAGCTGGAGACCATAATCTACAACTATCTGTTGGCTGCTCTCAACTTCACCCACCACCTGCACGTATGGTTTCACGTAACCCTGATCGTTGGCTAATAGGGTACTCCACCCTGCTCAAGGGTGTCCACCTATTGCCAGTTGGTGTTGATACTGGCCAGGTATTCACAGTCTTTGACAGTTTCAGTGTCCACATCCTCTACTATAATTGTTGCTGGTCTGCGGACATGTTTATTGTTTCCTTACCTTCAGAAACAGATTTACGTTTTTAGCGTGTCTACTGGCGGACGTGGTTAGCTCGGCTGAGAGGAGGATCGTATCTTGTGCATATATGAGTTCTGGAGTTGTACTCTGGGCAGGTGTTGGACATGTATGGGGAGAGAATCCAGTTCTGTCTTATACCCATATGCTACCCTATACACGTTTCATATTTCACTGTTGGTTGTGGAGTGGAGTCGTCTCATCTTGACGTCACAGGGTTCACCTACAGCAAGATATGGGGTAGACAGACCTGTAGCGTATTGAACCATCTTTGTGTAGTCACCCAGAATATTGTATGTCATGTTGATACCATCTTTTTGAAGTTACCCAGCATGTTGATACCATCTTTGTGTAGTCACCCAGAATGTTGTATGTCATGTTGATACCATCTTTTTGAAGTTACCCAGCATGTTGATACCATTTTTGTGCAGCCACCCAGAATGTTGTATGTCATGTTGATACCATCTTTGTGCAGCCACCCAGAATGTTGTATGTCATGTTGATACCATCTTTGTGCAGCCACCCAGAATGTTGTATGTCATGTTGATACCATCTTTGTGCAGCCACCCAGCATGTTGTATGTCATGTTGATACAATTTTTGTGCAGTCACCCAGAATGTTGTATGTCATGTTGATACCATCTTTGTGCAGCCACCCAGAATGTTGTATGTCATGTTGATACCATCTTTGTGCAGCCACCCAGAATGTTGTATGTCATGTTGATACCAGCTTTGTGCAGCCACCCAGCATGTTGTATGTCATGTTGATACCATCTTTGTGCAGCCACCCAGAATGTTGTATGTCATGTTGATACCATCTTTGTGCAGCCACCCAGAATGTTGTATGTCATGTTGATACCATCTTTGTGCGGCCACCCAGAATGTTGTATGTCATGTTGATACCATCTTTGTGCGGCCACCCAGCATGTTGTATGTCATGTTGATACCATCTTTGTGCAGTCACCCAGCATGTTGTATGTCATGTTGATACCATCTTTGTGCAGCCACCCAGAATGTTGTATGTCATGTTGATACCATCTTTGTGCAGCCACCCAGAATGTTGTATGTCATGTTGATACCATCTTTGTGCAGCCACCCAGAATGTTGTATGTCATGTTGATACCATCTTTGTGCAGCCACCCAGAATGTTGTATGTCATGTTGATACCATCTTTGTGTAGTCACCCAGAATGTTGTATGTCATGTTGATACCATCTTTTTGAAGTTACCCAGCATGTTGATACCATCTTTGTGTAGTCACCCAGAATGTTGTATGTCATGTTGATACCATCTTTTTGAAGTTACCCAGCATGTTGATACCATTTTTGTGCAGCCACCCAGAATGTTGTATGTCATGTTGATACCATCTTTGTGCAGCCACCCAGAATGTTGTATGTCATGTTGATACCATCTTTGTGCAGCCACCCAGAATGTTGTATGTCATGTTGATACCATCTTTGTGCAGCCACCCAGCATGTTGTATGTCATGTTGATACCATTTTTGTGCAGCCACCCAGAATGTTGTATGTCATGTTGATACCATCTTTGTGCAGACACCCAGCATGTTGTATGTCATGTTGATACCATCTTTGTGCAGCCACCCAAGATTGTTGTTATCGGTGCTGGAGTCAACGGCTTGGCCTGTGCCGTGTGCATCCAGAAGTGTTGTCCCGAGGCACAGGTGGAGGTGGTCGCCGACAAGTGGTCGCCCGACACCACGTCGGAGATCTCGGCCGGCTTCTGGGGGCCGTTTACTGTCAGTGACACAGACCCCGAGGTGGTCAGGTAAGTCTCTTTCTCTATGTGGTCGTGGGTGGTGTGTCTGTGTCTGTTTTGTGTGTGTGGGTGCGTGTGTGTGTGTGTGTGGGGGTGTGTGGGGTGTGGATGTGTGTGTGTGTGTGTGTGTGGGTGGATGTGTCCGTGTGTGTGTGTGTGTGCGCGCGCGCCCATAATCCATGTCTGTTGCTGTTGTCGGTGCTCGGCAACATAGACACTTATCAGTGCGTTATTTCCCTCAAATATGTCAAACATGTCTGTTGCTGTTGTCGGTGCTCGGCAACATAGAAACTTATCAGTGCGTTATTTCCCTCAAATATGTCAAACATGTCTGTTGCTGTTGTCGGTGCTCGGCAACATAGAAACTTATCAGTGCGTTATTTCCCTCAAATATGTCAAACATGTCTGTTGCTGTTGTCGGTGCTCGGCAACATAGAAACTTATCAGTTATTTCCCTCAAATATGTCAAACATGTCTCCTGTAGCCCAGCAAATCTGTTTCCCTGGCAACCATCGTCTGCACCACGTCCCCTGGTGTCGCTACAAGCTGCCATGTTACCACGTCCCCTGATGTCGCTACAAGCTGCCATGTTACCACGTCCCCTGATGTCGCTACAAGCTGCCATGTTACCACGTCCCCTGATGTCGCTAATGACGTCTTTATATTGTGTGTAAGGACGTCTATGGTGCTGTATCGTGTGCGGGGATGTTTATGGTGCTGTATCGTGTGTGGGGACGTTTATAGTGCTGTATTGTGTGTGGGGACGTTTATAGTGCTGTATTGTGTGTGGGGACGTTTATAGTGCTGTATTGTGTGTGGGGACGTTTATAGTGCTGTATTGTGTGTGGGACGTTTATAGTGCTGTATTGTGTGGGGACGTTTACGGTGCTGTATTGTGTGGGGACGTTTACGGTGCTGTATTGTGTGGGGACGTTTACGGTGCTGTATTGTGTGTAAGGACGTATATGGTGTATCTGACCATATCAGCCACCCAGAGATGTTTGGTCCATACAAATTTGGGTCTAGCACCATATGCACCATGCACCTGAAGGTGTGTAACAACGTCTTTACACACATACAACACAACGTGTACTGAACGTAAAATGTGCCCAGGAATCACGAACAGCGAAAATGCTGGGGTTGACTGCTTCGTCCTGTGAAGCACATGCAACTAGATTTTTTTAAATGTGTGTAAGGACAATTAAGGTGCTGTAATGTGTGGGGACGTTTACGATGCTGTTTTGTGTGTGGGAACGTTCGTGGTGCTGTATTGTGTTTAAGGACGTGTATGGTACTGTACGTGTGTAAGGACGTCTATGGTGCTGTAGGTGTATAAGGACGTGGATGGTGCTGTATGTGTATAAGGACGTGTATGGTGCTGTATGTGTATAAGGACGTGTATGGTGCTGTATGTGTGTAAGGTCGTGTATGGTGCTGTATGTGTGTAAGGACGTGTATGGTACTGTATTGTATTTAAGGACGTGTATGGTACTGTACGTGTGTAAGGACGTCTATGGTGCTGTAGGTGTATAAGGACGTGTATGGTGCTGTATGTGTATAAGGACGTGTATGGTGATGTATATGTGTAAGGTCGTGTATGGTGCTGTATGTGTGTAAGGACGTGTATGGTGCTGTATGTGTGTAAGGACGTGTATGGTGCTGTGTGTGTGTAAGGACGTGTATGGTGCTGTATGTGTGTAAGGACGTGTATGGTGCTGTATGTGTATAAGGACGTGTATGGTGCTGTATGTGTGTAAGGACGTGTATGGTGCTGTATGTGTGTAAGGACGTGAATGGTGCTGTATGTGTGTAAGAACTTGAATGGTGCTGTATATGTGTAAGGACGTGTATGGTGATGTATTATGTAAGGACGTGTATGGTGATGTATGTGTGTAAGGACATGTATGGTGCTGTATTGTGTAAGGAAGTGTATGGTTATGTATGTGTGTAAGGACGTGTATGGTGATGTATGTGTGTAAGGACGTGTATGGTGCTGTATGCGTGTAAGGACGTGTATGGTGCTGTATGTGTGTAATGATGTGTATGGTGCTGTATGTGTGTAATGACGTGTATGGTGCTGTATTGTGTAATGATGTGTATGGTGCTGTATGTGTGTAATGACGTGTATGGTGCTGTATTGTGTAAGGACGTGTATGGTGCTGTATATGTGTAAGGACGTGTATGGTGCTGTATGTGTGTAAGGGTGTGTATGGTGCTGTATTGTGTAAGGACGTGAATGGTGCTGTATGTGTGTAAGGACGTGTATGGTGCTGCATGTGTAATGATGAGTATGGTGCTGTATGTGTAATGATGTGTATGTGTAATGATGTGTATGGTGCTGTATGTGTAATGATGTGTACGGTGCTGTATTGTGTAATGATGTGTATGGTGCTGTATGTGTATAAGGACGTGTGTGGTGCTGTATGTGTGTAAGGACGTGTATGGTGCTGTATGTGTATAAGGACGTGTATGGTGCTGTATGTGTGTAAGGACGTGTATAGTGCTGTATGTGTGTAAGGACGTGTATAGTGCTGTATGTGTAATGATGTGTATGGTGCTGTATTGTGTAATGATGTGTATGGTGCTGTATGTGTATAAGGACGTGTGTGGTGCTGTATGTGTGTAAGGACGTGTATAGTGCTGTATGTGTATAAGGACGTGTATGGTGCTGTATGTGTATAAGGACGTGTATGGTGCTGTATGTGTGTAAGGACGTGTATGGTGCTGTATGTGTGTAACGATGTGTATGGTGCTGTATGTGTGTAAGGACGTGTATGGTGCTGTATTGTGTAATGATGTGTATGGTGCTGTATGTGTGTAAGGACGTGTATGGTGCTGTGTTGTGTAAGGACGTGAATGGTGCTGTATGTGTGTAAGGACGTGTATGGTGCTGTATGTGTGTAAGGACGTGTATGGTGCTGTATTGTGTAATGATGTGTATGGTGATGTATGTGTGTAAGAACGTGAATGGTGTTGTATGTGTGTAAGGACGTGTATGGTGCTGTATTGTGTAAGGACGTGTATGGTGCTGTATGTGTGTAAGAACGTGAATGGTGCTGTATGTGTGTAAGGACGTGTATGGTGCTGTATTGTGTAAGGACGTGAATGGTGCTGTATGTGTGTAAGGACGTGTATGGTGCTGTATTGTGTAATGACGTGAATGGTGCTGTTTGTGTGTAAGGACGTGTATGATGTTGTATGTGTAATGATGTGTATGGTGCTGTATTGTGTAATGATGTGTATGGTGCTGTATGTGTGTAAGGACTTGTATGGTGCTATATGTGTATAAGGACGTGTATGGTGCTTTATTGTGCAATGATGTTTATGGTGCTGTATGTGTAATGATGTGTTTGGTGCTGTATTGTGTAATGATGTGTATGGTGCTGTATTGTGTAATGATGTGTATTGTGCTGTATTGTGTAATGATGTGTATGGTGCTGTAATGTGTAATGATGTGTATGATGCTGTATGTGTATAAGGACGTGTATAGTGCTGTATGTGTATAAGGACGTGTATGGTGCTGTATGTGTATAAGGACGTGTATGGTGCTGTATGTGTATAAGGACGTGTATGTTGCTGTATGTGTATAAGGACGTGTATGTTGCTGTATGTGTATAAGGACGTGTATGTTGCTGTATGTGTATAAGGACGTGTATGTTGCTGTATGTGTATAAGGACGTGTATGGTGCTGTATGTGTATAAGGACGTGTATGGTGCTGTATGTGTATAAGGACGTGGATGGTGCTGCATGTGTATAAGGACGTGTATGGTGCTGCATGTGTGTAAGGACGTGTATGGTGCTGCATGTGTATAAGGACGTGTATGGTGCTGTATGTGTATAAGGACGTGTATAGTGCTGCATGTGTAAGGACGTGTATAGTGCTGTATGTGTATAAGGACGTGTATGGTGCTGCATGTGTGTAAGGACGTGTATAGTGCTGTATGTGTATAAGGACGTGTATGGTGCTGTATGTGTATAAGGACGTGTATAGTGCTGTGTGTATAAGGACGTGTATAGTGCTGTATGTGTATAAGGACGTGTATGGTGCTGTATGTGTATAAGGACGTGTATGGTGCTGTATTGTGTAATGATGTGTATGGTGCTGTATGTGTGTAAGGACGTGTATAGTGATGTATGTGTATAAGGACGTGTATGGTGCTGCATATGTGTAAGGACGTGTATGGTGCTGTATTGTGTAATGATGTGTATGGTGCTGTATGTGTGTAAGGACGTGTATGGTGCTGTATGTGTATAAGGACGTGTATAGTGCTGTATGTGTATAAGGACGTGTATGGTGCTGCATATGTGTAAGGACGTTATAGTGCTGTATTGTGTAATGATGTGTATGGTGCTGTATTGTGTAATGATGTGTATGGTGCTGTATGTGTGTAAGGACGTGTATGGTGCTGTAGTGTGTAACGATGTGTATGGTGCTGTATGTGTGTAAGGACATGTATGGTGCTGTATGTGTATAAGGACGTGTATGGTGCTGTATGTGTATAAGGACATGTATGGTGCTGTATGTGTATAAGGACATGTATGGTGCTGTATGTGTATAAGGACGTGTATGGTGCTGTATGTGTATAAGGACGTGTATGGTGCTGCATATGTGTAAGGACGTGTATAGTGCTGTATGTGTATAAGGACGTGTATGGTGCTGCATATGTGTAAGGACGTGTATGGTGCTGCATATGTGTAAGGACGTGTATAGTGCTGTATGTGTGTAAGGACGTGAATGGTGCTGTATGTGTGTAATGGTGTGTATGGTGCTGTTTGAGTGTACAATGTTTGACATGCAAGTGGTACAATGTTTGACAATTATGTGGTACAGTAATTAACATAAATGTGATACATTGGCTGACATTCATGTGGTACAGTGGTTGACATTCACGTGGTACAATGGTTGACATGCATGTGGTACAATGGTTGACAATTATGTGGTACAATGGTTGACAATTATGTGATACAATGTTTGACATGCATGTGGTACAATGGTTGACAGTTATATGGTACAATGGTTGACAATTATGTGGTACAGTAATAAACATACATGTGATACATTGGCTGACATTCATGTGGTACAGTGGTTGACATTCACGTGGTACAGTGGTTGCCATTCATGTGGCACAATGGTTGACATTCACGTGGTACTATGTGTCTATGTTTGAGAGGCCAAATTGAGAAAGAATGAATTAATCACGCTACTCCACGGCTATCTAGTCGTGAGGTAAGATTATTCACAAAAAGCCTCTAGCCATGATGTAAGCTTGCAGATGGCAAGTAAATTGGACAGTGTAATTAAAACCGACCAGGCATGACACCTGATAAGCAGAGGTAGGAAATCGCCCAGGTGTGAACAACATTGACACAGGGGAAGATAATAGCCCCAGGGCTGTAAACAAGCCCCGTCCACTATGACTGGCAGACTCAGGAATGTGTGAAAACAGATCTGATAAGGCAATTAACACTGGGCCTGTAGACTTTGTACCAGACAGAGGAGCAAGGTGTGATGGCCAGGTTACAGTGATAATTGCAATTAACGTCAGGGGGAGATAAGAAGAATTTTTGACGGGAATGCCAAGGAGATAATACTGTCTGCTTGACTCAGCTTAAATAAGGGTCCCTAGCCTGTTTTATGTTAGATTAAGTCTGACTTCAGAACAGGTAGGCAGCCAGCTCAATGTTTGTAGTCATATGTATGATTCTTATGTTGCTAGATTTCACTAGGAGAATTATTTCTTAGTAACTAGTCAGTCTATATCTGACATAGGTTATTTCAATAAATATCATTGTCTAAGTATACTTTTAGGTGTCTTGGTAGATGCTTGTCATTTCTTTGTACACTATCCTAGTTGCCTTTTGGTGTGTGCATTTGTTGTACATAATATAGTCAACTGACTATTTATTTAATTCTTACAACAACAGTAACTAAGTGGTGATTAACCCGGGCAGATCAGCAAATATGGCTGGTCTGTGTGGTCACTTCAATTAGACTTGTTGTATATCTCATTTTGTAGCTATACAATATTAGTACTCATTAATAATGTCTGATGCTATTATGTTGAGTATCATTAGATGTCCATCTTGAAGTAATATAATGTTTATGGATATGTTGGATGTATGTATGTGTAATTTCATATGAATATACGATGCTAGGAATATGCTTCGTACATATTCTTTTTGTGTATATACGTCTCATTTCGTATACATACAAACTAACTAGTGCATTATGCTATGATGTTAAAGTATCATAATATGTCTAGTTTAATCAATATGTTTATGTGTATTGGATGTTTGATATATTGAGTTGTCATATGCAAACCTACCAATATGAAGTGTTATGCTATTGTCTGCGCATTGGCACATTGGCCAACGATTGTGTTGGAAGCAGAGGTGTAATGGTACAGACATTACCCACAATTGGTATAGGGTATATGGTGCTAAACTTTCTCAGTGTATTGTGGGCGTGCGTTCACGGTAATGCATGGGAACCTGGCACAGCTACTGGTCACGGCTTGTAAGCCCGGATGACCCGGTACTATTATAATACCATTACCGACCCGGTGAGCTGCTAAACCAACTTTGGACGGAGCAGCTGTACGACACAGAATTTCTGTATTAGCGACATGGACATGGGGCGGCAGAAATGTAATAATTACAGGCGTGTGAGACAATTGAAAAGCCCGTCCCAGACTAAAGACAGTAGGGAGAAGGAGGATGGTGAACGCAGTAGAGCTGGAAGATAAACTTGGCCAGACTGGTCATTGTATATGTTTGTGTTATATGTTTTAATTAGGATTGCGCTGATGTAGAATTAGGTATAACACATTCTCGACTTTCTTTCAAGCTCTCACAAGGAGCACCTATGTTACATATCTCAAGAACGAGTGAAGACTAGGTAGAGCTAGGACTGGCAGGAGTCAGAATACCGGCAAGCTGTTTCTTTTTTTTTGAGTCTACTGGAGAGTGGGGATCTGGACCATAGTTCCAGATTGATCAAGTAACATAAGTTACGTAATGTTTGTCATCAATAACAATATGTTATATGATTTCATCATCATCATCGTACAAACCATCATATGTCTATTTTTATGATTAGTAAATAAATGTTGTAGTATTGTAACTCATAGTTCTGTCATTATATTTTTTTCCAATTGTGCATACGTGTTGTGTGTGTACATTGGTGGGGGTTCACTTACACACCAAGGAAAGGAGCAGTCAGGGAGAAAAACCTGTACTAGGATAGTTGTCCTTAAACTTTAATTCAGACTTAAAAATCTATCCTAGCTAACCTTCTCTTCCTATTCCTTGGCGAATATTCAGCACATTTCATTTCAATTTTGTAACGAGCCACTTAGAGCTGTACGTTGGATATTCATGGGCTTAATCTGTAGTTCAGCCATATAGATTTTGTCCCTAGTCAGTTTCTGACTATTTGGGGTTGCTCGCCAGTGAATAATACTTTCATCTAGCCGGTGGGGCACCCCGACTTCTGACACTATGGTTGATATTGATGTGGCACAATGGTTGATATTCACGTGGTACAATGGTTGATATTGATGTGGCACAATGGTTGACATTCATGTGGTATAATGGTTGACATTCACGTGTTATAATGGTTGATATTCACTTGGTACAATGGTTGATATTGATGCGGTACAATGGTTGATATTGATGTGGTACAATGGTTGATATTCACCTGGTACAATGCTTGTCCCACCAACAGGAAACACAGCACGCTGACCCACGAGTACCTGCAGGAGCTGGCCCACTCGCCGCTGGCCGGACTCGTCGGGGTGCAACAGTTGTCCGGCTACTACCTCTACCAGCACGATGCCCAGGTAACCACCGGGGGGGGGGGGGGGCGTTGATATTTTCACGTTGAAGATGAGTGTGGGAGGAGATGAGGGAGAGGTGTGGGAGAGATGAGGGAGGGTGTGTGAGAGGTGTGGGATATGTGTGCAAAAAGTGTGGGAGAGGTGAGGGAGTTGTGTGGAAAGAGATCTCAGGGCGAAATATTGTTATTGTATAGGTGAATTGGTTGAATTATGAAGTTAATCGAACGGAATTGTAAAGGTAATTATAAATGTAGAGATGGACATGTAAAGGTGATCGGGTGGAACTGGGAAGGCGAGAGCGGAAATGAAAATGTGAGGATAGATAAACACGGCGAGAGTGACCGGGAACAGATGTGAGAGCATGTGTAGTTTATCTTCCATCTACGCTGAGCATCCGGTCAGCCTGCCGCTACTAGAGACCCACAACTGTATAGTGTGTTAATTTTTTTGGGGGGCCCCAATATAACATTCAATACCCCAGTAACTAACTGAGGGAAAATGATGAGATTTAGCATATAACCTTATCATTATGTCCACCCAAGAAAAAAAATTTTTGTTCTGGAGATTGTACTGCAGATTTCAATGTTTGTTTATATGCGGTATATAATTTACGGCTCAGGGATTAATACCATCATTTTAAAAGTATTACAGCTTCAGCAAGACACATCCGCGCTTTTAAAAAAAAATTGTCTCGCGGTTTTCGTTTTGGCACAAACAGTGCGGAGTTAAATGGTATTGTTCAGAGGTGTCTCCAATGGGGGTTCTTTCATGAAACGTGATTATATAAATAAACTAGCTGACTCGGCCCGGCTTCGCCCAGCTCCTGGCGTGATCCATCCATCCATCCATCCATCCACCCACCTACCTACCTAGCTAGCTATCTATCTATCTATCTATCCATGCATCAATCCATCCACCTACCTACCTACCTTTCTACCTACCTACCTACCTTTCTATCTTTCTGTCTGTCTGTCCGTCCGTCCGTCCGTCCGTCTGTCTGTCTGTCTGTCCGTCAACCAGTCCGCGCTATTAAATATTGATAAAAGTTACTGGAAAAAATATGAGGACCACGTGTTGAAAGAGGAAGAGGACTATTGGAGAAAGGATGGATTGAGTTTTATGCAACAGAGAGCAATCATCAACCTATTGGAATCGTCCGAAACAGATTAAGGTCTGAGCAGATCGCAGACCTTAATCTACGTACACACTTACTGGGATATTTTGCTCCAATTATTCAGACGAATTGCAGGCCCTAAACATTACAGCATCAGCATAATGTCAATGGCAACAGTTTGTATTCCACACTGATGAATTTTCAATTCCGCAAGCCCTCAGGGGTGACAAACAACTGGTATTGAAAAAAAAAAACGGAAAAAAAAAAACACACACACTAAACGCATTGAATACCAACAGCTCCCCCGATGTGTCTCCACCTTGCCGTGGTGGGGGAGCTTGCGTGTCCCATTGACCCCATCTGCTTGCCGATGGATGAAAACTACATATCGGACAGCTTATGGGATATGGGGCCAGACTAAGAGAGACACAACCTGCTGCTCTGCAGGTAGACTGAGGATAGCAGTCAATAGACTAAATCAGGTACACGAAGGCAGAAGACCTTGGTCCGGACAAAACTCTAAGGCTCCCTGTCGAGGGCTGTGGCTGAACGCCTCTAAGCCCTCGGATCTGAGAGCCGGGCCGATACCCACCTACCGAAAAATAGAGGTTAGATACTGAGCAAGCTACATGCTCAGGTCTGATACATGTTCACAGGCTCTCAGCTGGGGGATTTGAGGGATTCCAGGATGAGAGGGCCTGGCCGTTTCTCGTTCACTGCTGCAAGAAGGTAAGGTGCTGAGCCGGCAGCACATGTAGCCTACCTCGTGAGCGAGTACAAAATGTCAGAAAAGTGCCCCAGTCGAAGGAAATGGTTACGAAAACTGTCTGTATCTAACTCATAGAGAGTGTAGACAAAAGTGGAAGAACGTCTCAATGACGCGAAATGGAACGCACGGCGAGCGAACCTATTGCGTGGTCCGAAGTCAAAAGCAAAAGCTTACCGAGTGGATGTCGCTCGCAGTCTGACCGCTCCTGGTGTGTGCTTGAGCGACCAGTGGCAAGCGAGATGCCCAACACATGGAAGTGAGGAACTAAAGCAGCCATGAGCAGGACGTGGCAACTCCTCGGGTGAGCCCAGTCTCAGAGCAATATGTGCCGGCTCTGCAATTATGGAAGCCTCCTTGGATAGCGAGGGAATGCCCATGGTCTGCCCCTGCCTTCCCTTGAGGGCCGACCGCGATATCGTTGATCGTCCTATCTTGACCAGCTGAGATGTGGGCGACATCACAACAGTCTAACGTGCCTCAAAACCAGAGGAAGGCTAACCTCATTAAAAAAATGCCCGCCGGAAGTCGGAAGTGTCGTCCTACGGGTAGCAAACTAAAAATTGACACTACGCAATTACGTCCGAGTGAAATGTCTCGTCCGAATGTCTCTCGTGCTAGGAACAGCTCTGACTACCTAGTTTCCGAATGCCGCTCTTTTCGGAACAGCTCTGACTAGGTAGTTTTCCGAATGTCTGTCGTGCCTGGAACAGCTCTGACGGGCGCAACGACAAGCACATGTCCGAAAACTCGCTGAGTGGATACCGTCTGCAAACCTGTCTGGTTTGTGCGGGAATGGCCCAGGGCAAACGAAATGACCAATATATTGAAGTGAGGATTTAAAGCAGCCATGAGCAGGACGTGACGATTCCCTCGGTAAACCCAGCACCAGGGCGCTATGTGTCGGCCCTGCAACTATGGAAGCAACCTTGGATGGCGGAAAATGCAATGGACTGTCCCTTCCTTCCTTTGAGGGAAGACCGTTGTCTTCGACCGTTCCAACTTTGCCAGCTGGGTTGTAGATGGCACCACAAAAGTGAGTCTCCCAGGAATGCTACCTGGTCAAAAAAGCACGCTGTAGTCGGATGTGTTGGCCTACGGGTTTCGGCCCAAGGGCGCATAACAGACACACCGCAATCACATCTGAAAAAACACTCCGGATGAACGAAAAGAAGAAGAAGAAGAAAACCAACAGAAGAGTAATATTGCGGTGGAAACTGACATATTGTGGCATAACAAGAAACGTGAGAGCAAACACGTTGTCAAATTAGGGGACAACACACGTGCATACGAATCAATCTATAAACTTCAATTAAAAGAGGACCAACATCTTGGTCGTTAAGAAGAAAGCCTACTACAGAGACACTGACAACTATTGTCATAGTGCAAAACAGGTAATCATGTTCCGTCTCTGAACGGTAAACAGCAGAGTAGACAACCTTTCACGAAGACTCAAAGCGGGTCTGTCACCCATGTGTACGTATGAACAAACTACACAGACAGCTGAACAGATCCTTAAAAATGGAAACATGATGACTAAATTGCGGTATCATTTCTGGTCACTCCATACGCACATTAACGCACAGCTATTTGGAAGCTTTCACGAACTCAATATAAAAAGCTAACATGAATACTTGTGTACACTTTATTAACCAGCAGCTGAAGAAACAAGAAGGAAATGAAAAATAAGGTAAGAAATATATTCCTTCTACTTTCCTGTTAATTTACAAATTATTTACCCCGTGCCTCTGTAAATTCTCTGTCTTTACTAATATTACACATTGCACCCTCTCGGGATTCTCCGTGGTGAAGTGGTCAAGCCGACTGACTCGGGCTCCGAAGGTTGTATGTTCGATTCCGGGCCGCGTCCTTCATTTTTTCGGAGACTCCCGAGGGTCGTCGCTGGAGCTACGAAGTTCGTGCTTTGTGCGACGCTTTCCGCGCTGCGGACAGAAACTGAGCCATATGGGATAAAAACCCGGTGCAATGCTGCCGACCCTGTAGATTTTTAAGCTACTTATTTCATTGCACCCACTCCCATACGAATCCGGATAAGCCTTGTGTGTCATCTGAATTGGAGGAGCGTCCATTACTGTAAACACAAATTTGTTAGCGAGAAATCACTAGTTTTTCAGCAAAACATCAAAGAAATGTCGCCGCTTTCGATGATTTAAGTTGCTTTTGGACCTATCAAAGACATATTCCTTGGGTGGGGGTAAATATAAGACGGCAGGAAAAATTTCATAACGATGCAACAGACAGTTTTCAAAATAATTGTTCATGAATGAAGGCATTCTTTTCGGGACATACTATAGTCAACCTCGTCTCCGACAGGAAACCACAGTCGTTGGGACAAACAGGCCATTGCTGCTGTAACAACAGAATATGTTGTCGTTGTACCAGCCTCAAGTGACCGCCGTGTGTCCTGTCCTAGGCCGGCATCTTTGTCCCACTCCTCGATTCAGTGATTCTGTCACACAATTCCAAGTTCCTGCCAACCTGCACGTACTCTAGTCCTGTCACCCTGCACGTACCCCAGTCCTGTCACCTTGCAGGTACTTATGTCGGTGAATGTGTGCAGTTTACCAGTAATCGTCTCACAGTCGTTCTCCTGGTTTCTGAACTACACCGCGGTACAGATTTAGCGTTACAGTTTTAAGTATTCTCAGATTGGTGCTACACACAGTGTGTGTAGTTTACCTTCCATCTACACTGTGTGTGTAGTTTACCTTCCATCTACACTGTGTGTGTAGTTTATCTTCCATCTACACTGTGTGTGTAGTTTATCTTCCATCTACACTGTGTGTGTAGTTTATCTTCCATCTACACTGTGTGTGTAGTTTCCCTTCCATCTACACTGTGTGTGTAGTTTATCTTCCATCTACACTGTGTGTGTAGTTTATCTTCCATCTACACTGTGTGTAGTTTACTTCCATCTACACTGTGTGTGTAGTTTCCCTTCCATCTACACTGTGTGTGTAGTTTCCCTTCCATCTACACTGTGTGTGTAGTTTATCTTCCATCTACACTGTGCGTGTAGTTTATCTTCCATCTACACTGTGTGTGTAGTTTATCTTCCATCTACACTGTGCGTGTAGTTTATCTTCCATCTACACTGTGTGTATAGTTTACCTTCCATCTACACTGTGTGTGTAGTTTATCTTCCATCTACACTGTGTGTGTAGTTTATCTTCCATCTACACTGTGTGTGTAGTTTATCTTCCATCTACACTGTGTGTGTAGTTTATCTTCCATCTACACTGTGTGTAGTTTACCTTCCATCTACACTGTGTGTGTAGTTTCCCTTCCATCTACACTGTGTGTGTAGTTTACCTTCCATCTACATAGTGTGTATAGTTTATCTGCCATCTACACTGTGTGTAGTTTATCTTCCATCTACACTGTGTGTGTAGTTTATCTTCCATCTACACTGTGTGTGTAGTTTACCTTCCATCTACACTGTGTGTGTAGTTTCCCTTCCATCTACACTGTGTGTGTAGTTTATCTTCCATCTACACTGTGTGTGTAGTTTATCTTCCATCTACACTGTGTGTGTAGTTTACCTTCCATCTACACTGTGTGTGTAGTTTACCTTCCATCTACACTGTGTGTGTAGTTTATCTTCCATCTACACTGTGTGTGTAGTTTATCTTCCATCTACACTGTGTGTGTAGTTTATCTTCCATCTACACTGTGTGTGTAGTTTACCTTCCATCTACACTGTGTGTGTAGTTTCCCTTCCATCTACACTGTGTGTGTAGTTTATCTTCCATCTACACAGTGTGTGTAGTTTATCTTCCATCTACACAGAGTGTGTAGTTTATCTTCCATCTACACTGTGTGTATAGTTTATCTTCCATCTACACAGTGTGTGTAGTTTATCTTCCATCTACACTGTGTGTGTAGTTTATCTTCCATCTACACTGTGTGTATAGTTTATCTTCCATCTACACTGTGTGTATAGTTTATCTTCCATCTACACTGTGTGTGTAGTTTAACTTCTATCTACACTGTGTGTGTAGTTTATCTGCCATCTACATAGTGTGTGTAGTTTATCTTCCATCTACATAGTGTGTGTAGTTTACCTTCCATCTACACAGTGTGTGTAGTTTACCTTCCATCTACATAGTGTGTGTAGTTTATCTGCCATCTACATAGTGTGTGTAGTTTACCTTCCATCTACACTGTGTGTGAACTGGAGATAGTAGACCATTTTACATATCTAGGATCAGAGGTAAATAGGAAATTATCCCTCGATCAGGAAATCAAAATCAGGATTGGCAAGGCAGCAACAACAATGAACATGTTAGCAAAAAGAGTCTGGGAGAACAGGAAGCTTACTGCCAAAACAAAAGTCCTCGTCTACCAAGCCTGTGTCCTTAGTACTCTTCTTTATGGCAGTGAAACCTGGACAACTTACTCACGCCAAGAGAAACGTTTAAACAGCTTTCATATGCGGTGTCTGCGAAGAATACTTGGTATTAAGTGGCAAGACAAAATCACAAATACTGAAGTATTGGAAAGATCAGGTTGTGTGACGGTGTATTCCATGCTCAGTCTTCGTAGACTTAGATGGATAGGACACGTTAGGAGGATGGATGATGGTAGAATACCAAAGGACATCTTTTTTGGTGAATTACAGACGGGTAGGAGATCTCAGGGTCGGCCTCTACTACGATACAAAGATGTGTGTAAGCGGGACATGATTGATACAGGCATTGATAATGCACATTGGGAGCACGTCGCCGCTGAACGTGTTGCATGGAGGGCAACTATCAGAAACGGAATAAAGACAAAGGAGAAAATGATTGCAGATAAAGCACACACAGAGCGTGAGAGACGTAAGATGATGCAAAATGGTGGAAGTGACCATGTTTTCACATGCACCTACTGTGGGCAAACATTTGCAGCAAGAATTGGCCTTACCAGCCACACTCGCCACCGCCATGGATCGTAGTTATTAAGCCTTTTTAAAGCACAATGTACCAAACTATCGTCTGTCAAGACGGAAAGGTGCCAATAATAAAACACTGTGCGTGTAGTTTATCTTCCATCTACACGGTGTGTGTAGTTTATCTTCCATCTACACTGTGTGTGTAGTTTATCTTCCATCTACACTGTGCGTGTAGTTTATCTTCCATCTACACTGTGTGTGTAGTTTATCTTCCATCTACACTGTGCGTGTAGTTTATCTTCCATCTACACTGTGTGTGTAGTTTACCTTCCATCTACACTGTGTGTGTAGTTTATCTTCCATCTACACTGTGTGTGTAATTTATCTTCCATCTACACGGTGTGTGTAGTTTATCTTCCATCTACACTGTGTGTATAGTTTATCTTCCATCTACATAGTGTGTATAGTTTATCTTCCATCTACATAGTGTGTGTAGTTTATCTTCCATCTACACTGTGTGTGTAGTTTATCTTCCATCTACATAGTGTGTATAGTTTATCTTCCATCTACACTGTGTGTATAGTTTATCTTCCATCTACATAGTGTGTATAGTTTATCTTCCATCTACACAGTGTGTGTATTTTATCTTCCATCTACACTGTGTGTGTAGGTTTATCTTCCATCTACATAGTGTGTATAGTTTATCTTCCATCTACACTGTGTGTATAGTTTATCTTCCATCTACATAGTGTGTATAGTTTATCTTCCATCTACACAGTGTGTATAGTTTATCTTCCATCTACACAGTGTGTGTAGGTTATCTTCCATCTACACTGTGTGTGTAGTTTATCTTCCATCTACATAGTGTGTATAGTTTATCTTCCATCTACACTGTGTGTATAGTTTATCTTCCATCTACACAGTGTGTGTAGGTTTATCTTCCATCTACATAGTGTGTATAGTTTATCTTCCATCTACACAGTGTGTGTAGTTTATCTTCCATCTACACTGTGTGTGTAGTTTATCTTCCATCTACACTGTGTGTATAGTTTATCTTCCATCTACACTGTGTGTATAGTTTATCTTCCATCTACATAGTGTGTATAGTTTATCTTCCATCTACACTGTGTGTATAGTTTATCTTCCATCTACATAGTGTGTGTAGTTTATCTTCCATCTACATAGTGTGTATAGTTTATCTTCCATCTACACGGCGTGTGTAGTTTATCTTCCATCTACATAGTGTGTATAGTTTATCTTCCATCTACACTGTGTGTATAGTTTATCTTCCATCTACATAGTGTGTGTAGTTTATCTTCCATCTACATAGTGTGTATAGTTTATCTTCCATCTACACGGCGTGTGTAGTTTATCTTCCATCTACATAGTGTGTATAGTTTATCTTCCATCTACACGGCGTGTGTAGTTTATCTTCCATCTACATAGTGTGTATAGTTTATCTTCCATCTACATAGTGTGTATAGTTTATCTTCCATCTACACTGTGTGTGTAGTTTATCTTCCATCTACACTGTGCGTGTAGTTTATCTTCCATCTACACGGTGTGTGTAGTTTATCTTCCATCTACACTGTGTGTGTAGTTTATCTTCCATCTACACTGTGTGTGTAGTTTATCTTCCATCTACACGGTGTGTATAGTTTATCTTCCATCTACACTGTGTGTGTAGTTTATCTTCCATCTACACTGTGCGTGTAGTTTATCTTCCATCTACACTGTGTGTTTAGTTTATCTTCCATCTACACTGTGCGTGTAGTTTATCTTCCATCTACACTGTGTGTGTAGTTTACCTTCCATCTACACTGTGTGTGTAGTTTATCTTCCATCTACACTGTGTGTGTAGTTTATCTTCCATCTACACTGTGTGTGTAGTTTATCTTCCATCTACACTGTGTGTGTAGTTTATCTTCCATCTACACTGTGTGTGTAGTTTATCTTCCATCTACACTGTGTGTGTAGTTTATCTTCCATCTACACTGTGCGTGTAGTTTATCTTCCATCTACACTGTGTGTGTAGTTTATCTTCCATCTACACTGTGTGTGTAGTTTATCTTCCATCTGCACTGTGCGTGTAGTTTATCTTCCATCTACACTGTGTGTGTAGTTTATCTTCCATCTACACTGTGCGTGTAGTTTATCTTCCATCTACACTGTTTGTGTAGTTTACCTTCCATCTACACTGTGTGTGTAGTTTATCTTCCATCTACACTGTGCGTGTAGTTTATCTTCCATCTACACTGTGCGTGTAGTTTATCTTCCATCTACACTGTGTGTGTAGGTTATCTTCCATCTACACTGTGCGTGTAGTTTATCTTCCATCTACACTGTGTGTGTAGATTACCTTCCATCAACACTGTGTGTGTAGTTTACCTTCCATCTACACTGTGTGTGTAGTTTATCTTCCATCTACACTGTGTGTGTAGTTTATCTTCCATCTACACTGTGTGTGTGTGTAGTTTATCTTCCATCTACACAGTGTGTGTAGTTTATCTTCCACCTACACAGTGTGTGTATAGTTTATCTTCCATCTACACAGTATGTGTAGGTTATCTTCCATCTACACTGTGTGTATAGTTTATCTTCCATCTACACAGTGTGTGTAGTTTATCTTCCATCTACACTGTGTGTATAGTTTATCTTCCATCTACACAGTGTGTGTAGTTTATCTTCCATCTACACTGTGTGTGTAATTTATCTGCCATCTACACGGTGTGTGTAGTTTATCTTCCATCTACACTGTGTGTATAGTTTATCTTCCATCTACACTGTGCGTGTAGTTTATCTTCCATCTACACTGTGCGTGTAGTTTATCTTCCATCTACACTGTGCGTGTAGTTTATCTTCCATCTACACGGTGTGTGTAGTTTATCTTCCATCTACACTGTGCGTGTAGTTTATCTTCCATCTACACTGTGTGTGTAGGTTTATCTTCCATCTACATAGTGTGTATAGTTTATCTTCCATCTACACTGTGTGTGTAGTTTATTTTCCATCTACACTGTGTGTATAGTTTATCTTCCATCTACATAGTGTGTATAGTTTATCTTCCATCTACACTGTGTGTGTAGGTTTATCTTCCATCTACACTGTGTGTGTGGTTTATCTTCCATCTACACTGTGTGTGTAGTTTATCTTCCATCTACACTGTGTGTGTAGTTTATCTTCCATCTACACAGAGTGTGTAGTTTATCTTCCATCTACACTGTGTGTAGGTTAACTTCCATCTACACTGTGTGTATAGTTTATCTTCCATCTACACTGTGTGTGTAGTTTATCTTCCATCTACACTGTCCATGTAGTTTATCTTCCATCTACACTGTGTGTGTAATATATCTTCCATCTACACTGTGTGTGTAGTTTATCTTCCAACTACACTGTGTGTAGGTTAACTTCCATCTACACTGTGCGTGTAGTTTATCTTCCATCTTCACTGTGTGTGTAGTTTATCTTCCATCTACACTGTGTGTGTAGTTTATCTTCCATCTACACTGTGTGTAGTTTATCTTCCATCTACACTGTGTGTGTAGTTTATCTTCCATCTACACTGTGTGTGTAGTTTATCTTCCACCTACACAGTGTGTGTATAGTTTATCTTCCATCTACACAGTGTGTGTAGTTTATCTTCCATCTACACTGTGTGTGTGTAGTTTATCTTCCATGTACACATTGTGTATAGTTTATCTTCCACCTACACAGTGTGTGTATAGTTTATCTTCCATCTACACAGTATGTGTAGGTTATCTTCCATCTACACTGTGTGTATAGTTTATCTTCCATCTACACAGTGTGTGTAGTTTATCTTCCATCTACACTGTGTGTATAGTTTATCTTCCATCTACACTGTGTGCATAGTTTATCTTCCATCTACACTGTGTGTGTAATTTATCTTCCATCTACACGGTGTGTGTAGTTTATCTTCCATCTACACTGTGTGTGTAGTTTATCTTCCATCTACACTGTGTGTGTAGTTTATCTTCCACCTACACTGTGTGTATAGTTTATCTTCCATCTACACTGTGTGTATAGTTTATCTTCCATCTACACAGTGTGTATAGTTTATCTTCCACCTACACTGTGTGTATAGTTTATCTTCCATCTACACTGTGTGTAGTTTATCTTCCACCTACACTGTGTGTATAGTTTATCTTCCATCTACACATTGTGTATAGTTTATCTTCCATCTACACAGTGTGTATAGTTTATCTTCCATCTACATAGTGTGTGTAGTTTATCTTCCGTCTGCTGTCGTTGGTTGGACAGTATGTGGTCAGTGAAGCGAGATTCAATTGAGTTTCATTTCTGGTGGTTGTTCTGTTGTCTTTGTACTCCAATCTGTGGTCAACAGGAAAGATGTAGGCGAGAAAGCCACGTTTGTAGAAACACTTTTCTTGTGTCACGTGTACAAGCTAGCTGTTCCTGGTCAATAACTCTGTATTTCATGTCTGTACGTGTCGGTCTGATGAAGGTCATGAGTTGATGTCGGATGGACCAGTGGCAATTTAACTGTTTTAGAATGTGATCACTTGCATAATCTCCCAGTCACAGGAAGAACATCAGAAACCGTTGTGACTCCACTGGTAACAGTAGATGAGACTTATTAGTTACTTACTTGTCCTTTACAAGACGTAGCAGTCAACCCCAACATATTTGGCTGTTCGTGATTCCTGGTCAAGTTTACGTTCAGTAGTTTGCCATTGAAACTTGGACAATGTGCAGTCAAGCCGAAAATCATCTGATGGCTGCAGAAATGTGGTTTCTGAGGAAAATGCAAAGACTACCATGGACAGATAGAAAAACCAATGACCAAGTACTACAGGAGACAAATGAACATCGTAAATTGATTAGAGAAATTAGACGTAGACAGTCAACAATTTTTTGGGCATGTTATGAGAAGAAATGGATTGGAGAAGTTAGTGACATCTGGCAAGATCGAAGGGAACAGACCAAGAGGAAGACCGAGAGGAAAATACCTGGATGGCTTGGCCACATGGCATGGACGAGACAGGAACACTAAGCTGATCCACGACACTGGTGATCGAGTGAAATGGCGAGCCATGACCGCCCACGCTTTCCGGCACGGCACATGATTGATTGATTGAGTTTGCCATTGCTTTCTGAACGACCGGCACCCATCTTCGCCACGGAGCAGGCAGATGAGACTTGGGTTCAACATTGACACCCCACACACACACCCCACACACACACCCCACACACACACCCCACACACACCCCACACACAACCCCACACACACACCCCACACACACACCCCACACAACCCCCCCCCCCCCCCCACACACCCCCACCCCCAAACCACACAAACCCCACACACCAAAACCCAACCACACACACCCCACCCCACACACCCCACACACACCCACACCCACACCCACACTTCACATACACCCACACACCCACCCCCCACACACACACTCCACACACACACACCCCACACACACACACCCCACACACATGCCACACACACCCACACCCGTCAAACTAAACATATCCAGCATGCATTGACAAACACCTGGTGACCAAGTCCTGACCAGCTGGTGTTTCAGTCCCCCTCTCTGTCATCAAGTCCTGACCAACTGGTGTTTCTGTCCCTCCTTCTCTTTGACGCCAAGGTGTCCTGTGATAGAGTACCTGCCTCGTGGCAACATGGTCAATGGAAAGTACTATGCAGATCACATGAACAAACTAACGCAATGGCTGTGACTAGAAAGTGAGGTACAGTTCGCACTAACAATCTTCCTTCACTTCATGACTACACACCCCCTCACAAAGCACGATTTGTGCAGCTAACAGCCAATGGTTTCAGTAGAGAATCTTCCACACGCACCGTATTCTCCCGATTCTAGCTCAATAAAACTTTTTTCTTCGTTTCCCAGATCTTTGAAAAAATATACTGGCATGTGATAACAGGTTTAGCATGAAGAGGGGAAGACATGTGATAACTTGTTTAACGTGAAAAGGGGAAGACATGTGATAACTTGTTTAACGTGAAAAGGGGGTGAGTTCTACTCCCAGCGTCTTCCTGGGTTAAACCGAGGTGCGATCAGTTTGTCAATTCAAGTGGGGGGGGGGGGGGGGGGGGGGGGGGGGGTAATGTGTTGACAAGGAATAAACGCTTTACGCAATGTCAGTTCTCTGTGAAATTTCCTTCATAGTCTGTATCTAAAATGCTGAAAATTATTTGGACAGCCGAAATGAGCAATCAGGACTTTTTAAAGGAAGCTGAGTGGCAAAGACAACTTATCGCAATCAGAAAGAGGCAGTCCTCGTTTTTTTAACCACATTATGAGAATACAAAAACTGAAACATGTTGTGACTACTGGAAAGATTTGTGGAACTTACACAACTACACTGCAATCATCCACTCACAGTAGGAACTAACACAGCCCCCACTCCAATCATCCACTCACAGAAATAACTAACACATCTCCACTCCAATCATCCACTCACAAAAATAACTAACACATCTCCACTCCAATCATCCACTCACATAAATAATTAACACATCTCCACTCCAATCATCCACTCACATAAATAATTAACACGTCTCCACTCCAATCATCCACTCACATAAATAATTAACACATCTCCACTCCAATCATCCACTCACATAAATAATTAACACATCTCCACTCCAACCATCCACTCACATAAATAATTAACACATCTTCACTCCAATCATCCACTCACATAAATAATTAACACATCTCCACTCCAATCAGCCACTCACATAAATAATTAACACATCTCCACTCCAATCATCCACTCACATAAATAATTAACACGTCTCCACTCCAATCATCCACTCATATAAATAATTAACACATCTCCACTCCAATCATCCACTCACATAAATAACTAACACATCTGCACTCCAATCATCCACTCACATAAATAACACATCTCCACTCCAATCATCCACTCACATAAATAATTACCACATCTCCACTCCAATCATTCACTCACATAAATAATTAACACATCTGCACTCCAATCATCCACTCACATAAATAATTAACACATCTCCACTCCAATCATCCACTCACAGAAATAACACATCTCCACTCCAATCATCCACTCATATAAATAATTAACACATCTCCACTCCAATCATCCACTCACAGAAATAACACATCTCCACTCCAATCATCCACTCACATAAATAATTAACACATCTCCACTCCAATCATCCACTCACATAAATAATTAACACATCTCCACTCCAATCATCCACTCACATAAATAATTAACACATCTCCACTCCAATCTTCCACTGACAGGAGGATGAGGTCATCAAATCCGCCGTGGATGGATACAGAAAACTCACGCCCAAAGAGCTGGCCAGGTTTCCCATGGCAAGGTCAGATCTGTGTGTGTGTGTGTGTGTGTGTCTCTCTCTCTCTCCCTCTCTCTCTCTCTCTCTCTCTCTCTCTCTCTCTCTCTCTCTCTCTCTCTCTCTCTCTCACACACACACACACACACACACACACACAGAGTAGTCTCTGTCCTTTACCTTGGATGTCAGGCAAGCTTTTCAGGAGCTACCTGCTTGTGCTGTCAGCTCTCCTGCTGACGCTTCTTCTTCTTCTTTCTTCTTCTTCGATCAACTGACTATGACACATGTCTACATCACGTCTTTCTTCTTCTTCTTCTTCTTCTTCTTCTTCTTCTTCTTCTTCTTCTGCGTTCACCCGGTTTTTTCCCCCTTCCCATACGTGATTGCGTTGTGCCTGTTTACAGCAGAGCTGCGTTTTTGCACCGTTAGGCCGACAAATCCCACTTCTGCGGGCATTTGTTGACCGGGTTAACCTTTCCGGGGACATCACGCCTGTGACACGTCTACATGAGGTCTATGACAAGTCTACATCAGGTCTATGACAAGTCTACATCAGGTCTATGACATACGTCTACATCAGGTCTATGGCACGTCTACATCACGTCTATGACACGTCTACATCACGTCTATGACACGTCTACATCAGGTCTATGACAAGTCTACATCAGGTCTATGACAAGTCTACACCAGGTCTATGACACGTCTACATCAGGTCTATGACACACGTCTACATCAGGTCTATGACACACGTCTACATCACGTCTATGACACGTCTACATCAGGTCTATGACACGTCTACATCACGTCTATGACACGTCTACATCAGGTCTATGACAAGTCTACATCAGGTCTATGACACACGTCTACATCAGGTCTATGGCACGTCTACATCACGTCTATGACACGTCTACATCAGGTCTATGACACGTCTACATCAGGTCTATGACACACGTCTACATCAGGTCTATGACACACGTCTACATCAGGTCTATGACACGTCTACATCACGTCTATGACACGTCTACATCAGGTCTATGACACGTCTACATCAGGTCTATGACACGTCTACATCACGTCTATGACACGTCTACATCAGGTCTATGACACGTCTACATCAGGTCTATGACACGTCTACATCACGTCTATGACACGTCTACATCAGGTCTATGACAAGTCTACATCAGGTCTATGACACACGTCTACATCAGGTCTATGACACGTCTACATCACGTCTATGACACGTCTACATCAGGTCTATGACACGTCTACATCAGGTCTATGACACACGTCTACATCAGGTCTATGACACACGTCTACATCACGTCTATGACACGTCTACATCAGGTCTATGACACGTCTACATCACGTCTATGACACGTCTACATCAGGTCTATGACAAGTCTACATCAGGTCTATGACACACGTCTACATCAGGTCTATGGCACGTCTACATCACGTCTATGACACGTCTACATCAGGTCTATGACACGTCTACATCAGGTCTATGACACACGTCTACATCAGGTCTATGACAAGTCTACATCAGGTCTATGACACACGTCTACATCAGGTCTATGACACGTCTACATCACGTCTATGACACGTCTACATCAGGTCTATGACACGTCTACATCAGGTCTATGACACGTCTACATCAGGTCTATGACACACGTCTACATCAGGTCTATGACACACGTCTACATCAGGTCTATGACACGTCTACATCAGGTCTATGACACACGTCTACATCAGGTCTATGGCACGTCTACATCAGGTCTATGACACGTCTACATCAGGTCTATGACACGTCTACATCAGGTCTATGACACGTCTACATCAGGTCTATGACACGTCTACATCAGGTCCATGACACGTCTACATCAGGTCTATGACACACGTCTACATCAGGTCTATGACACGTCTACATCAGGTCTATGACACGTCTACATCAGGTCCATGACACGTCTACATCAGGTCTATGACACGTCTACATCAGGTCCATGACACGTCTACATCAGGTCTATGACACACGTCTACATCACGTCTATGACACGTCTACATCAGGTCTATGACACACGTCTACATCAGGTCTATGACACGTCTACATCAGGTCTATGACACGTCTACATCAGGTCTATGACACGTCTACATCAGGTCCATGACAAGTCTACATCAGGTCCATGACAAGTCTACATCAGGTCTATGACAAGTCTACATCAGGTCTATGACACGTCTACATCAGGTCTATGACACGTCTACATCAGGTCTATGACAAGTCTACATCAGGTCTATGGCACGTCTACATCAGGTCTATGACACACGTCTACATCACGTCTATGACACGTCTACATCAGGTCTATGGCACGTCTACATCAGGTCTATGACACGTCTACATCAGGTCCATGACACGTCTACATCAGGTCTATGACACGTCTACATCAGGTCTATGACACGTCTACATCAGGTCCATGACAAGTCTACATCAGGTCCATGACAAGTCTACATCAGGTCTATGACAAGTCTACATCAGGTCTATGACACGTCTACATCAGGTCTATGACACGTCTACATCAGGTCTATGACAAGTCTACATCAGGTCTATGACACACGTCTACATCAGGTCTATGGCACACGTCTACATCAGGTCTATGACACGTCTACATCAGGTCTATGACACGTCTACATCAGGTCTATGACACACGTCTACATCAGGTCCATGACACGTCTACATCAGGTCTATGGCACGTCTACATCAGGTCTATGACACGTCTACATCAGGTCCATGACACGTCTACATCAGGTCTATGACACGTCTACATCAGGTCTATGACACGTCTACATCAGGTCCATGACAAGTCTACATCAGGTCCATGACAAGTCTACATCAGGTCTATGACAAGTCTACATCAGGTCTATGACACGTCTACATCAGGTCTATGACACGTCTACATCAGGTCTATGACAAGTCTACATCAGGTCTATGACACACGTCTACATCAGGTCTATGACACGTCTACATCAGGTCTATGACACGTCTACATCAGGTCTATGACACGTCTACATCAGGTCTATGACACGTCTACATCAGGTCTATGACACGTCTAAATCAGGTCTATGACACGTCTAAATCAGGTCTATGACACGTCTACATCAGGTCTATGACACACGTCTACATCAGGTCTATGGCACGTCTACATCAGGTCTATGACACACGTCTACATCAGGTCTATGACACACGTCTACATCAGGTCTATGACACACGTCTACATCAGGTCTATGACACACGTCTACATCAGGTCTATGACACGTCTACATCAGGTCTATGACACATGTCTACATCAGGTCTATGGCACGTCTACATCAGGTCTATGACACGTCTACATCAGGTCTATGACACGTCTACATCAGGTCTATGACATGTCTACATCAGGTCTATGACACACGTCTACATCAGGTCTATGACACGTCTACATCAGGTCTATGGCACGTCTACATCACGTCTATGGCACGTCTACATCAGGTCTATGACACGTCTACATCAGGTCTATGACACGTCTACATCAGGTCTATGACACACGTCTACATCAGGTCTATGACAAGTCTACATCAGGTCTATGGCACGTCTACATCAGGTCTATGACACGTCTACATCAGGTCTATGACACGTCTACATCACGTCTATGACACGTCTACATCAGGTCTATGACACACGTCTACATCAGGTCTATGACACGTCTACATCAGGTCTATGACACACGTCTACATCAGGTCTATGACACGTCTACATCAGGTCTATGACACACGTCTACATCAGGTCTATGACACACGTCTACATCAGGTCTATGACACGTCTACATCAGGTCTATGACACGTCTACATCAGGTCTATGACACACGTCTACATCAGGTCTATGACACGTCTACATCAGGTCTATGACACGTCTACATCAGGTCTATGACACACGTCTACATCATGACAAGTCTACATCAGGTCTATGACACGTCTACATCAGGTCTATGACACACGTCTACATCAGGTCTATGGCACGTCTACATCAGGTCTATGACACGTCTACATCAGGTCTATGACACGTCTACATCAGGTCTATGACAAGTCTACATCAGGTCTACATCAGGTCTATGACACACGTCTACATCAGGTCTATGACACGTCTACATCAGGTCTATGACACGTCTACATCAGGTCTATGACACGTCTACATCAGGTCTATGACACGTCTACATCAGGTCTATGACACGTCTACATCAGGTCTATGACACGTCTACATCAGGTCTATGACACGTCTACATCAGGTCTATGACACACGTCTACATCAGGTCTATGACACGTCTACATCAGGTCTATGACACACGTCTACATCAGGTCTATGACAAGTCTACATCAGGTCTATGACAAGTCTACATCAGGTCTATGGCACGTCTACATCAGGTCTATGACACGTCTACATCAGGTCTATGACACGTCTACATCAGGTCTATGACACACGTCTACATCAGGTCTATGACACACGTCTACATCAGGTCTATGACACGTCTACATCAGGTCTATGACACACGTCTACATCAGGTCTATGACACGTCTACATCAGGTCTATGACACGTCTACATCAGGTCTATGCCACGTCTACATCAGTCTATGACAAGTCTACATCAGGTCTATGACACGTCTACATCAGGTCTATGACACGTCTACATCAGGTCTATGACAAGTCTACATCAGGTCTATGACAAGTCTACATCAAGTCTATGACACGTCTACATCAGGTCTATGACAAGTCTACATCAGGTCTATGACACGTCTACATCAGGTCTATGACACGTCTACATCAGGTCTATGACAATTCTACATCAGGTCTATGACACGTCTACATCAGGTCTATGACACGTCTACATCAGGTCTATGACAAGTCTACATCAGGTCTATGACACACGTCTACATCAGGTCTATGACACGTCTACATCAGGTCTATGACACGTCTACATCAGGTCCATGACACGTCTACATCAGGTCTGTGACGGCTCCTGCTATGCAGCTGAAAAGCCACACAATGAGCGGGATAATGCCGTGTGTTCTGTGTAGACTCTAAGTGTGTTCTGTGTAGACTCTAAGTGTGTTCTGTGTGGACGTTATCTCCTCTATATTTCTAATGGCGTGCACAGCGCTGCAGGACAAATCTTCTTGAGCGTGACAACTTGTTCTAATCAGGACATGAACATGGCTTCGTGACCCGGCGTGTTTGTTGGTGCAAACATCGCCTTCTCGCACAACAGGATATTATCATTCCAGCGGCGTAATACGCCAGCCGGATCGTCGGTTCCAGGATCTGATAGGATCCGGAGTTGCCACTTGCCACACTGCCAACCCATACATGTATTAGCACACTACACGCCTGACAGACCATAGCCTACTTATTTATAAGTGTGTAGCGGTGACCGAATTTTTAAACAAGTCAAACTGCCTGGACTTAACATCAGTGGAAGAATCATAAACAATCGTAGTCATGTTGACGATACCGAATTACTAGCAGAAAGCCAGCAAGATTTACAAAACCTAGTGGAACAAGAGACTACTGCAACACACGTTGTATTCATTACGGATTCAAAGAGTGTGCTTAACAAGGTGGAGAAAGGAATGTTTGGTGCGGAATGGCTCTCGTCGCTTCAGAGGTCACAGATTGTGAGAATTGTATGGATATTTTGCCCTGGCCTTGCGGGGGTACGGGGGAATGAAGAGGCTGATAGGCTAGCAAGGAATGCCCCTCTTGGTGGTAGTTTGTCTATGGACAAGGGGGAGGTGGTCGTGCGCTTGTGGGACCAGGTGGAGAAGACGGAGGAACAGACTGAGAACCCATATGTGGAAAGAATGAGATTGCGGGGGGGGGGGGGGGGGGGTGGGGGGGGGGGGGGGGGGGGGGGGTCGGCAGGAGTTCTGGGAGAATCTCAAAACAGAGGGAAGACCAGGAGAACTTTTAATCAGATAGCGGTGGGAACGATTAGTAGTAGGCCTATGACTCTTGGCTGGCTGTTGAACGAGGAGACGGAGCACGTATGGGAATGTCCTGAGTGCAGTGATGTCGGTTCTCAACTCAACTGTGCCAGTATCTAATGTCTGTCGCTGTCTAACACGTGCGGCTCTTCTTGTTGTCTTGTTGACGTCAACATTCACACCTTGTTGATGTGTCCACAGATCCGGCTACTTCCACACCACGGTCCAGGTGGACGTGACGCCCTACCTGCGCTGGCTCACCACAAGGTAAGTCATCCCACCCTACCTGCGCTGGCTCACCACAAGGTAAGTCAACCCACCCTACCTGCGCTGGCTCACCACAAGGTAAGTCAACCCACCCTACCTGCGCTGGCTCACCACAAGGTAAGTCAACCCACCCTATCTGCGCTGGCTCACCACAAGGTAAGTCATCCACCTTGTTGGAAACTGTGGCCCAGATTTCTTGCAGTGTCTCAGCCAAACACGCCAAGGACAAACAGGCTGACTGGTTCCTGGGTCATCGCTGTCTTGTTCTCATGACTATCTGTCTGCAGGAGTTCTCTCTCTCTCTCTCTCTCTCTCTCATCTCTCTCTCTCTCTCTCTCTCTCTCCTCTCTGTGTCTATGTGTTCGTGTGTGTGTGTGTGTGTGTGTGTGTGTGTGTGTGTGTGTGTGTGTGAGAGAGAGAGAGAGAGAGAGAGAGAGAGAGAGAGAGAGAATTTCTCTGATCAACTGCATTTTTTTGGTTCCCACTTGTATGGATTATCAGTTTCGGCTTCTCTACTAGTATTCCACTCTGTCACAGAGGTGTACATGTGATATAACAATCTTCCACTCTCTCCCAGACATGTACATTTGGTCTAACAGTATACACTCTCTCCCAGACGTGTAGATCTGATATAACAATCTTCCACTCTCTCCCAGGCGTGTAGATCCGGTCTAACAGTATTCCACTCTCTCCCAGACGTGTAGATCCGGTCTAACAGTGTTCCACTCTCTCTCTCTCTCTCTCTCTCTCTCTCTCTCTCTCTCTCTCTCTCTCTCTCTCTCTCTCTCTCTCTCTCTCTCTCTGAATTGTGACAGGTTTATGCGGTGCACATCGATGTCGTATCTAAGTGAGATAATTCTAAGAAAAGACAACTCTTATTTTTCCAAGGACATATAACTATTGAGTGGGTGTATAATATTTTAATTAATTCTAAAAATAAAATTAATGAAAATGAAAGCAAATAAATAAAAAGATCATGCATGGAGTGGGAACGCGGGGGTTGAGAGCAAGTGTGCGGGCGCGTGGGGTGTGACTAGGCGGTTCGGGTTTAAACACTATAATCATACACGTTACAAATGAAAACGTTAAAAATTTAAAGAAGGCTAGTATTATTGGTTGTAGTGGGTATGGCCTAGTGTCATTCGTTGTTAAGGGGTGGGTAGCGGTTATTACTGATCTGTAGAGGGTCGTAGTGTTTAAACACTATCATCCTACAGGTTACAAATGAAAACCTTAAAAAGTAAAGATGGCCGGTATTACTGGTTGTAGTAGGTATGGTTTATTGTCATTCATTGTTAAGGGGTGGGTGGAGACGTAGTTAGGTAAGTACTTCCGAACACTATCATCATAAGGGTTAAGCTCTTCAAATGAAAACATTAAAACATAAAGGTGACCAGTATTACTGGTTGTAGTGGTTATGGCTTAGTGAAATTCGTTGTTAAGGGGTGGGTAACGGTTATTAGTGATTTTTAGAGTAGTGTGGTGAGTTGATTGAGTGTATGGAGTGGTGTAGTGAGTTGATAGAGTGTATGGGGTGGTGAAGTGGGCTGAAAGAGTTATGGAGTGGTGTAGTGGTGTAGTGAGTTGATAGTGTATGGAGTGATGTAGTGAGTTGATGGAGTTATGGAGTGGTGTAGTGAGTTGATTGAGTGTATGGAGTGGTGTAGTTGATAGAGTGTATTGAGTGGTGTAGTGAGTTGATTGAGTGTATGGAGTGGTGTAGTGAGCTGAAAGAGTTATGGAGTGGTGTAGTGAGCTGAAATAGTGTATGGAGTGATGTAGTAGTGAGTTGACAGAATCAGAGTCCAAAGCACTGATAGAAGGACGTGCTAACAGAGATGATACAATAGTCTACATCGATGGTTCTGTACACTATGGTTCTGTGCACTGTGGTTCTGTATACTATGGTTCTGTACACTGTGATTCTGTGCACATCGGTTCTGTGCACTGTAGAATAAGACCTAATTCTTTCTGTGCCCGTCTGTCAGAAGTGTTGGGGTGCTGCCGCCATGTTATGTACTATCACTGGCGAGAACACCTACTTGTCAGAAGTGACTATTGTTGAACCCAGACAGACAACCAATTTGTAAGAAGTGGTTGAATTACTTACCCGAAAGCTGCCGGGCAAGCACCCAAATTGTCAGAATTTCGGACTGAGGCCACACTTTTTCAGAAATTGACTCGGACAAAATATATATAGCTGAAATAAAGATTAAGCCCCTGGATAACCAAAGAGTACAGCTGAGAATGGCTCGTTACTGTGTATAATTAGCTAGTCTTGGTATCCCCAAGGAGTGGGAAAGGGAAGGTTTATTGTCGACAAATGGACTGCTAGAACAAGGGCGGTTTTTGCCACTACATAACTCCCCTCAGTTTTAGTGTAATTAATACGCCCCAATGGTAATCAAGGCAATTGTTTTCCCTTAGAAAACATAACGCTTGAACTCTGGTTAAACAACTACACTCTTATTAACTATCATTATACAAAAAAAAAACACCTGAATATTTGTAGGATGATAATGATAATGAATTAAGTAAATACATATCATCAAAAATACATAACTGCTGAGGAGGTTTGTGTGACCTTGGGAGTCCTGGTGATAAAGATGCCTCATCGTCTGCCAATTCAGCTCCATAATGCTCCAATAGGCTTAGCCGGGGTCTGCTTTGTTTAGCTAAGATCCCCCTAAGGACCCTTATGGTCAGCTAAGGAAGTTATGGTCAGTTAGGACAGCCTCGGTATTCCGGACGAGTATGCAGTCCTGATGCTACCTGGTTCCTCTCCTCGTGTAGTCACTGAATGATAACCTGGTGCTCGTGGT